>CM046445.1:72784185-73384185 GCA_025506515.1 Flaveria trinervia | reverse complement strand
CCATGTACCAAGGAATGATTGATCCCTCATGTACCTCACTGCCTCAAGACCTGATATTATGTATGCAACATGTCTTTGTTCAAGATATCAGGCAAAACCAAAAGTTAAGCATCTTATTCGGGTCAAAAGGATATTCCGTTATCTGAAGGTACACCAACACTTGGGTTGTGGTATCCACATGATGATGACTTCGAGCTAACCGCGTACAGTGACTCGGATTATGGCGGCTGCAAGATAAACTACAAATCCACCTTAGCTGGTTGTCAATTCTTTGGGAGAAGATTAGTCACGTGGCAGTGTAAGAAGCAGACATCAGTTGGTTGTCAACTTGTGAAGCTGAATATGTTACTGCAGCAAGCTGCTGTTCTCAAATCATTTGGATTCAATAGCAGATACGGGACTACGGTTTGAAATATTCTAACACCCTATATTTGTTGATAATTCTGCTGCAATAGCCTTACTAAAATTCTGTCCAACATCCTAAGACCAAACACATTCACATTAAATATCACTTTATACGTGATTATTTTGAGAACAATCTAATCGATGTTGTTAAAATAAATACGGATTTTCAACGCGTGACCTCCATACAAAAGCCTTGATGAACCACGTTTTCTATATTTGTTAGAGGTGAACGACATTAAAAAGAAAAGTGATGTAATTCCAGATGATGAACAGGTCTAGTCTGATGCGTCAAGTCCATTTTATTTTATTTTCTTTTATTTTCTTTTATTCTAGTTTATTTTATTTAATTTATTTTATTGTTTCAATTCTTCACATATTAAAATCCTAAAAACGCAAATCATTTATGGTTTTAGAATTTAGGGGGAGAATAGGATAAGTTAGTATTAAAAAAACAGGGAAGAGGACAGCTAGTTGATAGAAATGAGATCGTAGCCGAGATATCGATTCAACGACTATGGAAAATGATAGTACACAGGAACAAAGCATTTGGGACTTTAAAAGTTTAAATTGAATTAGATTCAAAAGTCAAAGTATAAGTCTAAGAAATCTAAGCAAAAATAAAAAGAAAAATGATAGTAAAACTAGCTGCTACTAAGGTAAGACGGAGAAAGTAGACCTAGAGGTTGCTAGACCATTAGATGATGTGTCGGTAGATTCAACACAATAGATAAGTAGACCTTGTTGGTGATCTCAAGATCAAACTAAGTTGTTCAACAAGCTTTAGGTCATCATCTTATCCCTGGTTAACACAATCAACAGAGTTCCAATAAGAGGTGACGAGCAAAATAAACGCCACAAATGTGTGCGGATGACAACATATGAGCAAAGCACATGATGAGAAATGAAAAAAGCAATCAAACTGATAACCTATGTTGTTGGTGCGATCTACGCAACAAAAATAATTGCTCAAACAAGAAGATAGGTTATGTGCCTCTCTGCTATGCGATGGCATTGACCTGAGGATAAGCATAACCTATTTGTTGTAGAATTCATTGTTGTTTGCCGCCTCTCTACTGTGCGGTGGCACTGACCTGAGGCTTGGCTTCTTTTTGAAAGCTCTAAGAATACTTTCTTCATGTCAAATACCCGTAGACCGCTCAAAAATCTCCTGAGAAATGTTGATTACCATATAAGCGTGGGATCCACAACTGCTCGTTGAACTAATTAACCTTAAACAATCACCAATCTGTGTCAAAAGTCTATGTATGGATTTAAGTGGACAAGTATACTGATAATCATCATGGCTGCAATTCTTGAAAGTCCAAATCAATGTGTGTCTTATAGTACTAGTATGATTTCCTTAATTTGCTAACGACTCTCGACGAAAACAAGAATCTAGCATCAAATGATTTTGGTAACACGTCCTTAATGATTTACTTACTTGTATGATTACATAATAAATCGTTCCTCTTACGGTCAAAATAACTTGAAGCTGCCAGTTCAAGAAATAAATCTGTTACATTTCAATCTTAGGATTTCCACCTCACACAAAATCACAAAAATATGTCTAAATTTTGTCATTATTTCTAGTATTTTCTTTTGTTTAAGTTTGTCAATTTAGGTTATATGTCGGACTATGTCGTGGAATTCAATATGGGATTTATTGACTTAAAAGGGTCACGTCTGAGGTGACCAAACGTGCTTTCAATGTTAATGGGTAACATCTGAGGAGACAAAATGTTTTTAAAAGGATCACGACTGAGATGATCAAAAGTTTTCAAAGTTAAGATGATCATGTCTGAGATGATCAAATGCTTGTAATGTTTATCAACTGTTAAATGGGTAAAATGTCAAATGGTCATAAAGTCAAAACTATAAGTATGATCCATTCGCACGACTGGACCATGAGTATGGACCACTCGTCTGATTAGACCATACTTATGCACTAGACAACCAAATCGAGCATGAGTATGAACCCTTCACATGAATGGATTACAATATTGAGCCAATTGCCCGAATGGAATTGTCCAAATGAGTCAGTCGCCCGACTGAAACCCAGTCGGCCGACTGAATGTGATCGACTGAACTAATCGCACGACTGAAATCCAATCGCCCGAATGAAAAGAGCAAATGGGTCCAGTCACCTGACTGAAACCAGATTTAGAATAAATAGGGCCATAGTCGATCACATAAACTCATCACCCCTCATTCGCCCTAAATTCGCACAGCATAGCGTTACTCTGCCAAAATTTCCTCTGACCTAATTTGACTTCATATTTCGATATTCTGACCATCTCTGTATTTACACAGGTATAATGCAGTGCAATCGACCCAAATTTCAGTCGATTTGACTCCAAAATTACAGTTTTCGGCCTTAATAAGAACCGAGACTTAAATTGGACAAATAACCTAATAAAACTAAGTAAATGTTGAAATCAAGGTATAAGATACTTAGTAGGGTTATTGCGAGTCTATTGAGCCAAACCACGATGTATAATGTTTAGATTTGGTCAAAATTCGAATTTCAATCGAACAAACAATAGGTCATGCGACTAGACACCGGATGAACTACAATCGCCCGACTGAGCTGGACGAATGACTCAGCCGGCCGAATGAATGATACAAATGAGCTCAGTCGGCCGACTGAACCAATCACATGCTCAGTCACCCGATTGAACTCAATCGCATGAATAATCACTCGATTGTATCCAGTCGCATGTTAGGTCAAACGACTAAACCCAGTCCTATGGTTCAATCGCACGATTGAACCAGACTAATCTCAAACAGGTTAATAATCAATGGTTTCTATTGTGTGATGAACTAACTTGTATGCTCCTTATGCTACAGATTGATGGCTGATAGGTGGACCATAAACACCAAGCACAACATTTGTGCGCATCTGGACACCACAACTAGGAACACTGCCGAGTTTGTTGGCATCATAGTTTTTCTGAAGAGGTCACGGATCCACAGAGTGATATCAACACCGTGCACTCCCTACAGGTCTATACAGCAGACCTTCTAGGAGGGTGCATCGGTTGATTGTTCTCATGAACCCTACTACATCCAAAGTACTATATTGGGCAGGATATCGAGGTGACTGCTGAAGATATTCGTCGAGTACTAGATCTAGGTGACGATGCAGATCACCCGACTAGACTACACCCTCTGACATTGAGAGGGTGTTTCCTCAGGATTAAGTACTCTGGGGACATAAATGCAGGTGTGCTCAACAAAAGAAACATGTGTCCCCAGTATAAGTACTTAGCACATGTGATACTTAAGTGCATAGCTTCGAGAAGGGGTGGCTTTGATGATCTATCAGACTAGATTCAGAATGCCTACGTGGCATTGGTGCTGAACCACCCCTTCAGCTTCTCCAGCATGATATTCTCATACCTGATTAAGAATCTTGAGGCTAAAGGTAAAGAGGGATTTTGCATGTACCCGAGGTTTCGTCAGATGATTATTGATGAGAAGCTGCCCTCTCTGCCTAAGGAGAGCCAGGATGCAGTGTCATTTGACGTGATGGATAACACGACACTGGGCCGCATGGAGGTCTACAGGGGAAAGCAGGTCAAACCCTCTGTAAAGAGATTGTTCGGGCATGTGGCCGGGAGGAGTACGTGGTGCCGGGAAGGCGTAAGTGGCGCCACAAGGAGAGTGATTCAGATGTTGAGCAGATTGCTCTTCCATCTGATGACTCTGATGACGCTGACGGACACACGGGTGGAGATTCTGGCCTTGCTGTTTCTAGGGCCAGCCCTGCACATACTACATCTCCACCCCTACTCATACAGATGCCACCACTACTAGTTTTCACCAGGATTTCTGTCCTCCGAATAAGGAGGAAGAGAGTGATGAGGAGCCCCTCACTAGGACAGTGGGCAGCAGGGTGGTTGCCACCGACCGAGGCATTAGGGAGGTTGGAGGACGCCCTAGCATATCTGGGGAGACTGCAGCTGACCCCAGCTACTCACCAAGTCAGTCCAGCAGCATCCTAGGGGGAGCATCCACCTCCAAAGGCAAGAGGAGGAAAGGATGGCTCAACCCCATGGGATGAAGTCGAAGAAGAGGAGGATGACCTTTATCACACCACCACCACCACAACAACCACCTCTACCACACCATCCACTACATCTACCTCTCCCCCCATCACCACTGCCACCATTCCACCTGTCACCACTACTGCCACCACACACACCACCACTACCTCAGCCACTACATCACTTCCCCATATCACATCCACCACCACCTCAGCTTACCCATCACCACCCACACACATACCACCTCCTATATACACCACTGCCACCACCACCACCTCTAGCCGCCAAGCAGGACCATTATCTTACCCTTCTGTCCATCGGGATCATCTCTACCTCCCAGTGGGGTAGTAGGAAACAACTTTCGGCATTAAACCGTATGGTGCTGAAGGTGTTAGCAACCGATGACGAGAAGACTGCTCAGCTATGACAGTTAGTGGAGCTTACAGCTGCATAATCACAACAGATATCTCAACAAGTGCAGCACATTGAGCAGCAGGCATAGCAAATGGCTGCTCAGAGTCTAGATATTTCCCAGCTCAAGGAGCAAAACGTCTTATCTACTAAGAAGATTGAGGAGTTGGAGGATGCTAAGAGGACCATCCTGCTCAAACTTAAGGGCACAAAGGATGAGCCTCTAAAGATCAGAGAGGGAGATGGAGATGATGGTGATGATAGTGAAGATGATGATAGTGATGATGATGATGGTGATGATGAAGGTGATGATGAGGATGGAGGAGACTCTGAAGGAGGAGGAGAGTCATCTGCTTCGGGTGCACAGGAAGCTAACGAGAGGCGGGCCAAAAAGACTCAAGATCCAGGTTCCTCGACATCAGCCCTGACAGCAGAAGAACACATGATCCAAGATAAAAGTAATGCATAGAGATTTGTGTAATTTGAATATTATATTAAACTTATGTGTTTGAATGTTAATGTATATATATTTAATGTTTAATGTCTTGATTATTTACTGATGCATGATGTGTTTATATGTTTAAATCAAGCAGATCACACATCTCAGTAAGATGAATATGATGTTGCTCCCCTTCAGCAGATCAAGTCACAACTCACAATGATACTTGATCTGCAAGGGATCGTCAAGAGGTCTGTGAGTTACACTCCTGAAGAAGGAGAAATAATTCATGACCTTACGGATGAGCAACTTGCTAAGATGTTCCAACTGAATCCAAATGAGATTGTGATGGATGCTCCTACTGTGGACATGGATAGTGACGATGAGCTTAATGATGTGGATGAAATTGAGATTGAAGACATCACCCCACAACATCATCCGGAGTATGCTGACAATGAGGGAAATTTAGTCCCCAATCTGGGTGACACCCTTGTTAGTGATACTTTTGAAACATTGGATAAGATGGAGCAGGAGTCGGAGAAGAAGACAGATCAAGCCCAAGCCTCAGATGCAGATGTCAACATCAAAAAGGCTTAATGGGCGGCATGTTTTGCTGAGATCCGAGCCATGCGCACCGCACCAAAGCCAAATGTCTACACCAATTTGTACAAAGTCAAGAAACACTTAAACATGTTAGGCAAGATCATCGCATGGGCTCATTTTGAGGATCTCAATGTATATGCCGTAAAGAGAGAAAAGAGCATAGAGTACTTTGGATTCCCACACGATCTGAAGACTCTACCTGGTTTTGAGCTTAACTAGCTGGCCAAGTTGAAGCTGTTATATGCTTATCCTCGAAAGATGTCCGGCTGGTTTGAAGCTACTTTGAAGAGAGAGTACCATACCCGATGGACAACTTCAAACCTCAACAACCAACGAGGTATATCAGAAGGTCTGAAGTTGATACCATTATTGGGAACCAAAGATTATGCTGAAGTGGAGTCCTCCGCACACAATTTCGAGAATCCCTCTAAGGGAAATGCCTCAGGACTTCACTCCACACTTTAAGTGGTGGTACTATGACTGGCGAACGAGTGAGGTGGTCATAGTTCTGAACAGAAATGAGAATATGGAAACTATCAGGGTATTTGACCCGATGTGGCTAACTAACTTGTCTTCTGACGATGTCTACACTTTATACAAGTGGCCACTATTCTATGATGTGCAGGATATTGTACAAGCTCTCCAATTCCAGAATCTGATACGGCTCTGTTTTGCTTTTGAAATACATGCAGGAGTCACAAGAGAGGAGAAGTACAAAAATATGAAAAGCTGATGAAGAATGTTAGACAATAGAGTAAACTAGGTCCAAGGGGGAGTTTGTAGATACATATGTACCTAGTTTATGAGCTTAATGTAAAAAGTCTTTCTTGTCTTACATATATGTAACTGGATGGTTTAAATGAAATACAATGTGTGGTTTATGCTTATAATGTTTGATATTTCATTGATTATTGTGTATTAACGCTTATTGAACTATCTATATATGTTTGTGGTTGTTTGAATAGATCTAAGTCAATTAATGAGTGTGAAACATTTCAAACTTAGTCATATGAAGTTCTCATGCGAATGGCCCATGCTAATGGACCATACGCATGAACAACTTCATGCTAATGAACTAGTCGCACGACTGAACCAGGAGACTGGATCAGTCGCACAATGGTGACATGAGATTGACTTAGTCGCACGACTGAACACTCAGTCGTGCGAATGGATCAAGCGCATGACTCAGTCGCATGACTGAACCATGCTAATGATTCAGTCGCACGAATGAGTAACCCTAACCTATAAATACCACTTAATTCGTGGCAAAACGTAACACTTTGAAGAATTCGACTCATGCACGTACCCTAGCCGCCCTGACCGTCCAAGTAAGCCAGTCCAAGTTCATAGATCGTTCTTCATCGATTGCTATTCGTTCTTAACGTTTAGATTAATCTTATATTGATTGGGTTAACGTTGTCACTGATTGGATCACCAATCAAATAGGATTCCGCATTATTTGATTCGGTATACACGTAGATTAGTTAGTACCCATAAAGTACACGATCCTCTAACATATTCAAATCTGATCTAGTTACTTGATATGTAAGTAGTTCATCTTGAAGTGGAAACTACACTTAATGCATGCCTAACATAATGCAAAGTGATTGTTTGTGGGAAACTTCATTTTAAGGATATAAAAGTAAGTCATATTCTAATGTGAACAAATCATTCATCTAAGCACACTATATACCGACACTTTTTAATATCTATCTTTGCAAATCTTACTCCCTCTGTTTTGTGTAAACAAAGACCTGGTGTACAATCACCATGGTTTGCATTTGTAACCAACTGGTGAAAAGATTAAGATCCTCGTCCTTTTTTGTGTGTAAACAAAGACGTGGGTTAAAGGCACCTCTATTTTACAAGAGTGAAGACCTGGTGACCTGATGATGATAGTATCTAAGCTCTTAAAAGAATCCTATGTGATAAACTGTATATTATTTCTAGAGCTTTGTCAACAATGCATTAGTGAGATGTCCAATGCATCTCAAGATAGAACCCATAACTTAAAGTACATAGTTTGCAAGTGTGAAAAAGTGATGATTTGATTCACAAAGGGAGGACAAACTTTAAGTGAATTGAATGTGAAGCCCATAACAGTTACTCTCCAATAAACATGAAAACATGATAAACAACATGCCTAGTTGATACAATACTCTTGTATGGATTTAAGTGGACAAACACACTGTAATCAAAACAAAGATCAGGTATCATTTCAATAAATTAACTCGTCGATGCTTAGTATTATAGTATGATCCCATTATATGTGTATATTTATGCTTGTACATGGTCCTAATTTCAATTTTGTTTAGTTTAATTTCTTGCGGTTTGGACAGACATATGTCTTTCATGATATTCTTCTTAGAAATTTATGATAAATGCATTCATTCATCATTATAAAAATTTAGGGGGAGTAGGATCATGATAATAAATTAACAATATAATTGTTGTCAAATGAATTATCAATATGAAGGAATTGGAACCTGAGCACTATTTTGTCCTTTAGATACATGAAGTTATTGAATTTTAAACATCTTGTGCATATTGTCTTGAATAAAAAGTCAACAAGGTCTAATAGCAATAAATGGTTCTAAGCAGTTGACTAGGACCATACAACAAAGTAAGTTTTAACCGTGCATATCAAGCATCAGTAGAAGCTACAGTGCACCCTAAGCATTAGCAGAAGCTACTAGTGCCTTTAGCATCAACAAAAGCAACAGTGTGAAATTTAATAAATCTTGTCTATCCGTAGATTGGTAAACTACGGATGAGTCAATACTCCAAAAAGTATAATCTAATTTCATAGATCGGTAACCTATGAAAATTGAAGTTATATTTCATCAGCAGAAGTTTTTAAGTCATTCGAAGATGATATACGAAATCCGTAGATGATCTACGAAGAACTAAGAACTGCGGATAAGTTAGATTGTATAGAGGGTCCCATATTATTAAATAAATGAAATTAATGTGTCTGATAGAGTATAAATGATATCCTTTGACTTCAATATTCATTATTCACTTTTTCAGAACACTATTTCAGACCTAGAAAAACGCACTCAACAATTTTTTCCCCTTTCTCAAATATTCAAAATCACTGAATCAAAATATCAAACAAACACATAATCCTAATCTCAGATCATTTTATTCAAGTTAAAACATGTCGTAGTGATCAATAATGAACTGTTTGATTCTTGGTTATCCTTACAACTGTTCGTATTCTCATGTCTATAATGTTGATTCTAACATAATCTTCTTTATTCTTATGAACAGATGGCTAATAGATTTGCAAGAGAGCACAATGTGTGAGCATTTTTAAACCTTGATGATCCTGTTTCAGAAGGATATCGAGACATCATCCGCTATCTGAGAAGACCTAGGTTGTTTTATGCCTTATCAGTGGAACCGGTGATACATAAATCACACATTACTGATTTTTGGAACTCTGCGCAAATAGAAGAAGATGGAGAAGTTATCATGGCGGAAGTGAAGAATCAAATTCTGAGAATGGATGAACAGACCAAAAGGAGGGTTCTAGAGTTGGGAGAACTAGAAGCTGGTCACCCTGATGTATTTGAAAATGAATACATAAAGAAAGTATTCTACCTAATGGGATATGATGGTGACTTTGAAAAGGGGGAGATCAAGACAGGAAGACTATGCAAGCCATATAGATTTCTATGTCACACATATCTAAAGTGCATCTCTAACAGGAAATCTGGGCTTTACAGATTTTCAAGGCACATTTCTTCTAGGATCATTGGTATCTTTGAGGAAGAACATACAACTACTCCAAGTACATCTTCAATTGTCTATGTGACCATATCAAAGTGCAAAAGGATGACAAAATGTTCATGTTCCCAAGGTTTCTACAACTGATCATCAATGGTGAAATACCTGGAATAGCAAGAGATAGAGATGTGTTTATGCAAGCACATTTGGGTAGATCATTTTTGAACAAGATTAGTGGGAAGTATGAAGGAGGAGACATGCCATGTTTGCTCATATGGTGGATGCCAATGCCAACATTCCACAAGAACTGGTGTGGGAAGACCAGCAAGGAAGTTCAATTGGTAACTCCGTGGAAGCCTCCCATTCACCCCACCAATCACCTCAACATCACTCTCCAGCCAGTCAAAACACCACCCATATCACCCCCAACTAGCATCATCAATCACCTTAACATTACTCTCCAGCTAGTCAAAACACCCTGCCTATATCACCCAACCAACATCATCAATCACCTCAACATTACTATACAACCAATTAAAACACTCAGCCAATCTCTCCCTTCTTCATCAATCATCTTAGAGTGTGCATACTGAACCCATCACTGTCACTCAATCTCTAAACTCAGTTCACACAAGTGAGACAGAGTTGATTTCTCAAGCCAGCACCATCCCATTCTCACATTCCAACTCTCAAAATCCAGTTACCTCTAATCAAACTAAACCTGTAGTGCCAAGCTTAAATCTTGAACAACAACCTCATCAAGATAAACCCATTCAAGCTGAAAAGGCATGCACTAGCTCAACAAGTGTGGCTCATACTAAAGATCATAATGATGAGATTGCTAATCAACAACAATAAAGGGAAGAAGGAGAAAACTATGTGGATGTAATTGCCTATCATAAAGATGAGTTAAGTGAAGATGACATCCCTGTAAGAAAAAGCTATTTGGTGGCTGAATACAACAAGCTTGTTGTCAAGTCCTACAATAAAAAACAAAGAATTTAGGAGCTGAAGAGGATGATGAAAGAAAAGGATGATCAGCTTATGAAGCAGGAATCTAATCTAAAAAGATTAAGATAAAATATATGAAAAAACAATAAAGTCATTGATGCTCTACTTGAGTTTGTTAAAGAACAAAAAGAGTCAATTGCATATCAAAAGGCTGAAATAGAAAAGCTTGTGTTGGAGAGCAACGAAGCTAACAAGACTTTACAAGAACAATGTGCTCAGCTGCAAAGAAAGGATGAAGAGATTGATAGGATGAAGATGAAAATAAGTGCCCTGGAATCAAAGGCTGCCACTACATCAAAGCAACCAAAAGAACTTGTAGAGACTTCTAAGCAACTTATTCTATACTCCAGGAAGAGGAAGTTCTTGGGTTCTACAAAGAAAAAGGTAATCAATGTTGAAGATTCACCTAAAAGGTCAAGGCATACATCTTCAGAGCACAATCCTTCGATTGATGTTTCAACATCAAATCCAGTTACTTATAATGAAGCTGAGAGTGATGTTGAATGGAATGAGCTGACAAAGAGTGAACCTGCTAAAAATAAGAAAGAAGAAAAGGTTGATGACCTACTTACCACTAAAGACATACTTGAAGAAAGGCTAGAATCTTTAATGTTTATGACCTTAATCAATCATGCATTCCCATATGACTTGGTGGAAAGGCTAAACATGAATGAGATGAAGAACATTCTAAAGGAATTCGAGCTAGCTAGTTTCATGATTCCAAACTGCAACTATGAAACATTCACAATCTTTCAATCAATTCAGAAAATCAAGAAGGACTTAGGTCACTTTGATACAGCAAAGCTCTCCAAATACTATATGATATGCTAGTTACAGGGTCATAACTATAAAAGCTATAAACTTAAGGGAAGAACAACTGGTGAGCTGAGAAGGATGATGGATCATATGATGGCTGTTGAGCTTGATACCGAAGTGAGATCAGGATAGAAGCTCCAAATTCTACTGCTGAGCAACAAAGCAAACTCCTGTTGATCTTATAACCGTTGTATCTAAAGATCAGCACAAAGGGAAAGATAAGCTAATAAGAGAGCCTAGGGCAGTTATCCCTGAAAAGTGTGGCCACTGGGCACGAATGTGAGAGAGATCACTATGAAAAATCTTCTCTAATCTAGTTGTTTGAGCATCTCACAACCCCTTGACTACTAAAGAAAACATGATTATGGGTTGGAAATATGACGATTGTCCTGTTATCAATGAATATCTGGTAGAATTGAATACTAACACCTATTTGAATCAATCTTGGAGTTGACTGATGCTGACATTAAAGACCTACAAAGCCTGATTATCTCCAACTACCCAATAAGCCCAAGAGGAAGTGATTTCTCTGCGTTGGTAGGAAAGCTAAAAACTAAGTTCAAGGATGATGTTTTCAAGGAAGCAAAAAAGGAAGATGTAGAGCACAAGAAAAGACTTCAAAGGAAAAGAAGATCAAACACCAACTTCTCTACTCTTGTTGATGATGAATTCCTTGAAAAGGGTTGGTTACTCTAATCGAAAAATCAGCAGCTATTAAAGTCATTAAAGGGAATCAATACACTCTCCCTCATAACTGAGTGGGGATATGTGGAAAAGACTAAAGAACTGGTGCAAGATCTTAGAAGGGTGAAGAGTTACAACACAACAACATAAGAGGAGATAAACTAAACTTAGATCAAACAGTAAACTGGATTAACCAAGTGGAGACACTAAGAACACAAGTAATATATGAGACAGAACCAAAGAACACGAATGTTGGTGTTTCAAGAATGCAGTATATTGCCTTCTTTATGTTCTATTACAAGTGTTACAAAAGCATATTCGAAAGATACAATAACATGAGATGCTTATACAACATCCTACAGCCGGCTATACTTTGAAAGCCAGCTGGATACAATTGACTAGACACACACAAAATCAAGTGTAGAGTCAAAAGGCAGATTGCCTTTTGACCTGTGACTATGACATGCCATAGCTCACATCCTTATCTATTACAAAAAGGATAAAGTACATAAAGTAGAGAGTTACAGACTCAAGACCTTAATGTACAATTACCAAAAGCATGGACCTTTTCACCAAACCATGTTAGTTGGTGACTTGCAGAGTTACAGCACAAAGGTGTCCAGCTTTATGGAATAGTAATCAGATAAAGCATGTTACTAAAAGTCTTCAGAAGAAATTTGTCTTCATGAACTTGAAGCTTCAGAAGACTTTGTCTCTGAGGCTTCGGAAGACTTCATCTTTGGCTTCGGAAGATGTTGGTCTTGGCTTCGAAAGATTTCACACTTAGAGTGTTTCTGTTGCACATGTGAAACTTCCGAAGCATTCCACTTCAATGCACTTATGCAGCATGCAGGAAAGACTAAAGATGTTTAGGTTGCATCAGCCTCTTCATTAATCTCTACAAACTCCCCCTAGGCTGATGCTACCAAAACATTTAGAAAAACTTCAAATATTAACAGTCCTCATAGGATGATCACCATTCCTTTTTTCATAAGATGATCAGGATCCTTCAGGCTATCAAAATGTCTTCTCATGTCAAAGAGGTCATGCTGAGGCAACTGAAACATATCTTGCCATGTATAGATGTCTTCAATGCCTTGATCTCTAATAACATGCCACCTTTCTAGATTTGTGGTGTATGTCCAAGACAAGATGGGTCTTCCTGATGCTAGAGGAGCTACTGAAGTTGGAGTTGATTGAGCTTCCTCTGGCTGCACATCCTCAGGCTGTTCTGATTCATCCCGAGGTTCAGAAGGGGATTCAGGCTTCTTCTTCTTCTTAGACTTTGGTTTAGAAGTCATCCTTTTCCTTCTCTTTCCAAATTTTAACTAAGAAGACTGGCCTGCAGCACCAGATTGACCTTCACTGTCTTTCTCAGTTGGGACTTCCTCTCTCTCAGGTTCAGATGGAGAAGGAGGTTGACCCTGCTATGGATCAGAAGATGAAGCTTGCTGAGCATTAGCAGGAGGTCCAGGTTGTGTTGTGTCTGTTTGTTCAACCTTAACCTCCACTTCAGGCGGGGCCTGACTTGGAGTGGAGTGTAAGTCAGTGAGCTTTCCGCTCTTAATCTTCTGCTTGATTACCCTGATATGCTTATCCATAGTGGATAGAGACATGGGTCCAAGTCTCCTTCCGGAGAATCCATACAGCTTCAAGAAGCTCGTCATCCTCTGCCTATCAGCAGACTTCTTCATGTTCTTTTGGATGATGGCTCTTGACTTTGCAGCTTCTTCCCTTAGCTTCTTCTTTGTTGTCTTTCTTTCCTTGACTAACTCAAGCTCGAGTTGTTTTAAGTACTCAAACTCAATATAGTCATAAGGTAAGGGAAGGAGTGCATCTGCCTGATAAAGGCATGTGGCACTCAGGTAGTTAATCATCTTGATTCTGTCTTCTTCCTTATCTACCTGAGGTTCTTGTTGAACCACATCCTCTTGTTCAGGACTTCTTGAACTGGTGAGAGGGTAGGCATACCTTTGTACAGTCTTTTTCTTCTTCTCTCTTCTTTGACTTGTACTAGGAGTTCTTCATCTTCTGCCTCCTTCTTCTCTCTTGACCTTTCCAGATCAACCCGCTCATTTAATTCATCCAAGGGGAGAGAAATGACACTATCTATGTCATAGTTCCTAGTCTGCAGATAGTTAATCCTGACTGCTCTTAACTCATCATTCTGAGTATCTAGTCTGGGGGCAGCCCTGATTGCAGACTCCATGCATCTTAGAGACTCAGTAGAGGAACTTTCTCCCCTTAGCCTTCTTTTCCTCTCTCTCTCTCTCCTCCTCCTCAATCTCCTCAGATGTCATCTTTCTTTTCCCTTTGTCACTCTCAGACCTTTGTGACTCAGGGTGGAGAGAGCTTTGGCCTTCATTGCTCGTTGCAGCTTCTGAGCTCAGGCCAGAGAGAGGTTGAGAAGCACCTTCACCAGCAGGTGTCTCAGAAGGAATATGGATCTTTGCAGCAGTTGGAGATGATGAGACAGGGCTCTCAGGTTTTGTCACTGGGCCTTCAGTCAAGTTTTCCCCTATGAAGCTAATCTTAGGGTCTGCCTCAACATCCTGTTGACCGATGACATTGCTTGATTGCCTTAGTCTCCTTCTTAGACTGAACTCTGCAATGATCCTGTCTTGGAATCTTCTAGCCAGTCTATCAGCTTGTCTTGATTGGCTTAGGTTGACAAGTGGCATGTTGACTAGATCCAGACCTTCATAGTAGTCCAAGTTCTAAAAATTAAAGACTTCTTGCTGTCCTTGAACTCTTATGATAATGAGGGCTTTCCTGTTGTTGTCATACCTCCACCCAATAATGTGATTGAAGGATGATGAAGGTGACATAGCCCTTGGTATCCTATCCTCAAACAGACTTTGTATGAAGGAGTCTGTGTAGTCCACATCAATGTGAAGTAGAGGAGGTTGCTGAGAATGCACAGTTGCAAGTGAGGATGGTGAGTCCTCAATGTCCATTCTTTCGGAGGAACTCCCAGGTTTTGTGGCTGGAATGACTTTCTCCCCCTTTTTGGTAGCATCACCCACTTGCAGAGGTGAGCTGGAGGATAGGTCAATCACATCCACAAGTTCTTGTGTTCCTGGTTGAGCTCTCCTTAAGGGTCTCCCAGCTAGTTTTTCCTTAAGATATGAAATCTCAAGTTGCTGATCATTGATCCTGTTTTGTAAGGTAGTCACCTGAGATTCAAGGTGGACTGACCTTTGAGACTAGGTAAGTGCATGTTTTAGAAAGTTTTTGCACTTTTAGTCTCAAATCCCCCTCATCTTCATCAGAAGAATCACTGGGGGTGGAGAAGATTGGACCAGAGTCCTTTCTCTCATGACCAGTTCTAAGTTCTTGGCTACCGGATTTCCTCTGCTCACTGGTAGTCTTAGTTGAGATATCAGTGGGCTGAGTTGCCATGGTTGAGGTCTTAATGATGTAGTCACTTTCAGAAGTGAGAGCCTCTTCCATATGGACATCCTGAACAGGTTCAGTAGTGTCCACCTCAGTTGTAGGTGACTGATGTGGGATAAATGTAGGAGACTCAGTAGTACTCATCTATCTTTGAGTAGAGGGAAAGAAGAGAGATTCACTATACTCACTGAAACCTATATCTTCATCAGTATAGAAGTCAAGGTTGGGAATGGGTTGGTTAGGATCTATAGGCTGGGGATGGTAACTATCCCCTGAAGGTTGATCACTTGAGTGTTGAGACTCAAAGTGATGGCTTGAGGCAGTAGGGCTAATGGGCTCATCAGGCTGAGCATGAGGAACGTCAGCATTGATTTTTGAAGAGATGGGAGTGGTCAGCTCCTCAGGAGAAATGGGAGCTCTAGTGTCCACTTCTTCCTGTATGGGTGAGTGTATGGGGACCTCCACAGATTGATTAGTCTGAGCAGGGGTTCATTTGTATTTTCTTTGGTAGGTGATGGAGATTTGAGGCTGTGTGGGTGGTTGGGAAATGGCAGGTGTGGGTTCAACACTAGCTTGTGCTGCTAGGTTGTCACCTTGAGCAATGAGCTCTAACATTTTTGGGACTAGGGCTGTTTCTACCCCAAAGAATCCAACAATGGACTTTCTCAATATTTTAAAGATGTCGGGCTTCATCTATCCCAATTTAAGAATGTTACCTGTTTCCCTTAACTGTGAGCCCAGTTCACATTTAAGAATGTACTGGACATATCTAGGAAACATGTAATATTCTAAGGAGTCTAAATTAGCAAGCAAATTTGTATAAACAAACTGAGAGTACCTGAATTTGACCCCTTGAACCATTCCATGGACTATGAAGGAGAGATCTTCAGGAATCTGGTCCCATCCACCATGCTTGTTTGATAAGCTGTGGATGACCACATGGAGCAGGAATCTCCATTGGGATGAGACCTTCCCTTTCCTGAAGGTCTTTACAGAGAAATCTCCCTCATACCCCATCTACTCAAAGGAATGATTAACAGCTTCCTTTGGAAAGAACACCTCACGTTCTTCACCATCCAGCTGAAGATGTATGTTGATGATGGCTGGAGTGATGAAGATTGTTCTCCCCTGCACTGTGGCAGACAGTGCCTTCTCCCCATCCATAATGACCTCTTGGCAGGTCTTCCAGAATTCAAGCAACTGATCCTCATAGAGTGGAGGATCAATGGTGAGGGAGGTGAAGTAGTTCGACAGAGACAAGAAACGACAAACCTCTGAGAAATAAGGATCTTTCTCAAAGCGTAATAGAGCAATTTGATTGTGTTGTCTGTGTAGCTGCATGGTAAAGTTGGGATCATTTCTGTGAGCAGGGTTGGCCATTTTGAAGTAGCTTAAGGACGAAGGAAGAAGAAAGAAAGAAATTTCAGAGAGAAATTTGGGTTTTTAGGTTTGGAGGAAGAACAGATGATAGAAAGAGGGGGAAACCGTTGGGTTTATATGTGAGAGGGATTTCAGATAAAGTTTAATGAAAGAGGATAAACTTTGAAATCCGGATGTCGGTCCCACCTCTGAAAAAGTAGTTTACTTTTTGCTCAAAAAGTAGTTTTCTAGGAAGTCAAAAAGCTTCCGAAGGTTAATTATCTTTAGAAGTTTTAATTAAAAAGCTTCCGAAGCTAAAATGACTTCGGAAGAATTTCCTGAGAGATTTGAAAATTTTGCTTCGGAATAAAAATTAAAGCTTGAGTGCTTTGTGTGTAAACAGACAAAGCTTCCGAGAGTTAATTTTGCTTCGGAAGTAAATGGTCCTTAAAATTTAGTAAGTGTCTGAGACAAATATTTAAGCTTCGGAAGATAAATTTTGGAAACTCTTCCGAAGGTAAACTTCTTAGACAGTTATTTAAATTGAAGGCATGATTTACTTCCGAAGTTAAAAACAAAACTTCCGAAGTATCAGAAATTTTTAAAAAAATATAAGGAAAGTCTTCAAAAAGAAATTTTCATCCAAAGAAAACATGAGCTTATGAAAGTGATGAACTAGACAACTTAGGACACACATATTTTAAGAAATAATAAGAATTAGTTTTAAGAAAAGCTTACTCAAGGTTTATCATCCTAATAGCTGATATAAGATATTTAAATCTCTGTTCATCAAAAGCCTTTGTAAACAGATCAGCATATTGTTCATCTGTGTGAACCTTGAGTAGTTTAATTAATCCCTTTTTATAGTTATCTCTTATTATATGATACCTGATATTGATGTGCTTTGTCCTTGAGTGCTGCACAGGGTTCTCTATGATTGAGATAACACTGTTGTTGTCTATGTGAATGGGAGTCTCCTTGTAGTTTAACCCATAGTCCAATATCTGATTTTGAATCTAAAGTACTTGAGCACAGCAGCTTGCAGCAGCAATGTATTCAGCTTCAGCAGTTGATGCAGAGACACAGGATTGTTTCTTGCATTGCCATGAGACAACCCTTCCACCATGAAATTGACATCCCCCAGATATAGACTTTGCAGTCATGTTGCAACCACCATAATCACTATGTATAGGCATACAAATTAAAGTCAGAATTCTTGGGATACCATAGGCCAAGTGTTGATGCACCCTTGAGGTATCTTAGAATCCTCTTGACAGTGATAAGGTGAGATATCTTAGGGTTGGCTTGATATCTTGCACAAATACATGTAGCAAACATGATATCAGGCCTGCTAGCAGTAAGATACATAAGAGACCCAATCATAGCCCTGCATAAATGCTCATCTACACACTCCCCCTCAAGATCAGGACCAAGAGAGTGGTTTCTGGCTATGGGTGTCTTAGCAATCTTACAGTCAGTCGTATTAAACCTCTTGAGTATGTCCTGAACATACTTTGACTGAATTATGAAAATGCCATCTTCAACTTGCTTCATTTTGAATTCCCAGAAAGAAATTTAGTTCCCCCATGGCACTCATTTCAAAGCTGTCTTTCATCAACTTCTCAAAGTCTTTGCAGAGCTTTGGATTAGTTGAACCAAAGATGATGTCATCCACATATACTTGAACTAGCAATATGTCTTTCCCTTGTCCTTTGATGAAGAGAGTTCCATTTATAGTACCCCTCCTGGATTCCGAACTATTTGATTCGGTATACACGTAGATTAGTTAGTACCCGTCAAGTACACGGTCCTCTAACAAGTGGTATCAGAGCAAAGGCTCTTGATTTACGTGTGATTTAATCGATTATGATATAAAAATTATGTTTTCCATGCAAAAACGCAATCCTTTTGTGTCAAACGTTGTTCTGGATGTCTCCAGATCGTAAAGTTAACGTTTTTCCGGCATACGGCAATTAGGGTTCTTGAAAAATTCGTGTTTTTGCGTCAAAATACCTTAAACCTTCGAATTTTCAAGTTTCAGCAGCTTCAGTTGCACGATTGACTCAATCGCATGACTGAATTCATACGCATCCCTCATATGCACGATTGGACTCATTCGTACATCCATTCGTATGACTGAATTGCCCATTCACATTGTCCATTCGCACGATTGAGCCATCTGCATTTGCTCATTCGCACGTCTGGGTCAACCGCATTGTTCAATCGCACGAAGTGTTCAATTGCATATCTTCATTTGCACAAGTTAAACCGATTGTTCCAAAGTCTAAAGTTGATAGTAATGGAGGATCAATATTCAACGTTCACTGTAGGAAGGGATTCTAGGATTCAAAATTTATTGCTTCTAGAAAATGAAGTGTGAAATCGTAACAAACCCCCTAACCTAATAACGTTAGATGATTATCCATAATGGAAGCAAAGGTTTGAGATTTACTTAAGTAGATCCCAACCTGTGGGAGTCGATAGAGACAAGATATAGCGTGCCTGTAGGTGTAGATGGAGTTGAACTCACCTTAAGCGGTATGACTGACGGACAAAAGGTAAAATACAATGCAGAGAAGAAAGTATATGCATTGTTGACTCAGTCAATTCCTAAGGACATCTTCCATCAACTTTCTGAGAACAAGCAAGCTAAAAAGCTATGGGATGCATTGGAAAAGAGGTATGAGGGAAATTCATTATTAAAAGCTCTAAAGGCTAAAGCGTTGAAGAAGTTTGACAACTTCTTGTCAATGGGAAAGGAGAGCTTGGACGATGTAATTGATCGTTCTACCATCTGATGAGTGAACTGCACACTCATGGAGTTACTACGTCTATAGAAGACAAAGTTTCAAACTTTGCAGATGGTTTGCCCGAGAAGTGGAGTTTGTTTGTCTCCAACCTCAGACAGAATGATATGCTAGCGAAGTTAGACATCAACGACTTCATCTTGAAACTGCGGGAGGAAGAGTTAAGGATGAAGTTCAAGGCCTAAAATTCTTCATATGATCAGAATCCGACACTATACAACTCAACCCCACAAGCCAAAACGTCTAGAGCACCACTTCAAACGGCGTTCGTGTCGAGTTCAGCTGGTCAATCACAAGCTACTACTTCAGGATCTGACACGTCAGGGTCGTCTGGTACCCAATACATAGCACCTGAAGCAAATGCTGGAAACCTAAAGATCGAGAATCTCGGGAATGTGACAGTAGAGGTAGCAAAGGAGGACATGGATCTCTTAGCAACTGTTGTCCACTCCGATGACGGGCTAGTTGCTGGGAAAATTGGGAACTTCATCTGGCAGACGAGGACTACGGGCAGGTAAACGAGACAGAGTTAGAAAGAATGGACATCATGTGGGCCTTAGCAAGTGCTGTTCGGAGAGCAAAGAAGTTTGTCAAGAAGACCAGATAGAATCTGATTGCCACTAAGGACACAACTTTTGGCTTTGACAAGACAAAAGTTACCTGCTTCAATTTTAGGGAAAAGGGGCACTTCAAACGTGAATTGTGAAGCCCAAAAAGACGGGAAATGGAAATCCATACTCATCTTTCACTCTTCAAGAGAAGCCCACAAACAGCCCTACTTCGTCGAGCAAGGATCCTAAAGCCTTGACCGCTCATGATGACGAAGGACAAGATTGGAGCTTCCGGTTTGTGTCTCCGGGAGAATCCAACATTGCTAGTGTCGAGGATCTAGATGATGACTCAGCAAGTGAAGGTGATATTGCAGTGGAGCTTGCGATGTCAAATGTTGAAGAATCTGCAACAGTAGTTGATCACTGGCTTGAAGAAGGGACAAGTTCAACAAGTCCAGAATCACCAGAACCAAAAAAGTCAGACACTACTTTGATGGCTGATTCAACCACACCTCCTCAGGTAAGTACCACTACTCAACTTTTGAATAATCATGGTTATTCTGATTGTGATAAATATAGGGAAAGCATTGATATGAAATTTGCTAGGTTATTATACCATAATGCTAACTTAGTAAAGGACTTACAACTGTGCACTGAAGCAAATAGAGTCTTAAAACAAAATGAGCACAACTACAAAGAAAAGATAGAACTCTTGAATAAACAACTTAAGGAAACTGAAGTTGTAGCCTTTAACCTAGCGAATGACATTAAATTTTATCTAAACTCCCTAAAAGACACTAAGAAACAAAAGGTAGTTTTGGAAGTAGAAGTAAATTCACTAAAACAAAAACTGCATAGTTGGACAAGTTCATCCCACATTGTCCAACACTTAGTGAGAGAGCGCAATAATGGGCAGGGTTTGGGATATAAAGTGGTACCACCACCACATGAGACCTTGATGAATGCAAAAAGTAAACCCATAAATATTAACCCAATCAAGGATTATGTGGTGTCCACTCCTCTTGTAAGTGATCCAGATTCCACATGTAAACCAAATGAATCTGTCACTAAACAAAAGGATACCACTTCAAAATCAAGAGGTAAAATGCCTTGTGTTAATCTGGACGAACAATTTGAAAAGGTTAAAATAAAATTTGGTTCAACAAAGTCTATTTCTGAACCAATAAATACCAAACAAATTAACCAATCACGTGCTTCATGTCTAAGTCCAACTAAACAAAAAAGAAAAGATGTTAACAATGTCCAAACAATTAATTTTGTTAAACAAGAGAAAACATCTAAACAAGAAGTGTCAAAACCCAAACAGAGTAAAGTCACTCGTGTGTCACATACTTCTCCATAGATGCAGGTAAATCGTCAAGTTGAAAGTAGATCATGCTACAACTGTGGAAAGTATGGGCACATAGCGTCTTATTGTTCTTATTATCAGACACCTAAGAAAAAGATTTAACTTTATGACACTAAAGCAAGCTCTTTCAAAAGAAGCTCCATGACTCCACCAAAGAGTTAGTGAACCTAAAGTTCAACCTATCAGCCAGTCATTTGTTTATCACAAACAGGCCTTACACAAAGTTGGCTTATGGAAAGAAAAGTCTTTGTCTGGAAATGAGAACAATAAGACAGTTGATCTTCCCTCACCCTCTAATGGACAATGGGTAGAGTTTATGATGTGTGATGCCTTTGGGACACCCAAGCCAGTTAAGGCTTGGGTCCCTCACCTTAACTAATGTTTTTAATTGAATGTGCAAGGTGTTCGCTATAGTGCTGAAACAAACACTTGGATTGTAGATAGCGGAGCATCAAGGCACATGACAGGAAACCGGGCATTCCAATCAAATGTCAAACAAATGAAAGGAGGTCATGTTTCTTTTGCTGGAAACAAAGGAGGGTACATCACAACTCAAGGAGAAGTAGGGAACCATAAAGTTAAGTTTGACAATGTAAACTATGTTCAACAACTTCAGTATAACCTACATTCTGTTTCCCAAATATGTGACAAGGGATTTAAGGTAGTTTTCGACAATAAGAAGTGATATGTCCTGAAAAAGGACTATATGATTCTGGAGGAACAAGTATTAATGTCAGCCTCAAGATATAATGAACTTTATGTCTTGGATCTATCGAGGCCTCCACAACGGATCATTAAGTTCAATGCTTCTTGTCAAAAGCTACTGAGAGGGATTCTATCTCCTGGCATAGGAGAATGGGGCACATCAATCCACGGAAGATGAACCACTTGATCTAGAATGATCTAGTGCGAGGAGTCAATGTCAAGAACTTCCAACTCCCGGATTTTTGTGTCGCCTGCAAGAAAGGCAAACAGACAAAGAAGTCTCATAAGGCAAAGAAATTTAATTCTATAGAACTGCCTCTTGAGCTTCTCCATATGGATCTGTTTGGTCCAATTAGTATAAGAAGCATCGCAGGCGACTTGTACTGCTATGTAGTTACATATGACTACTCAAGATTCTCTTAGGTGATGTTTCTGAAATCAAAATCAGAAACATTTGAGTCATTCAAAGAATTGTTAACTACACTAGAGTCTCTCTACAAGCTGAAGGTAAGACAAGTACGCTCAGACATCGGAACTGAGTTTACAAACCAATGGATGGAGGCTTTCTGCAAAGAAAAGGGAATTGTGCATCAGTTCACTTCCGCCAACACTCCTTACATGAACAGGGTTGCTGAGAGAAAGAGTCGTAGCTTAATAGAGACAACACGCACAATGCTAGTAGACTCGAAACTGCCTATCCACTTTTGGAATGAGGCAGTGGCCAATGCTTGTCACACATTAAATCGAGTTCTGATAGTAAAACGTCATGGGAAGACATGTTACGAATTACTTCAACGACGTAAATCAAATCTGGAGTATCTCGAACCATTTGGAGCACTATGCATGTTGCTAAAGAAAACTCAAGATGTGAAGTTTAGCGAGAAGGCTAAAGAGGGCATCTTTCTAGGATACAACATACTGAATAAGAGAGTCTACAACAACTCAACAGGAAAAGTAGAGGTGTGGTGTAACGTCTATGTTCAGAGATACACCACCCCTCCTGCTGGAAAAAGGACTCGCTTTATTTTTCGACTATGATGGATTCTTCAAGTCCTTCAACATTCCTCTCTCCACATCTGATGATGAGTTAGCAGCCAAAATGATGTATGATCTTCTAAACACACCTTCATAGGGATCTACATCCTCTGGCTCATAAGGTGAATCTCCTACCAACTCAGGGGGAGCACTCGAGGTAAGTAACTCTTCTTCTGACGATGAAGCCATGGACGATGATCAGGACACTCGGAAGCAACAGGTTCCTACTACTACAAGTCCACAAGCATCTGACATTGATGCCTCTGAGTTTTTGAAACCTCACACCCCTACTGCCTCAGATACAGAACCAAACATTCATAATCTTGATTCTAAGGTAGTTGTTCCCACCACTCCTGGATCACGCCTAAATGTCTATCATCCTCTGGACAATGTTATTGGGGATGTCAGATCAGGAGTTCAGTCAAGAAATTAGCTGTATTTAGCTGATTATGCCTCGGTAATGGAAAAGGGGTATCTTCACGATGGTGTTTACCGATGTTTTGTGTCTTAGTTTGAGCCAAAATATATCAGTGAAGCCCTAAATGATGAGGCATGGGTGAGTGCCATACAAGAAGAACTTCTTCAGTTCAAGAAGTTAGGTGTATGGACACTGGTAGATAGACCTAAAGGTGCTAAGGTCATTGGCACCAAGTGGGTCTTGAAATGTAAGAAAGATGACTAAGGTGTCATCATTAGGAACAAGGCTCGACTTGTAGTTCAAGGATTTCGACAAGTCGAGGGAATTGATTACAATGAAGTATTTGCACCTGTGGCAAGAATGGAAGCCATCTGTATCTTCCTAGCCTATGCCTCTTACATGAAGATTAAAGTCTATCAATTGGATGTAAAGAGTGCATTTCTTCATGGTGAAATCCAGGAAACAGTGTATGTCAGTCAACCCGAGGGATTTGAGGATCCATATCATCGGGACAGAGTTTACAAACTGGATAAGGCTCTCTACGGGCTTCATCAAGACCCAAAAGCATGGTATGAAAAACTCTCAACTCACCTTGTGAAACACGGATTTCGTAGAGGTGTAATTGATTGTACACTGTTCATCAAAGAGAAAGATGGTGAGTTGCTGCTGGTTTAGATTTACGTTGATGACATAATCTTCGGTTCCAAGATTGAAGAATTATGTAAAGAATTTGAAGCAGTGATGAAGGCAGAATTTGAAATGAGTGCCATGGGGGAGATGAAGTTCTTTCTCAGGTTCTAGGTGGATCAAACATCAAAGGGAATATTTCTACATCAGACCAAGTATGTAGGGGATATTCTCAGTCGGTTTGACATGGAGAATGCTTCCGCAGCTGGGACTCCACTTGCTACAAACCATGATGTAGCACCTGACGAGAATCGTGATTTGGTTGATGCCACCATGTACCAAGGAATGATTGGATCCCTCATGTACCTCACTGCCTCAAGACCTGATATTATGTATGCAACATGTCTTTGTTCAAGATATCAGGCAAAACCAAAAGTTAAGCATCTTATTCGGGTCAAAAGGATATTCCGTTATCTGAAGGGTACACCAACACTTGGGTTGTGGTATCCACATGATGATGACTTCGAGCTAACCGCGTACAGTGACTCGGATTATGGCGGCTGCAAGATAAACTACAAATCCACCTTAGCAGGTTGTCAATTCTTTGGGAGAAGATTAGTCACGTGGCAGTGTAAGAAGCAGACATCAGTTGGTTGTCAACTTGTGAAGCTGAATATGTTACTGCAGCAAGCTGCTGTTCTCAAATCATTTGGATTCAATAGCAGATACGGGACTACGGTTTGAAATATTCTAACACCCTATATTTGTTGATAATTCTGCTGCAATAGCCGTTACTAAAAATTCTGTCCAACATCCTAAGACCAAACACATTCACATTAAATATCACTTTATACGTGATTATTTTGAGAACAATCTAATCGATGTTGTTAAAATAAATACGGATTTTCAACGCGTGACCTCCATACAAAAGCCTTTGATGAACCACGTTTTCTATATTTGTTAGAGGTGAACGACATTAAAAAGAAAAGTGATGTAATTCCAGATGATGAACAGGTCTAGTCTGATGCGTCAAGTCCATTTTATTTTATTCTAGTTTATTTTATTTAATTTATTTTATTGTTTCAATTCTTCACATATTAAAATCCTAAAAACGCAAATCATTTATGGTTTTAGAATTTAGGGGGAGAATAGGTTAAGTTAGTATTAAAAAAACAAGGGAAGAGGACAGCTAGTTGATAGAAATGAGATCGTAGCCGAGATATCGATTCAACGACTATGGAAAATGATAGTACACAGGAACAAAGCATTTGGGACTTTAAAAGTTTTAAATTGAATTAGATTCAAAAGTCAAAGTATAAGTCTAAGAAATCTAAGCAAAAATAAAAAGAAAAATGATAGTAAAACTAGCTGCTACTAAGGTAAGACGGAGAAAGTAGACCTAGAGGTTGCTAGACCATTAGATGATGTGTCGGTAGATTCAACACAATAGATAAGTAGACCTTGTTGGTGATCTCAAGATCAAACTAAGTTGTTCAACAAGCTTTAGGTCATCATCTTATCCCTAGTTAACACAATCAACAGAGTTCCAATAAGAGGTGACGAGCAAAATAAACGCCACAAATGTGTGCGGATGACAACATATGAGCAAAGCACATGATGAGAAATGAAAAAAGCAATCAAACTGATAACCTATGTTGTTGGTGCGATCTACGCAACAAAAATAAATTGCTCAAACAAGAAGATAGGTTATGTGCCTCTCTGCTATGCGATGGCATTGACCTGAGGATAAGCATAACCTATTTGTTGTAGAATTCATTGTTGTTTGCCGCCTCTCTACTGTGCGGTGGCACTGACCTGAGGCTTGGCTTCTTTTTGAAAGCTCTAAGAATAGTTTCTTCATGTCAAAATACCCGTAGACCACTCAAAAATCTCCTGAGAAATGTTGATTACCATATAAGCGTGGGATCCACAACTGCTCGTTGAACTAATTAAACCTTAAACAATCACCAATCTGTGTCAAAAGTCTATGTATGGATTTAAGTGGACAAGTATACTGATAATCATCATGGCTGCAATTCTTGAAAGTCCAAATCAATGTGTGTGTCTTATAGTACTAGTATGATTTCCTTAATTTGCTAATGACTCTCGACGAAAACAAGAATCTAGCATCAAATGATTTTGGTAACACGTCCTTAATGATTTACTTACTTGTATGATTACATAATAAATCGTTCCTCTTACGGTCAAAATAACTTGAAGCTGCCAGTTCAAGAAATAAATCTGTTACATTTCAATCTTAGGATTTCCACCTCACACAAAATCACAAAAATATGTCTTAAATTTTGTCATTATTTCTAGTAGTTTCTTTTGTTTAAGTTTGTCAATTTAGGTTATATGTCGGACTATGTCGTGGAATTCAATATGGGATTTATTGACTTAAAAGGGTCACGTCTGAGGTGACCAAACGTGCTTTCAATGTTAATGGGTAACATCTGAGGAGACAAAATGTTTTTAAAAGGATCACGACTGAGATGATCAAAAGTTTTCAAAGTTAAGATGATCATGTCTGAGATGATCAAATGCTTGTAATGTTTAATCAACTGTTAAATGGGTAAAATGTCAAATGGTCATAAAGTCAAAACTATAAGTATGATCCATTCGCACGACTGGACCATGAGTATGGACCACTCGTCTGATTAGACCATACTTATGCACTAGACAACCAAATCGAGCATGAGTATGAACCCTTCACATGAATGGATTACAATATTGAGCCAATTGCCCGAATGGAATTGTCCAAATGAGTCAGTCGCCCGACTGAAACCCAGTCGGCCGACTGAATGTGATCGACTGAACTAATCGCACGACTGAAATCCAATCGCCCGAATGAAAAGAGCAAATGGGTCCAGTCACCTGACTGAAACCAGATTTAGAATAAATAGGGCCATAGTCGATCACATAAACTCATCACCCCTCATTCGCCCTAAATTCGCACAGCATAGCGTTACTCTGCCAAAATTTCCTCTGACCTAATTTGACTTCATATTTCGATATTCTGACCATCTCTGTATTTACACAGGTATAATGCAGTGCAATCGACCCAAATTTCAGTCGATTTGACTCCAAAATTACAGTTTTCGGCCTTAATAAGAACCGAGACTTAAATTGGACAAATAACCTAATAAAACTAAGTAAATGTTGAAATCAAGGTTATAAGATACTTAGTAGGGTTATTGCGAGTCTATTGAGCCAAACCACGATGTATAATGTTTAGATTTGGTCAAAATTCGAATTTCAATCGAACAAACAATAGGTCATGCGACTAGACACGGATGAACTACAATCGCCCGACTGAGCTGGACGAATGACTCAGCCGGCCGAATGAATGATACAAATGAGCTCAATCGGCCGACTGAACCAATCACATGCTCAGTCACCCGATTGAACTCAATCGCATGAATAATCACTCGATTGTATCCAGTCGCATGTTAGGTCAAACGACTAAACCCAGTCCTATGGTTCAATCGCACGATTGAACCAGACTAATCTCAAACAGGTTAATAATCAATGGTTTCTATTGTGTGATGAACTAACTTGTATGCTCCTTATGCTACAGATTGATGGCTGATAGGTGGACCATAAACACCAAGCACAACATTTGTGCGCATCTGGACACCACAACTAGGAACACTACCGAGTTTGTTGGCATCATAGTTTTTCTGAAGAGGTCACGGATCCACAGAGTGATATCAACACCGTGCACTCCCTACAGGTCTATACAGCAGATCTTCTAGGAGGGTGCATCGGTTGATTGTTCTCATGAACACTACTACATCCGGAGTACTATATTTGGGCAGGATATCGAGGTGACTGCTGAAGATATTCGTCGAGTACTAGATCTAGGTGACGATGCAGATCACCCGACTAGACTACACCCTCTGACATTGAGAGGGTGTTTCCTCAGGATTAAGTACTCTGGGGACATAAATGCAGGTGTGCTCAACAAAAGCAACATGTGTCCCCAGTATAAGTACTTAGCACATGTGATACTTAAGTGCATAGCTTCGAGAAGGGGTGGCTTTGATGATCTATCAGACTAGATTCAGAATGCCTACGTGGCATTGGTGCTGAACCACCCCTTCAGCTTCTCCAGCATGATATTCTCATACCTGATTAAGAATCTTGAGGCTAAAGGTAAAGAGGGATTTTGCATGTACCCGAGGTTTCTTCAGATGATTATTGATGAGAAGCTGCCCTCTCTGCCTAAGGAGAGCCAGGATCCAGTGTCATTTGACGTGATGGATAACACGACACTGGGCCGCATGGAGGTCTACAGGGGAAAGCAGGTCAAACCCTCTGTAAAGAGATTGTTCGGGCATGTGGCCCGGGAGGAGTACGTGGTGCCGGGAAGGCGTAAGTGGCGCCACAAGGAGAGTGATTCAGATGTTGAGCAGATTGCTCTTCCATCTGATGACTCTGATGACGCTGACGGACACACGGGTGGAGATTCTGGCCTTGCTGTTTCTAGGGCCAGCCCTGCACATACTACATCTCCAACCCCTACTCATACAGATGCCACCACTACTAGTTTTCACCAGGATTTCTGTCCTCCGAATAAGGAGGAAGAGAGTGATGAGGAGCCCCTCACTAGGACAGTGGGCAGCAGGGTGGTTGCCACCGACCGAGGCATTAGGGAGGTTGGAGGACGCCCTAGCATATCTGGGGAGACTGCAGCTGACCCCAGCTACTCACCAAGTCAGTCCAGCAGCATCCTAGGGGGAGCATCCACCTCCAAAGGCAAGAGGAGGAAAAGGATGGCTCAACCCCATGGGATGAAGTCGAAGAAGAGGAGGATGACCTTTATCACCACCACCACCACAACAACCACCTCTACCACACCATCCACTACATCTACCTCTCCCCCCATCACCACTGCCACCATTCCACCTGTCACCACTACTGCCACCACACACACCACCACTACCTCAGCCACTACATCACTTCCCCATATCACATCCACCACCACCTCAGCTTACCCATCACCACCCACACACATACCACCTCCTATATACACCACTGCCACCACCACCACCTCTAGCCACCAAGCAGGACCATTATCTTACCCTTCCTGTCCATCGGGATCATCTCTACCTCCCAGTGGGGGTAGAGGAACAACTTTCGGCATTAAACCGTATGGTGCTGAAGGTGTTAGCAACCGATGACGAGAAGACTGCTCAGCTATGACAGTTAGTGGAGCTTACAGCCGCACAATCACAACAGATATCTCAACAAGTGCAGCACATTGAGCAGCAGGCATAGCAAATGGCTGCTCAGAGTCTAGATATTTCCCAGCTCAAGGAGCAAAACGTCTTATCTACTAAGAAGATTGAGGAGTTGGAGGATGCTAAGAGGACCATCCTGCTCAAACTTAAGGGCACAAAGGATGAGCCTCTAAAGATCAGAGAGGGAGATGGAGATGATGGTGATGATAGTGAAGATGATGATAGTGATGATGATGATGGTGATGATGAAGGTGATGATGAGGATGGAGGAGACTCTAAAGGAGGAGGAGAGTCATCTGCTTTGGGTGCACAGGAAGCTAACGAGAGGCGGGCCAAAAAGACTCAAGATCCAGGTTCCTCGACATCAGCCCTGACAGCAGAAGAACACATGATCCAAGATAAAAGTAATGCATAGAGATTTGTGTAATTTGAATATTGTATTAAACTTATGTGTTTGAATGTTAATGTATATATATTTAATGTTTAATGTCTTGATTATTTACTGATGCATGATGTGTTTATATGTTTAAATCAAGCAGATCACACATCTCAGTAAGATGAATATGATGTTGCTCCCCTTCAGCAGATCAAGTCACAACTCACAATGATACTTGATCTGCAAGGGATCGTCAAGAGGTCTGTGAGTTACACTCCTGAAGAAGGAGAAATAATTCATGACCTTACGGATGAGCAACTTGCTAAGATGTTCCAACTGAATCCAAATGAGATTGTGATGGATGCTCCTACTGTGGACATGGATAGTGACGATGAGCTTAATGATGTGGATGAAATTGAGATTGAAGACATCACCCCACAACATCATCCGGAGTATGCTGACAATGAGGGAAATTTAGTCCCCAATCTGGGTGACACCCTTGTTAGTGATACTTTTGAAACATTGGATAAGATGGAGCAGGAGTCGGAGAAGAAGACAGATCAAGCCCAAGCCTCAGATGCAGATGTCAACATCAAAAAGGCTTAATGGGCGGCATGTTTTGCTTAGATCCGAGCCATGCGCACCGCACCAAAGCCAAATGTCTACACCAATTTGTACAAAGTCAAGAAACACTTAAACGTGTTAGGCAAGATCATCGCATGGGCTCATTTTGAGGATCTGAATGTATATGCCGTAAAGAGAGAAAAGAGCATAGAGTACTTTGGATTCCCACACGATCTGAAGACTCTACCTGGTTTTGAGCTTAACTAGCTGGCCAAGTTGAAGCTGTTATATGCTTATCCTCGAAAGATGTCCGGCTGGTTTGAAGCTACTTTGAAGAGAGAGTACCATACCCGATGGGACAACTTCAAACCTCAACAACCAACGAGGTATATCAGAAGGTCTGAAGTTGATACCATTATTGGGAACCAAAGATTATGCTGAAGTGGAGTCCTCCGCACACAATTTCGAGAATTCCTCTAAGGGAAATGCCTCAGGACTTCACTCCACACTTTAAGTGGTGGTACTATGACTGGCGAACGAGTGAGGTGGTCATAGTTCTGAACAGAAATGAGAATATGGAAACTATCAGGGTATTTGACCCGATGTGGCTAACTAACTTGTCTTTTGACGATGTCTACACTTTATACAAGTGGCCACTGTTCTATGATGTGCAGGATATTGTACAAGCTCTCCAATTCCAGAATCTGATACGGCTCTGTTTTGCTTTTGAAATACATGCAGGAGTCACAAGAGAGGAGAAGTACAAGAAATATGAAAAGCTGATGAAGAATGTTAGACAATAGAGTAAACTAGGTCCAAGGGGGAGTTTGTAGATACATATGTACCTAGTTTATGAGCTTAATGTAAAAAGTCTTTCTTGTCTTACATATATGTAACTGGATGGTTTAAATGAAATACAATGTGTGGTTTATGCTTATAATGTTTGATATTTCATTGATTATTGTGTATTAACGCTTATTGAACTATCTATATATGTTTGTGGTTGTTTGAATAGATCTAAGTCAATTAATGAGTGTGAAACATATTCAAACTTAGTCATATGAAGTTCTCATGCGAATGGCCCATGCTAATGGACCATACGCATGAACAACTTCATGCTAATGAACTAGTCGCACGACTGAACCAGGAGACTGGATCAGTCGCACAATGGTGACATGAGATTGACTTAGTCGCACGACTGAACACTCAGTCGTGCGAATGGATCAAGCGCATGACTCAGTCGCATGACTGAACCATGCTAATGATTCAGTCGCACGAATGAGTAACCCTAACCTATAAATACCACTTAATTCGTGGCAAAACGTAACACTTTGAAGAATTCGACTCATGCACGTACCCTAGCCGCCCTGACCGTCCAAGTAAGCCAGTCCAAGTTCATAGATCGTTCTTCATCGATTGCTATCGTTCTTAACGTTTAGATTAATCTTATATTGATTGGGTTAACGTTGTCACTGATTGGATCACCAATCAAATAGGATTCCGCATTATTTGATTCGGTATACACGTAGATTAGTTAGTACCCATAAAGTACACGATCCTCTAACATATTCAAATCTGATCTAGTTACTTGATATGTAAGTAGGTTCATCTTGAAGTGGAAACTACACTTAATGCATGCCTAACATAATGCAAAGTGATTGTTTGTGGGAAACTTCATTTTAAGGATATAGAAAGTAAGTCATATTCTAATGTGAACAAATCATTCATCTAAGCACACTATATACCGACACTTTTTAATATCTATCTTTGCAAATCTTACTCCCTCTGTTTTGTGTAAACAAAGACCTGGGTGTACAATCACCATGGTTTGCATTTGTAACCAACTGGTGAAAAGATTAAGATCCTCGTCCTTTTTTTGTGTAAACAAAGACGTGGGTTAAAGGCACCTCTATTTTACAAGAGTGAAGACCTGGTGACCTGATGATGATAGTATCTAAGCTCTTAAAAGAATCCTATGTGATAAACTGTATATTATTTCTAGAGCTTTGTCAACAATGCATTAGTGAGATGTCCAATGCATCTCAAGATAGAACCCATAACTTAAAGTACATAGTTTGCAAGTGTGAAAAAGTGATGATTTGATTCACAAAGGGAGGACAAACTTTAAGTGAAATGAATGTGAAGCCCATAACAGTTACTCTCCAATAAACATGAAAACATGATAAACAACATGCCTAGTTGATACAATACTCTTGTATGGATTTAAGTGGACAAACACACTGTAATCAAAACAAAGATCAGGTATCATTTCAATAAATTAACTCGTCGATGCTTAGTATATAGTATGATCCCATTATATGTGTATATTATGCTTGTACATGGTCCTAATTTCAATTTTGTTTAGTTTAATTTCTTGCGGTTTGGACAGACATATGTCTTTCATGATATTCTTCTTAGAAATTTATGATAAATGCATTCATTCATCATTATAAAAAATTTAGGGGGAGTAGGATCATGATAATAAATTAACAATATAATTGTTGTCAAATGAATTATCAATATGAAGGAATTGGAACCTGAGCACTATTTTGTCCTTTAGATACATGAAGTTATTGAATTTTAAACATCTTGTGCACAATTGTCTTGAATAAAAAGTCAACAAGGTCTAATAGCAATAAATGGTTCTAAGAAGTTGACTAGGACCATACAACAAAGTAAGTTTTAACCGTGCATATCAAGCATCAGTAGAAGCTACAGTGCACCCTAAGCATTAGCAGAAGCTACAGTGCCTTTAGCATCAACAAAAGCAACAGTGTGAAATTTAATAAATCTTGTCTATCCGTAGATTGGTAAACTACGGATGAGTCAATACTCCAAAAAGTATAATCTAATTTCATAGATCGGTAACCTATGAAAATTGAAGTTATATTCATCAGCAGAAGTTTTTAAGTCATTCGAAGATGATATACGAAATCCGTAGATGATCTACGGAAGAACTAAGAACTGCGGATAAGTTAGATTGTATAGAGGGTCCCATATTATTAAATAAATGAAATTAATGTGTCTGATAGAGTATAAATGATATCCTTTGACTTCAATATTCATTATTCACTTTTTCAGAACACTATTTCAGACCTAGAAAAACGCACTCAACAAATTTTTCCCCTTTTCTCAAATATTCAAAATCACTGAATCAAAATATCAAACAAACACATAATCCTAATCTCAGATCATTTTATTCAAGGTAAAACATGTCGTAGTGATCAATAATGAACTGTTTGATTCTTGGTTATCCTTACAACTGTTCGTATTCTCATGTCTATAATGTTGATTCTAACATAATCTTCTTTATTCTTATGAACAGATGGCTAATCGATTTGCAAGAGAGCACAATGTGTGAGCATTTTTAAACCTTGATGATCCTGTTTCAGAAGGATATCGAGACATCATCCGCTATCTGAGAAGACCTAGGTTGTTTTATGCCTTATCAGTGGAACCGGTGATACATAAATCACACATTACGATTTTGGAACTCTGCGCAAATAGAAGAAGATGGAGAAGTTATCATGGCGGAAGTGAAGAATCAAAGACTGAGAATGGATGAACAGACCAAAAGGAGGGTTCTAGAGTTGGGAGAACTAGAAGCTGGTCACCCTGATGTGTTGAAAATGAATACATAAAGAAAGTATTCTACCTAATGGGATATGATGGTGACTTTGAAAAGGGGGAGATCAAGACAGGAAGACTATGCAAGCCATATAGATTTCTATGTCACACATATCTAAAGTGCATCTCTAACAGGAAATCTGGGCTTTACAGATTTTCAAGGCACATTTCTTCTAGGATCATTGGTATCTTTGAGGGAAGAACATACAACTACTCCAAGTACATCTTCAATTGTCTATGTGACCATATCAAAGTGCAAAAGGATGACAAAATGTTCATGTTCCCAAGGTTTCTACAACTGATCATCAATGGTGAAATACCTGGAATAGCAAGAGACAGAGATGTGTTTATGCAAGCACATTTGGGTAGATCATTTTTGAACAAGATTAGTGGGAAGTATGAAGGAGGAGACATGCCCATGTTTGCTCATATGGTGGATGCCAATGCCAACATTCCACAAGAACTGGTGTGGGAAGACCAGCAAGGAAGTTCAATTGGTAACTCCGTGGAAGCCTCCCATTCACCCCACCAATCACCTCAACATCACTCTCCAGCCAGTCAAAACACCCTACCCATATCACCCAACTAGCATCATCAATCACCTTAACATTACTCTCCAGCTAGTCAAAACACCCTGCCTATATCACCCAACCAACATCATCAATCACCTCAACATTACTATACAACCAATTAAAACACTCAGCCAATCTCTCCACTTCTTCATCAATCATCTTAGAGTGTGCATACTGAACCCATCACTATCACTCAGTCTCTAAACTCAGTTCACACAAGTGAGACAGAGTTGATTTCTCAAGCCAGCACCATCCCATTCTCACACTCCAACTCTCAAAATCCAGTTACCTCTAATCAAACTAAACCTGTAGTGCCAAGCTTAAATCTTGAACAAAACACCTCATCAAGATAAACCCATTCAAGCTGAAAAGGCTGCACTAGCTCAACAAGTGTGGCTCATACTAAAGATCATAATGATGAGATTGCTAATCAACAACAATAAAGGGAAGAAGGAGAAAACTATGTGGATGTAATTGCCTATCATGAAGATGAGTTAAGTGAAGATGACATCCCTGTAAGAAAAAGCTATTTGTGGCTGAATACAACAAGCTTGTTGTCAAGTCCTACAATAAAAAACAAAGAATTTAGGAGCTGAAGAGGATGATGAAAGAAAAGGATGATCAACTTATGAAGCAGGAATCTAATCTAAAAAGATTAAGATAAAATATATGAAAAAACAATAAAGTCATTGATGCTCTACTTGAGTTTGTTAAAGAACAAAAAGAGTCAATTGCATATCAAAAGGCTGAAATAGAAAAGCTTGTGTTGGAGAGCAACGAAGCTAACAAGACTTTACAAGAACAATGTGCTCAGCTGCAAAGAAAGGATGAAGAGATGATAGGATGAAGATGAAAATAAGTGCCCTGGAATCAAAGGCTGCCACTACATCAAAGCAACCAAAAGAACTTGTAGAGACTTCTAAGCAACTTATTCTATACTCCAGGAAGAGGAAGTCTTGGGTTCTACAAAGAAAAAGGTAATCAATGTTGAAGATTCACCTAAAAGGTCAAGGCATACATCTTCAGAGCACAATCCTTCGATTGATGTTTCAACATCAAATCCAGTTACTTATAATGAAGCTGAGAGTGATGTTGAATGGAATGAGCTGACAAAGAGTGAACCTGCTAAAAATAAGAAAGAAGAAAAGGTTGATGACCTACTTACCACTAAAGACATACTTGAAGAAAGGCTAGAATCTTTAATGTTTATGACCTTAATCAATCATGCATTCCCATATGACTTGGTGGAAAGGCTAAACATGAATGAGATGAAGAACATTCTAAAGGAATTCGAGCTAGCTAGTTTCATGATTCCAAACTGCAACTATGAAACATTCACAATCTTTCAATCAATTCAGAAAATCAAGAAGGACTTAGGTCACTTTGATACAGCAAAGCTCTCCAAATACTATATGATATGCTAGTTACAGGGTCATAACTATAAAAGCTATAAACTTAAGGGAAGAACAACTGGTGAGCTGAGAAGGATGATGGATCATATGATGCTGTTGAGCTTGATACCGAAGTGAGATTCAGGATAGAAGCTCCAAATTCTACTGCTGAGCAACAAAGCAAACTCCCTGTTGATCTTATAACCGTTGTATCTAAAGATCAGCACAAAGGGAAAGATAAGCTAATAAGAGAGCCTAGGGAAGTTATCCCTGGAAAAGTGTGGCCACTGGGCACGAATGTGAGAGAGATCACTATGAAAAATCTTCTCTAATCTAGTTGTTTGAGCATCTCACAACCCCCTCTACTACTAAAGAAAACATGATTATGGGTTGGAAATATGACGATTGTCCTGTTATCAAATGAATATTGGTAGAATTGAATACTAACACCTATTTGAATCAATCTTGGAGTTGACTGATGCTGACATTAAAGACCTACAAAGCCTGATTATCTCCAACTACCCAATAAGCCCAAGAGGAAGTGATTTCTCTGCGTTGGTAGGAAAGCTAAAAACTAAGTTCAAGGATGATGTTTTCAAGGAAGCAAAAAGGAAGATGTAGAGCACAAGAAAAGACTTCAAAGGAAAAGAAGATCAAACACCAACTTCTCTACTCGTGTGATGATGAATTCCTGAAAAGGGTTGGTTACTCTAATCGAAAAATCAGCAGCTATTAAAGTCATTAAAGGGAATCAATACACTCTCCCCATAACTGAGTGGGGATATGTGGAAAAGACTAAAGAACTGGTGCAAGATCTTAGAAGGGTGAAGAGTTACAACACAACAACATAAAGAGGAGATAAACTAAACTTAGCTCAAACAGTAAACTGGATTAACCAAGTGGAGACACTAAGAACACAAGTAATATATGAGACAGAACACAAAGAACACGAATGTTTGGTTTTCAAGAATGCAGTATATTGCCTTCTTTATGTTCTATTACAAGTGTTACAAAAGCATATTCGAAAGATACAATAACATGAGATGCTTATACAACATCCTACAGCCGGCTATACTTTGAAAGCCAGCTGGATACAATTGACTAGACACACACAAAATCAAGTGTAGAGTCAAAAGGCAGATTGCCTTTTGACCTGTGACTATGACATGCCATAGCTCACATCCTTATCTATTACAAAAAGGATAAAGTACATAAAGTAGAGAGTTACAGACTCAAGACCTTAATGTACAATTACCAAAAGCATGGACCTTTTCACCAAACCATGTTAGTTGGTGACTTGCAGAGTTACAGCGCAAAGGTGTCCAGCTTTATGGAATAGTAATCAGATAAAGCATGTTACTAAAAGTCTTCAGAAGAAATTTGTCTTCATGAACTTGAAGCTTCAGAAGACTTTGTCTCTGAGGCTTCGGAAGACTTCATTTGGCTTCGGAAGATGTTGGTCTTGGCTTCGAAAGATTTCACACTTAGAGTGTTTCTGTTGCACATGTGAAACTTCCGAAGCATTCCACTTCAATGCACTTATGCAGCATGCAGGAAAGACTAAAGATGTTTAGGTTGCATCAGCCTCTTCATTAATCTCTACAAACTCCCCCTAGGCTGATGCTACCAAAACATTTAGAAAAACTTCAAATATTAACAGTCCTCAATAGGATGATCACCATTCCTTTTTTCATAAGATGATCAGGATCCTTCAGGCTATCAAAATGTCTTCTCATGTCAAAGAGGTCATGCTGAGGCAACTGAAACATATCTTGCCATGTATAGATGTCTTCAATGCCTTGATCTCTAATAACATGCCACCTTTCTAGATTTGTGGTGTATGTCCAAGACAAGATGGGTCTTCCTGATGCTAGAGGAGCTACTGAAGTTGGAGTTGATTGAGCTTCCTCTGGCTGCACATCCTCAGGCTGTTCTGATTCATCCCGAGGTTCAGAAGGGGATTCAGGCTTCTTCTTCTTCTTAGACTTTGGTTTAGAAGTCATCCTTTTCCTTCTCTTTCCAAATTTTAACTAAGAAGACTGGCCTGCAGCACCAGATTGACCTTCACTGTCTTTCTCAGTTGGGACTTCCTCTCTCTCAGGTTCAGATGGAGAAGGAGGTTGACCCTGCTATGGATCAGAAGATGAAGCTTGCTGAGCATTAGCAGGAGGTCCAGGTTGTGTTGTGTCTGTTTGTTCAACCTTAACCTCCACTTCAGGCGGGGCCTGACTTGGAGTGGAGTGTAAGTCAGTGAGCTTTCGCTCTTAATCTTCTGCTTGATTACCCTGATATGCTTATCCATAGTGGATAGAGACATGGGTCCAAGTCTCCTTCCGGAGAATCCATACAGCTTCAAGAAGCTCGTCATCCTCTGCCTATCAGCAGACCTTCATGTTCTTTTGGATGATGGCTCTTGACTTTGCAGCTTCTTCCCTTAGCTTCTTCTTTGTTGTCTTTCTTTCCTTGACTAACTCAAGCTCGAGTTGTTTTAAGTACTCAAACTCAATAGTCATAAGGTAAGGGAAGGAGTGCATCTGCCTGATAAAGGCATGTGGCACTCAGGTAGTTAATCATCTTGATTCTGTCTTCTTCCTTATCTACCTGAGGTTCTTGTTGAACCACATCCTCTTGTTCAGGACTTTCTTGAACTGTGAGAGGGTAGGCATACCTTTGTACAGTCTTTTTCTTCTTCTCTTTCTTTGACTTTACTAGGAGTTCTGCATCTTCTGCCTCCTTCTTCTCTCTTGACCTTTCCAGATCAACCCGCTCATTTAATTCATCCAAGGGGAGAGAAATGACACTATCTATGTCATAGTTCCTAGTCTGCAGATAGTTAATCCTGACTGCTCTTAACTCATCATTCTGAGTATCTGGTCTGGGGGCAGCCCTGATTGCAGACTCCATGCATCTTAGAGACTCAGTAGAGGAACTTTCTCCCCTTAGCCTTCTTTTCCTCTCTCTCTCTCTCCTCCTCCTCAATCTCCTCAGATGTCATCTTTCTTTTCCCTTTGTCACTCTCAGACCTTTGTGACTCAGGGTGGAGAGAGCTTTGGCCTTCATTGCTCGTTGCAGCTTCTGAGCTCAGGCAGAGAGAGGTTGAGAAGCACCTTCACCAGCAGGTGTCTCAGAAGGAATATGGATCTTTGCAGCAGTTGGAGATGATGAGACAGGGCTCTCAGGTTTTGTCACTGGGCCTTCAGTCAAGTTTTCCCCTATGAAGCTAATCTTAGGGTCTGCCTCAACATCCTGTTGACCGATGACATTGCTTGATTGCCTTAGTCTCCTTCTTAGACTGAACTCTGCAATGATCCTGTCTTGGAATCTTCTAGCCAGTCTATCAGCTTGTCTTGATTGGCTAGGTTGACAAGTGGCATGTTGACTAGATCCAGACCTTCATAGTAGTCCAAGTTCTAAAAATTAAAGACTTCTTGCTGTCCTTGAACTCTTATGATAATGAGGGCTTTCCTGTTGTTGTCATACCTCCACCCAATAATGTGATTGAAGGATGATGAAGGTGACATAGCCCTTGGTATCCTCCTCAAACAGACTTTGTATGAAGGAGTCTGTGTAGTCCACATCAATGTGAAGTAGAGGAGGTTGCTGAGAATGCACAGTTGCAAGTGAGGATGGTGAGTCCTCAATGTCCATTCTTCGGAGGAACTCCCAGGTTTTGTGGCTGGAATGACTTTCTCCCCCTTTTTGGTAGCATCACCCACTTGCAGAGGTGAGCTGGAGGATAGGTCAATCACATCCACAAGTTCTTGTGTTCCTGGTTGAGCTCTCCTTAAGGGTCTCCCAGCTAGTTTTTCCTTAAGATATGAAATCTCAAGTTGCTGATCATTGATCCTGTTTTGTAAGGTAGTCACCTGAGATTCAAGGTGGACTGACCTTTGAGACTAGGTAAGTGCATGTTTTAGAAAGTTTTTGCACTTTTAGTCTCAAATCCCCCTCATCTTCATCAGAAGAATCACTGGGGGTGGAGAAGATTGGACCAGAGTCCTTTCTCTCATGACCAGTTCTAAGTTCTTGGCTACCGGATTTCCTCTGCTCACTGGTAGTCTTAGTTGAGATATCAGTGGGCTGAGTTGCCATGGTTGAGGTCTTAATGATGTAGTCACTTTCAGAAGTGAGAGCCTCTTCCATATGGACATCCTGAACAGGTTCAGTAGTGTCCACCTCAGTTGTAGGTGACTGATGTGGGATAAATGTAGGAGACTCAGTAGTACTCATCTATCTTTGAGTAGAGGGAAAGAAGAGAGATTCATTATACTCACTGAAACCTATATCTTCATCAGTATAGAAGTCAAGGTTGGGAATGGGTTGGTTAGGATCTATAGGCTGGGGATGGTAACTATCCCCTGAAGGTTGATCACTTGAGTGTTGAGACTCAAAGTGATGGCTTGAGGCAGTAGGGCTATGGGCTTCATCAGGCTGAGCATGAGGAACGTCAGCATTGATTTTTGAAGAGATGGGAGTGGTCAGCTCCTCAGGAGAAATGGGAGCTCTAGTGTCCACTTCTTCCTGTATGGGTGAGTGTATGGGGACCTCCACAGATTGATTAGTCTGAGCAGGGGTTCTTTGTATTTTCTTTGGTAGGTGATGGAGATTTGAGGCTGTGTGGGTGGTTGGGAAATGGCAGGTGTGGGTTCAACACTAGCTTGTGCTGCTAGGTTGTCACCTTGAGCAATGAGCTCTAACATTTTTGGGACTAGGGCTGTTTCTACCCCAAAGAATCCAACAATGGACTTTCTCAATATTTTAAAGATGTCGGGCTTCATCTATCCCAATTTAAGAATGTTACCTGTTTCCCTAAACTGTGAGCCCAGTTCACATTTAAGAATGTACTGGACATATCTAGGAAACATGTAATATTCTAAGGAGTCTAAATTAGCAAGCAAATTTGTATAAACAAACTGAGAGTACCTGAATTTGACCCCTTGAACCATTCCATGGACTATGAAGGAGAGATCTTCAGGAATCTGGTCCCATCCACCATGCTTGTTTGATAAGCTGTGGATGACCACATGGAGCAGGAATCTCCATTGGGATGAGACCTTCCCTTTCCTGAAGGTCTTTACAGAGAAATCTCCCTCATACCCCATCTACTCAAAGGAATGACTAACAGCTTCCTTTGGAAAGAACACCTCACATTCTTCACCATCCAGCTGAAGATGTATGTTGATGATGGCTGGAGTGATGAGATTGTTTCCCCTGCACTGTGGCAGACAGTGCCTTCCCCATCCATAATGACCTCTTGGCAGGTCTTCCAGAATTCAAGCAACTGATCCTCATAGAGTGGAGGATCAATGGTGAGGGAGGTGAAGTAGTTCGACAGAGACAAGAAACGACAAACCTCTGAGAAATAAGGATCTTTCTCAAAGCGTAATAGAGCAATTTGATTGTGTTGCCTGTGTAGCTGCATGGTAAAGTTGGGATCATTTCTGTGAGCAGGGTGGCCATTTTGAAGTAGCTTAAGGACGAAGGAAGAAGAAAGAAAGAAATTTCAGAGAGAAATTTGGGTTTTTAGGTTTGGAGGAAGAACAGATGATAGAAAGAGGGGGAAACCGTTGGGTTTATATGTGAGAGGGATTTCAGATAAAGTTTAATGAAAGAGGATAAACTTTGAAATCCGGATGTCGGTCCCACCTCTGAAAAAGTAGTTACTTTTTGCTCAAAAAGTAGTTTTCTAGGAAGTCAAAAAGCTTCCGAAGGTTAATTATCTTAGAAGTTTTAATTAAAAAGCTTCCGAAGCTAAAATGACTTCGGAAGAATTTCCTGAGAGATTTGAAAATTTTGCTTCGGAATAAAAATTAAAGCTTGAGTGCTTTGTGTGTAAACAGACAAGCTTCGAGAGTTAATTTTGCTTCGGAAGTAAATGGTCCTTAAAATTTAGTAAGTGTCTGAGACAAATATTTAAGCTTCGGAAGATAAATTTTGGAAACTCTTCCGAAGGTAAACTTCTTAGACAGTATTTAAATTGAAGGCATGATTTACTTCCGAAGTTAAAAACAAAACTTCCGAAGTATCAGAAATTTTTAAAAAAATATAAGGAAAGTCTTCAAAAAGAAATTTTCATCCAAAGAAAACATGAGCTTATGAAAGTGATGAACTAGACAACTTAGGACACACATATTTTAAGAAATAATAAGAATTAGTTTTAAGAAAAGCTTACTCAAGGTTTATCATCCTAATAGCTGATATAAGATATTTAAATCTCTGTTCATCAAAAGCCTTTGTAAACAGATCAGCATATTGTTCATCTGTGTGAACCTTGAGTAGTTTAATTAATCCCTTTTTATAGTTATCTCTATTATATGATACCTGATATTGATGTGCTTTGTCCTTGAGTGCTGCACAGGGTTCTCTATGATTGAGATAACACTGTTGTTGTCTATGTGAATGGGAGTCTCCTTGTAGTTTAACCCATAGTCCAATATCTGATTTTGAATCTAAAGTACTTGAGCACAGCAGCTTGCAGCAGCAATGTATTCAGCTTCAGCAGTTGATGCAGAGACACAGGATTGTTTCTTGCATTGCCATGAGACAACCCTTCCACAAGAAATTGACATCCCCCAGATATAGACTTTGCAGTCATGTTGCAACCACCATAATCACTATGTATAGGCATACAAATTAAAGTCAGAATTCTTGGGATACCATAGGCCAAGTGTTGATGCACCCTTGAGGTATCTTAGAATCCTCTTGACAGTGATAAGGTGAGATATCTTAGGGTTGGCTTGATATCTTGCACAAATACATGTAGCAAACATGATATCAGGCCTGCTAGCAGTAAGATACATAAGAGACCCAATCATAGCCCTGCATAATGCTCATCTACACACTCCCCAAGATCAGGACCAAGAGAGTGGTTTCTGGCTATGGGGTGTTAGCAATCTTACAGTCAGTCGTATTAAACCTCTTGAGTATGTCCTGAACATACTTTGACTGACTTATGAAAATGCCATCTTCAACTTGCTTCATTTTGAATTCCCAGAAAGAAATTTAGTTCCCCCATGGCACTCATTTCAAATCTGTCTTTCATCAACTTCTCAAAGTCTTTGCAGAGCTTTGGATTAGTTGAACCAAAGATGATGTCATCCACATATACTTGAACTAGCAATATGTCTTTCCTTGTCCTTTGATGAAGAGAGTTCCATTTATAGTACCCCTCCTGGATTCCGAACTATTTGATTCGGTATACACGTAGATTAGTTAGTACCCGTCAAGTACACGGTCCTCTAACAAGTGGTATCAGAGCAAAGGCTCTTGATTTACGTGTGATTTAATCGATTATGATATAAAAATTATGTTTTCATGCAAAAACGCAATCCTTTTGTGTCAAACGTTGTTCTGGATGTCTCCAGATCGTAAAGTTAACGTTTTTCCGGCATACGGCAATTAGGGTTCTTGAAAAATCGTGTTTTTGCGTCAAAATACCTTAAACCTTCGAATTTTCAAGTTTCAGCAGCTTCAGTTGCACGATTGACTCAATCGCATGACTGAATTCATACGCATCCCTCATATGCACGATTGGACTCATTCGTACATCCATTCGTACGACTGAATTGCCCATTCACATTGTCCATTCGCACGATTGAGCCATCTGCATTTGCTCATTCGCACGCCTGGGTCAACCGCATTGTTCAATCGCACGAAGTGTTCAATTGCATATCTTCATTTGCACAAGTTAAACCGATTGTTCCAAAGTCTAAAGTTGATAGTAATGGAGGATCAATATTCAACGTTCACTGCAGGAAGGGATTCTAGGATTCAAAATTATTGCTTCTAGAAAATGAAGTGTGAAATCGTAACAAACCCCCTAACCTAATAACGTTAGATGATTATCCATAATGGAAGCAAAGGTTTGAGATTTACTTAAGTAGATCCCAACCTGTGGGAGTCGATAGAGACAAGATATAGCGTGCCTGTAGGTGTAGATGGAGTTGAACTCACCTTAAGCGGTATGACTGACGGACAAAAGGTAAAATACAATGCAGAGAAGAAAGTATATGCATTGTTGACTCAGTCATTCCTAAGGACATCTTCCATCACTTTCTGAGAACAAGCAAGCTAAAACGCTATGGGATGCATTGAAAAGAGGTATGAGGGAAATTCATTATTAAAAGCTCTAAAGGCTAAAGCGTTGAAGAAGTTTGACAACTTCTTGTCAATGGGAAAGGAGAGCTTGGACGATGTAATTGATCGTTCTACCATCTGATGAGTGAACTGCACACTCATGGAGTTACTACGTCTATAGAAGACAAAGTTTCAAACTTTGCAGATGGTTTGCCCGAGAAGTGGAGTTTGTTTGTCTCCAACCTCAGACAGAATGATATGCTAGCGAAGTTAGACATCAACGACTTCATCTTGAAACTGCGGGAGGAAGAGTTGAGGATGAAGTACAAGGCCTAAAATTCTTCATATGATCAGAATCCGACACTATACAACTCAACCCCACAAGCCAAAACGTCTAGAGCACCACTTCAAACGGCGTTCGTGTCGAGTTCAGCTGGTCAATCACAAGCTACTACTTCAGGATCTGACACGTCAGGGTCGTCTGGTACCCAATACATAGCACCTGAAGCAAATGCTGGAAAACTGAAGATCGAGAATCTCGGGAATGTGACAGTAGAGGTAGCAAAGGAGGACATGGATCTCTTAGCAACTGTTGTCCACTCCTATGACGGGCTAGTTGCTGGGAAAATTGGGAACTTCATCTGGCAGACGAGGACTACGGGCAGGTAAACGAGACAGAGTTAGAAAGAATGGACATCATGTGGGCCTTAGCAAGTGCTGTTCGGAGAGCAAAGAAGTTTGTCAAGAAGACCAGATAGAATCTGATTGCCACTAAGGACACAACTTTTGGCTTTGACAAGAAAAAAGTTACCTGCTTCAATTTTAGGGAAAAGGGGCACTTCAAACGTGAATTTGTGAAGCCCAAAAAGACGGGAAATGGAAATCCATACTCATCTTTCACTCTTCAAGAGAAGCCCACAAACAGCCCTACTTCGTCGAGCAAGGATCCTAAAGCCTTGACCGCTCATGATGACGAAGGACATGATTGGAGCTTCCGGTTTGTGTCTCCGGGAGAATCCAACATTGCTAGTGTCGAGGATCTAGATGATGACTCAGCAAGTGAAGGTGATATTGCAGTGGAGCTTGCGATGTCAAATGTTGAAGAATCTGCAACAGTAGTTGATCACCGGCTTGAAGAAGGGACAAGTTCAACAAGTCCAGAATCACCAGAACCAAAAAAGTCAGACACTACTTTGATGGCTGATTCAACCACACCTCCTCAGGTAAGTACCACTACTCAACTTTTGAATAATCATGGTTATTTTGATTGTGATAAATATAGGGAAAGCATTGATATGAAATTTGCTAGGTTATTATACCATAATGCTAACTAGTAAAGGACTTACAACTGTGCACTGAAGCAAATAGAGTCTTAAAACAAAATGAGCACAACTATAAAGAAAAGATAGAACTCTTGAATAAACAACTTAAGGAAACTGAAGTTGTAGCCTTTAACCTAGCGAATGACATTAATTTTATCTAAACTCCCTAAAAGACACTAAGAAACAAAAGGTAGTTTTGGAAGTAGAAGTAAATTCACTAAAACAAAAACTGCATAGTTGGACAAGTTCATCCCACATTGCCAACATTAGTGAGAGAGCGCAATAATGGGCAGGGTTTGGGATATAAAGTGGTACCACCACCACATGAGACCTTGATGAATGCAAAAAGTAAACCCATAAATATTAACCCAATCAAGGATTATGTGGTGTCCACTCCTCTTGTAAGTGATCCAGATTCCACATGTAAACCAAATGAATCCTGAAACATTCTCACAAGATTTGTTAAAACAGTTGGTAACCAAATCAAGATCAAACAACCAATCTGGACCAGAACCAGTAACACAGGGTGTGTGTTCATTGAAAGTACATTGGCTGACTCCTCAACAATTCTAGTTCTGAGATTGTACACTCTATAAGCCTTAGCTTGGGAAGAGTATCCAACAAAGTGTCCATCATCTGATTCTCAGCAAACTGGCCAATTTGATCTTTGGTATTCAAGATGGTGCAAGGACATCCAAAAAACTGAGAAAACCAATGAAAGGTCCTCCTCTTGTGCCAAAGTTCATAAGGAGTCTTGTCATGAGTCTTAACTACTAAAACTTTGTTCTGCACATAGCAGGTAGTGTTGACTGCCTCTGCCCAGAAGGTGATGGGCGGTTTAGAGTCAGACAACATGGTTCTTGCAGCTTCAATCAGTGTCCTGTTTCTCCTCTCAGCAACACCGTTTTGCTGAGGAGTCCTGGGAGCACTAAATGGTCTTGTAATACCCTTTTCATGATAGAATGTGTCAAAGATATGGTTCTTAAATTCGGTCCTTGATCACATCTTATGATCTTGACCTTGTGATCAGATTGATTCTCAATCTTTAAGATGAAATTCTTTGGTATCTTAGGAGTCTCATCCTTAGTTCTAAGGAAGAAAACCCAAGTGAATCTTGTAAAGTCATCTGTGATCACTAGACAGTATAAGGTCATTCCTAAACTCATTACACTGGTGGGGCCAAAGAGATCCATATGTAACAAGTATAAGGGAGTAGTGATTGAGTTCTTTTCCTTAGGCTTGTGAGATACCTGATGTTGCTTCCCTTTCAGGCATGCAACACAATGGTCATCACTTGTAAACTCTTTCATTGGCATTCCAGTTACCAAGTCATGCTTAATTAACTTATTCATGTTCTTAAAGTTTACATGGCACATTCTTTAATGCCATAGGAAAGACTCATCACTATTGGCTTTAGACAGAAATCATGAAACTTCTCCAGAGGGAAAGGTTTCTTGCAAATCCATCTTGTACATGTTCCTTTCCTGGGGGCTCTAAGTAGGATATGCTCATGAGGAATGACCACACCAGGCTTAAGAAAAATGCACTCATGCTCAGTAAAGAGCATGTTATGACTCTGATCATAAAATTGAGATATGCTCAAAAGATTGTATCCAAGCTCCTTTACAAAGTTTACCTTTTCTATGCTGAGCTTACCATTTGTGACCTTGCCCCTACTAGAAATGTAACCACCTTCATTTCCTCCAAAAGCAACAGGTCCTCCATCAATCCTTTCAAAGTTCTGGAGTAGTGACCTATTACCAGTCATGTGCCTGGAGCAGCCGCTGTCTATGATCCAGACATTTCTGTCTGTCTTCAGCTGTTCCTGCACAAAATAAAATTATTAGTTACATCTGGAAACCCAAGCCTTGCTTGTCTTAGGCTCATTTGCAGAAGGTAATTTAACTGTAATAGATCCTATGGTTGTACTAAGAGGATCTTGAGCTGTTTTTGATGGAGAAATCTCAGTCACTTGGTCTTTCTTAGACATCCACACCACCTTTGGAGTCTTGGACTTGACCTTCAAAACATTAGAAGCTTTTGGAGCTTCAGAAGTTTTGACGACTGAACCTTCGGAAGATTCTGCAAACACTGCAGCAGACTTTAGTGCTTCGGAAGAACTCCTTTCTTCCGAGACCAAATATTCTTCCGAAGAGAATTTCCCACTTCCCTTCTTGTTAGATTTTGAACTTCCGAAGGAAACTTGTTTTCCTTCCAAAGCCTGAATCTTCTTAGAACTCTTTGAAGCCTTTGTTTTGGCCGTATGGACAGTACCTTTAGGATTGAAGGGACAATCCTTTGCAATGTGAGTGCTGCTGTCACACATAACACAATTCATTTTCTTCTTCACAAGAGCCTTGTCTTGAGAGTAAGACTATCTTGGTCACTTCCCTTCTCCACCTTCATCTTTGCTGATGCTGAGACAGTCCTCTTGGGCTGAGAACTATGCTTGGAGTTTGATGGACCAGTCTGTGCAGCAGCGGTACACAGCAGATCAGTCTTCTTCTTGCTGCTGAGATGAGTTGAGCAAGAACTAGAACTCTTAGCAGAGTTTTGGTTGATGTCTTCAGTCCCTACCACTTTAAACCCTGTAGAAATAAAACTTGTTTCTGCTTAGAGTCAAAAGTAGCCTTGATCTCTTGAGCCTTCCTTGCCTTCTTTTGCTCTTTCTGATCAAGTTCTTTCTCATGGACTTGGTCATCACAGTCTTCACTTTCTCCTCAGAGGATAGTGGCCCTTTTTGGAATCCTCCTTTTCACTCTTTGTAGAGGGATTCTTCACTATCTCTTCTTCATCCTCCTCACTCATAGGATCTATGAGAGGAAGCTCATCTTCATAAGTTCCACACCCAGGAGATCTTACTGAGAAGATTGTGTGTGGAGGAGCTATCTCATTGGATCCCAGTCCTTGTCTGTTTTGATAGCACACTTTGTTGTGCAGGGATGAGGATGTCATGTTCTTGAAGGTCTCTTCTTCAAGAACACTCTTTTCTGCCCTAGGTTTGCTGATCACAAGCTCAGCCTGGCACTCAGTTAACTTGGTTATGAGGTCTTTAATTTGAGTCATAAAATCTGTGTGTTCATGTTTTAGAACTGAAATGGTTTTCTCTAAGTCTTCTATTTTCAGCTTATAATCATTTTCAGACTTTCTAAAATCAAATTTTAAAATGTCTAAGGACTCAATATCAAATCTCAGTTCCAGGTTACAGGACCTGTACCTGTTAACTTTAGCAATGCATTCAGGAGTACATAGATGTTCCAATACATTGGCTTCATCATTATCTGCCATCAGTGCTTGGTTTAGAGAAGCATTTTCAACCTGAAAGCTCCAGTCAAAGCCTCCTTCTTCAACAGCAACAACAGCTTGCTGCTTTGACTTCTCATTATGGAGAGCTTTATCAGTGTAGTTTGGTCTGGATTGTGTTTGGCCATCATTTGTTCTAGGTGCCTTACACTCTCTGGCAAAGTGGCCCATCAGGTTACAGTTGTAACATTTTACTTTGCCTTTGTCCAGTCCAAACTTTCCACTGGTTGCATTGCTTGGAAAATTCCTTCCAGTCCTCTTGTAGAACTTCTTGGCTCTATGAGTGAGAAGAGCCATCTGCTGGACTATTTCCATGTATTCTAGATCATCTAGATGGATACAGTCCAGGTCTTAAAGAGTGAAAAGAGAGTTGCCACATCTTTCATCAGAAGACACAAAGCTTGAGAAGAGCTTGTCTCTTGGAATGGGCTTCCTTGAGTGTAGTTCTCCTTTGGTGTCTATGGGAAGGTGATGAAAGGACCCTTGGTGAGTTGTCAGGGTAGCATAAGAGATGATGTTTGGGTTCTATGCTATCCCTTTCAACCACATGTAGGGCTGAACCCATTTGATTGTTGGAGTTTCCAGATGAACCTTGCATGTTCATCTCCATCTGGTATCCACTGAAAATCCCATATAACTCTATCAGAGTAAGAGTTTTGAGATTTTCAGTTCTCTTGATCACCACATAGTAGTGTGTCCACTGCCTAGGAAGTGAGGACATTAACTTCCTTACAATGTCTCTGTTTTCAAGAGAAACTCCTCCATCCACTAGGGTATCCATAATCTCAACATACCTGAAGTACTGCTGAGTCATGGTTTCACCTATTTTGAAGGTGAAGTTTTCAAACTGCTACTTTAGGAGATCCTTCTTATTCTCCTTGGCTTCAGAAGAACCCTCATACATTAGTTTCAGTGCATCCCACAGCTGCTTGGCTGTTTTGCACTTCTTGAAACCTCTGTACACAGAGTTTGGAATGGCAGTTTGAAGAGCTGTCATGGCTTTTCTGTCTATCTCTACTCTCTTCCTATCTTCATCAGAGTAGTTAGCCACATCTTTGGGGATCATACCAGCACTAGTAGCAGAAGGTGTGCTGGGTATGAAAGGTTCATTCTCAATAGACTCCCACATTCTTGAATCAAGAGACCTGATGAAACCTTCTATTCTTAAACACCAGGTGTCAAACTCATCAAGAGTGATCAGTGGGGACTTGTTCATGGTTCCAGTTTCCATATCAGTTTTAGAAATGGCTGCCATTTGAAAAGTTTAATATTTGTGTGTGAGGGATCTAAAGATGGTGAGATCTTATATCAAGAGCCTGGAATGCTCTGATTCCAAATGCAGGATCGTGAAGGGTGAAGCGTTACAACACAACAACACAAAGAGGAGATAAACTAAACTTAGATCAAACAGTAAACTAGATTAACCAAGTGGTGACACCAAGAACACAAGTAATATATGAGACAGAACACAAAGAACACAAATGTTTGATTTTCAAGAATGCAGTATATTGCCTTCTCTATGTTCTATTACAAGTGTTACAAAAGCATATTTGAAATATACAAGAACATGAGATACTTATACAACATCCTACAGCCAACTATACTTTGAAAGCCAGCTGGATACTATTGACTAGACACACACAAAATCAATTGTAGAGTCAAAAGGCAGATTGTTTTTTGACCTGTGACTATGACATGCCATAGCTCACATCCTTACCTATTACAAAAAGGATAAAGTACATAAAGTAGAATGTTACAGACTCAAGACCTCAATGTACAGTTACCAAAAGCATGGACCTTTTCACCGAACCATGTTAGTTGGTGACTTGCAGAGTTGTAGCGGAAAGGTGTCCAGCTTTATGGAACAGTACATCAGATAAAGCATGTTACTAAAAGTCTTCAGAAGAAATCTGTCTTCATGAACTTGAAGCTTCAGAAGACTTTGTCTCTGAGGCTTCGGAAGACTTCATCTTTGGCTTCGGAAGATGTTGGTCTTGGCTTCGGAAGATTTCACACATAGAGTGTTTTTGTTGCACATGTGAAACTTCCAAAGCATTCCCCTTCAATGCACTTGTGCAGCATGCAGGAAAGACTAAAGATGTTTAGGTTGCATGAGCCTCTTCATTAATCTCTACAACTGGTGCTTATGAGAAATGAATAAAAGAAGAAAGCTAAAAGCATAAGGTTGTTTGATCCAATTGAAATAAAGCTTCTACATCCAAGCTACATTTCATATCTACATAATAAGTTCTTTCCGAAACTCAAAGATGATCAAACTCAAAATGATCTCCACCTGTATTACATATCATACAAGTCATTGACAAACTGCATGCAAAAGCATATGAAAAAAGAAGATATGAGGCTGGGATGTTGAAAGGAACTGATATCATGGAAGCAACTGAGCTAAGAATGTCAGAACAAGATGAGCAAGAAATAGTCAACAATCAAAGTGTTGTGGAAACTTTGACAATAGAAGAAAACATTCTAGGATTGAGCTTTGACTCACTTAAGAAGATATATAGAATCGAGATCAAGTACAAATATGATGATCAAAAGGATGTTGTATCGTATTTCAACAAGAAGATGGTTTCAAGAATGAAAGAGTTGTTAGTGTTGAAGAGCTTATTAGAAGGATCTAAGCCTAAGGGGGAGTATTGTTATATCTAGGAACTATAGGACTAGATCATTTTGTATAGGCTTAGAATTTTAATCAATATTTGTAATGAAAAATTGTAATTCATTATTATGATGTATGCATTATATATAGGTTAACCCATATGTGTATTGATCTGTGTATGATTGCACGTACAAACATAATTGTCAGGACCGTGTACGTACAAAATACTACCAGATTCTTCGTTTATACCGAATCAAATAGTGCGGAATCCTATTTGATTGGCGATCCAATCAGTGAGAACGATTACCCGATCGACATAAGATTGAAACTAAATGTTATGAACGAATAGGAACCGATCAGGAACGATCTATGAACTTGGACAGGCTTTCTTGGATGTTCTGGATGACTAGGGTTCGTGAAAATATCAAGTATTCTTCAATTTTTATGTTTTTCCATGAATTAAGTGGTATTTATAGGTTATTGGTTTTCAGTCGTGCGATTGAATCATGCTATTGAGTCATGCGCACGACTGAAGGTTCAGTCGTTCGACTGAGTCAATCTTATGTCTCAATCATATGATTGATCCAGTCTCCTGGTTTAGTCGTGCGACTGGTCCATAAGCATGATATATTCATGCGTATGGTCCATAAGTATGGGCTATTAGCATGAGTACTCATCCGACTAGGATGAACACATTACTTAATCATTATTGACTTAGAATTATGTACAACAACCACAAACCTATATAATAAATTCATTATACTTTAACACAATAATAATATGAGATATTAAACATTAATAAACATCAACCACATATTATATTTCATTGAACCAATTCATTACATATGTGTAAGACATGAAAGACTTTTACATTTAAGCTCATAAACTAGGTACATATGTATTTACAAACTCCCCTTAGACCTGGTTTCCTCTATCATCTAACACTCTTCTCATGTTCTTGGAACTTCTTGTACTTCTCCTCTTTTATAACTCCTACATGTATTTCAAATGCAAAGCAGAGTCTTATCACATGTTGGAACTAGAGAGCTTGTACAATATCCTGCATGTCATAGAACATTGGCCACTTGTATAATGTGTAGACATCTTCAACTGACAAGTTTGTAAGCCACATTAGGTCAAGTACCCGAATAGTATCAATCCTTCCATCTCTGTTTAGCACTATGACCGCTTCGCCCATTCGCCAGTTGTAATACCACCATTTAAAGTGTTGAGTGAAGTCCTAAGGCATTTCCCGTAAGGGAATCTTTGACATTGTGCGCGGGGGACTCCACTTTAGCACTACTTTAGGCTTTCCAGATATCGGGTCAACTTCAGCCTTATGAATATACCTCTTAGGTTGTTGAGGTCTGAAGTTTACCCACCTGGTGTGGTATTCCTTCTTTAATGCAGCCTCGAACCATCCTGACATCTTCCTCGGATTTGCATACATAAGATCTAAACATGTAAGATGGTTGAGCTCAAAACTAGGAAGAGTCTTCATATCATGAGGATATCTGAAGTACTCGATTCCTTTCTCTCTCTTAACAACATAAACATCTAAGTCTTCAAAATACACCCACGCTATGATTTTGCCTGACACTTTTTGATGTCTTTTGACTTTGTAAAGCTTTGCGTAGGCATTCTTCTTTAGCGGCGCGTGTTGGGCTTTCATCTCTGCAAAACAAGCTACCCTTCAGCTTTCTTCAAGTCGACATTAGCGTCCGAAGCTTGGGTTGTGCTTTCTTCTTTCTCTTTTTCTTTCTTCACTTCATCCAATTTTTCAAAAGTACCACTGTCAAATGTTTCACCCAAGTTGGGGATAACATGTCCTTCTGGATCAGTGTACTATGGATAGTGTTTTACAGTGACATCTTCTATCTCAATCTCATCTACAGCGTTCAGCTCATCATCACTTGTGACATCAACTTTTGGAGCGTCTTTGACCAGCTCCTCAGGATTCAGCTTGAATATTTCAGTGAGTTTTTCATTAGTTAGATCATGAAAAATCTCTCCCTCCTCTGGAGTGTAGCTCACAGATCTCCTGACTATCCCTTGCAAGTCAAGAATCATTGTAAGTTGAGTCTTAACTTGCTGAAGGGGTTCGACATCATACTCGTCTGTTTGTTGAGCTTCATCTGCTTGATTAACACCAAGCACATCACACATAAGTCATTATATAAAACATTAAACATAAACAAACATAGATGGTTGTTAATTACATTAACGTAATATATAATTCATGTACAAAAAGTTTTAAATACAAAATCATCTAATAATTATTTTGTCTTGACCCGTCGGTTCTTCAGCTAGAGGAGTGGAGGACGAGGCTCCTTGATCTTGACCCGTCGGTTCTTTTGTCTTGACCCGTCGGTTCTAATAATTACTTTTGTCTAACAAAATCATCTAATAATTACTTTTGTCTTGACCCGTCGGTTATTCAGCTGGAGGAGTGGAGGACGAGGCTCCTTGATCTTGGTTTCTTTTCGTGCACCTCTCCTGAGCTTGAGGATTTGAGGCTGATGCAGATGCATCACCTTCCTGATCATCATCATCCTTTTGAACTTTTTTGCTCGGTCCTCCTTCCTCAACATCTTCCCCATAATCATCTTCATCCTCATTGTCATCATCATCATCACCACCATTATCACCATCCTTTATCTTTAATGGCTCGCTCTTTGTTCCCTTGAGCTTTAGCAGTATCCTCCTCTTCTTCTTCTCAAGCTCCTCTATCCTCTTCACCAAAGCCAACACCAGCTCTATTTGACTTGTAAGTGCATGGTGAGCTTAACTTAGAGCTCTCTTATATTGGTCAGTCTTCTTGTTGAGCTCCACGGTCTTCTTTGCTTGAGCTGGATTCACCTCCATCATCTTGTGTAATTGAGTAGCCCTTAGTTTCTCAATGGCAAGAAACCTTAGCACAATGTTGTTGAGGTTAGCAAGCTGTTCCTCTAACCCGATATTAGGTAGAGTGGGTCCAACTATGAATGTAGAATGGGTCCAGCTATGAATGTAGAGTAGGTGGAGGGACCTACTTGGTGACTGGTGGTGGTAGTAGTGGATGTGGTGAATATGGAATGTGGAATCGGAGGGGGATATGGTGGAGAGGCTGTGGTAATGGTGATGGGAGGAGAGATAGTGGTAGTGGGAGGAGTAGTGGTGGTAGTTGTAGCTGTGGTGGTGGTGGTAGGAGATGTGGTAGTGGTGGTGGTAGTTGTGGTGGAAGAAGATGTGATCAAAGTAAACCTAGGCCTCTTGCTCTTCTTCCCGTAGGAATGGGCCATTCTCTTCTTCCTGGAGCCCTTTGCAATAGGCGCCCCCTTGGTTACTGGGCTGGTCAGAGGTGTAAGTAGGATCAGTAACATCATCAGCAACACCCCTTGACTCAGCCTGGCGTCCGCCAACCGCCTCTATCCTTTTTCTGTGGCCACAACTCGACTCCCAATAGTCCTTACTAACGGCTCATCATCCAACTCCTCATCTTCATCGACCAAGAAGTCTTGGTGGAAATCAGCCCTTTCTATTCCACCAGGTGCCTCACCACCTTGACCCTGATCATGGTCATCATCGTCGTCATCATCTTCGTTAGTGGGTGCCATGATGGGCTCGATATCGGAGTCACTGTCATCGTGACACCACTTCTTGCGAGATGGTGCCACGTACTCCTCGTTGGCCAGTTGGCCAAACAGTATCCTCACCGGGGGCTTTACTTGCTTCCCCCGGTAACCTTCATGCGACCCAGTGTCGTATCATCCATAATTTCTAAAACAACAGCATCCTCCCTCTCTTTCGGTGGGGAAGGAAGCTTCTGATCAATGATCATCTATAGAATCTTGGATACATGCAGAACCCTTCCTTCCCCTTGGCCTCTATGTTCTCAACCATGTATGAGAATATCATCTGGGAGAAACTGAATGGATGGTTCAGCACTAGTGCAAGATATGCATTCTAGATTTGTCTGACATCTCATCAAATCCCCCCCTCCTCAATGCTATGCACTTCAGGATGATGTGAGCTAAGTACTTAAACTAGGGACACAGGTTGCATTTGTTCACACTTGCATTGATGTCCTTAGTGTACTTCATATGGAGAAAATAGCCCCTAACTGTCAGAGGGTGTAGCTTGGTCGAGTGGTCTCCATCTTCATCTAGATCCAAAATTTTCCTAAGATCAACTGCTGTAACACTGATCTATTGTTCGAAGATAGAGCTCCAGAAGCTATAGGGATCAGTGGACCTATCAACAGAAGCCCCTTCCTAGAAGGTCTGCTGGAGTGATTTGTAAGGAGTGCACGGTGTTGATATGGCCTTGAAGATCCTCGATCTCCTGAGAAATGCACTGATCCCCGTAAACTTGGAAGCATTTCGAGTGGTTGCATCCAAGTGAACACAGATGTTGTGCTTGGGGGTCATGGTCCATCTATCAGCCATGTTGCCGTATAGGAGATGACACTTGAAATTTAAACTGTTTTAGATCAAACTGGTTCAATCGTGCGATTGAACCATACGACTAAGTTCAATCGTGCGATTGAGCCTGCAGCTGAGTTTAGTCGTGCGATTGAGCTTGCGACTGAACTTAGTCGTGTGTTAAGCCATGCGGTTGAGTCAGTCATGTGACTGAGTCACCGAATGATTTAATCGTGTGATTGAATCTTACGCCTGGCTCAATCGTGCGACTGAGGTTCATTCGAAGTGTCCATTCGCATATAGTTCTGTTTGACACTCCGACCTCGAATCTTGGTCAAATCTTGATGTTAGACGTCGTGTTTAGACTCATTTGACTCTAAAACACTCTAAATAGCACCTAATGTCCTTTAAATCAACGATTATGTCCATTTAAGTGGTATATTTGAGGAGTTTTACTGATTTCTTGATTTTAGTCGATTAAGTCAATTAGGGTTTGATTTCATCGGTCATTTTGATCTATTTCAGTTTCACAATACTTGTAGATGAATGACAAATCGGTTAGGAACACAATCAGCAAGTAATCAAGGTAAAATGAAATTTGGACAGAGTGTCTACGTATGAGAGTTTTTGAATGCTATGAAGGGTGGTGAGAAATGCGACCGACTCACCCCTCTTTTTATACTGTCATAATGTTTTGTCGTACGACTAGACCCATACGCATGCTTCATTCATGCGACTGGCTTATACTTTTTCATCCAATCGTACGATTGGTTCATCCTTATGGTCCAATCGCATGGATGCCCCATACTCATAGTCCAATTGTATGATTGCCCCATACTCATGATCCATCGTATGATTGCCCCATACTCATGGTTCAATCGTGCGATTTGCTCATACTTATGGTCCAATCTTACGATTGGCTCATACTTATGAGCTTGACCTCATACACTTTCACACACTTAAAGTTTTACCTTTTGATATAACATTATGAACATTGATCATCTCAGACATGACCTTTTATAATTTAAAACCATTTGATCACCTCAGGCGTGATCTTTTTAATTTAAAACCGATTGGACACCTCAGACGTGACCACTTTTAGTGAGTGATTCATAGACTAGATCTAGTTGTATAGTCCGACTTTTACCTAACAAAAGACTAGGAAAATGAAACCGAATTGAAATTAAAGACAAAACAGAACATCTTATTATGTTTTTGATTAGAGATGGATTGAAATCTTTTAGAAAAACATCTAACAGATTTTTCTTGAAAAGCACAACTTCAAGTTAATTTGATCATTTCTGGAACGATTCATTATGGAATCATACAGGTGTATCAAAATCATTTGGGACATATTGATAAACCGATTTGATGCTAGATTCTTGTGTTGACCGAGAGTCAATAACAATTTAAGGAAATCATACTAGAGCTCTAAGATGCACACAATGATTTTGATTGTCAAGAGTTGCAACCATGATGATTGTCTGTATGTTTGTCCCCCTAATCCATAAACAGACTTTGACTTTCAATGGTGATGAATTAGGTTTAATTATTTCAACAAGCATTTGTGGATCTCACACTTATATGGTAATCAACATTCCACATGATATTTTTGAGCGGTCTATGGGTATTGGACAAGAAGAGACTATTCTAAGAGCTTTCAAAGAGATGCCAAGCCTCAGGTCAGTGCCATCGCACAGCAGAGAGGTGCAGACAACAATGAATTCTAGAATATTTAGGTTATGCTTATCCTCAATTCAGTGCCACCGCACAGCGGAGAGGCACACAACCTATCTTCTTGTTAGAGCATTTATTTTTCTTTTTGCACATAACACACCAACAACATATGTTATTAGCTTGATTTCTTCTAGCATTTTTTTACATGTGCTTTGCTCATTTTTATGGTCATCTGCACACATTTGTGGCGTTTATTTTGCTCGTCACCCCTTATTGGAAATGCGTTGATTGTGTTAACCAGGGATAAGATGGTAAACCATAGCAAGTTGAACAACTTAGTTTAAATTTAAATCACCAATGAGGTCTACTCATCTATTGTGTTGAATCTACCGACATATCATATAATAGACTAGCAACCTCTAGGTCTACTTTCTCTATGTTACCTCAATAGCAGACGAGTTTTACTATCATTTTTCCTTTTATTTTGCTTAGACTTCTCAGACTTATACTTTGAATTTTGCATGTTAATCAGTTAAGTTCTTTTGAAGTCCCAAACAATTTGTTTCCTGTGTACTATCATTTTCCATAGACTTTGAATCAGAATCACATATTTGACTTCATTTCTATTAGCTAAGTTGCCCTCCCCCTCGTTTTTTTAAGAAATTAAATACTACATGAATTAAATACTAGACTAAACTATTCTCCACCTAAAATTCTAAAACCAAAAATCTTTTTGTGTTTTTGGATTTTAATAAATAGGAAAATAAAATAAAGAAGAAAAATTAAAAAAACGTGTTAGACTACGAACTTTCTTCTTCAAGAATCACATCACTTTTCTTTTTCATGCCATTAACCTCTAAAAGATATAAAAACCTAGGTTTATCAAATGCTTTTGGGTAGAGGTCGGGGCATTGAAAATTCGTATTAATTTTAACAACATCAATTATTTCTTTTCAAAACAGTCACGTATAAAGTGATATTTAATACCGATGTGTTTAGTTTTAGGGTGTTGGACCAGATTTTTGGTGACAGCAATAGCAACAGAATTATCAACAAAAATAAGGGTGTTAGAGAATTGCAAACCATAGTTGTGCATTTTCTATTAAATCCAAATAATTTGTGAACAGCAACTTGCAACAGCAACTTGCAACAGCAACTTGCAGCAGCAACATATTCAGTTTCACAAGTTGACAGAGCAACTGATGTTTGCTTCTTACACTGCCAGGTGACTAACCGTCTACTAAAGAACTGACATCTCACTAATGTTGACTTGTAATTCATCTTGCAACCACCATAGTCCGAGTCACTATACGATGTAAGCTCAAAATCATCATCATGATGATACCACAACCCGAGTGTTGGAGTACCCTTCAGATAACAAAAAATCTGTTTTACTCAGATGAGATGATTTACTTTTGATTTCGCCTAATATCTGGAGCAAAGACACATGGCATACATGATAGCAAGACATGAGGCTGTGAGGTACATGAGAGATCTGATTATTCCTCTGTACATGGTGGCATCAACCAGGTCACCATTTTCGTCGGTGCCACGTCATGGTTCGTGGCAAGTGGGGTTCCAGCTGCTGAAGCATTATCCATGTCGAATCAACTGAGGATATCTCCTACATACTTGGTCTAATATAGGAAGATTCCCATTGGTGTCTGATTCACCTGTAAGCCAAGAAAAAACATCATCTCCCCTATGGCACTCATCACAAACTCTGCTTTCATTATGGATTCGAATTCTTTATATAATTCTTCGTTTTTGGAACCGAACATTATGTCATCAACATAAATCAGTATGAGCAGTAAATCCCCATCTTTTTCTTTGATTAACAGTGTACAGTCAATAACTCCTTTGCGAAAACCGTGTTTCACAAGATGAGTTGAGAGTTTCTCATACCAGGCTCTAAGGGCTTGATGGAGCCTGTAAAGAGCCTTATCTAGCTTGTAAACTCTATCCCGATGATAAGGATCCTCAAGTCCTTCGGTCGACTGACATAGACCGTCTCACGGATTTCACCATGAAGGAATGCACTCTTCACATCTAGTTGATAAACTTTTATCTTCATGTAGATATCATAGGCTAGAAATATACGTATTGCTTCCATCCTTGCCATCGGTGCAAACACTTCATTGTAATTTATGCCTTCGACTTGTTGAAATCCTTGAACTACAAGCCGGGCCTTATTCCTAATTATGACCCCTTGGTCAACTTTCTTGCATTTCAGCACCCATTTAGTGCCAATCACCTTAGCACCCTTTGGTTTGTCCACAAGGGTCCATACTCCTAACTTCTTGAACTGTAGGAGCTGTTCTTGCATCGCACTGACCCATGCCTCATCGTTTAAGGCCTCACTTACATATTTTGGCTCAAATTAAGACACAAAACATCAATATACACCATCATGAAGATATCCTTTTCCAGGAGTATGAGGTTCCGAAGTGTTAGAGGCATCAGGGTTTGATGCTTGTGTGCTTTCATTGGTGGGAACCTGTTCCTCCTAGTCCACATTAGCAGTCTCAACTGCCTCATCATCAAATGAAGACTCACTTACTTCAAGGTCTCCCCCTGAAGGGCTAGAAGTATCATCTAATGGACCAGTGATGTCGAGTCTGGTGGAGGAGTGTTAAGAACGCCGTACATCATCCTAGCAGAAAGCTCGTCATCAATATGAGAAGGCGACAGATTGAAAGATTTAAAGAATCCATCATAGTCAAAGAAGAATGAGGGTCCTTTCCCAGTTGGGGTGGTGTATCTTTGAACGTCAACGTTGCACCACACTTCTACGTGATCCGTTGAGTTGTTATAAACTCTCTTGTTTGGAATGCTATATCTGAGAAAGATACATTCTTCTGCCTTTTCGCTGAACTTCCCAGTCTGAGTTTTCTTCAACAATGTGCATGGTGCGCCAAACGGTCCTAGATAGTCCAAGTTAGGTTTACATCACTGGAGGAATTCATAACATGTTTTCCCATTTCGTTTGACCACTAAGACTCAATTGAGCATGTAACAAGCATTCGCCAATACCACATTCCAGAATTGAATAGGCAGTTTTGAGTCAACTAGCATTGTTCATGCAGTCTCTATCAAAGTTCGATTCTTCCTTTCAACTACGCCGTTTATCTGTGGAGTGTAGGCAGAGGTGAATTGATGAACAATTCCTCTTTTTCTACAGTATGCCTCCATCCATTGATTCTTGAATGCTAATCCGTTGTCCGATCGTATCTACCTAACTTTTAGCTTATAGATAGATTCCAATGTAGTTACTAGATGTTTGAATGATTCAAAAGTTTCTGATTTGGCTTTCAAAAACATCACCGAAGAGAATCTTGAGTAATCATCTGTTTCAACAAAGCAATACAGATCTCCAGCAATGCTCTTTGTGCTGACAGTGCCAAACAGATCCATGTGCAGAAGCTCGAGAGGCATATCAATAGAATTAACTTTCTTTGTCCTTCTTCAACATGTAGCACTTCTTGTTGTCAAATACAACCTTAAAACCTTTATCACATATCTGGGAGACTAAAAGTAAGTTGTTCTGAAGTTGTTGAACGTAGTTGACCTTGTCAAACTTTACTTTCTCGTTTCCCACTTCGCCTTGTGCTATGATGTAACCTCCTTTATTCCCAGCAAATGAAACATCTTCCCCTTTGATTTGTTTGACGTTGAAAAGGAGGGATGAATTACCTGTCTTATGCCTGGACGCCCCACTATCAATAATCCAGGTATTAGTGATAGCGCTGTAGCGGACACCCTGCACAGTCAAAGAAACTTGTTAGTTCAGATTTGGGACCCAAGCCTAAACTGGCTTGGATGACCCAGAGGAATCACACATCATAAACTCAACCCATTGACCTTTAGAGGATGAGGGCATATCTTTCTTCTTATCATTCTCGCTATTAGATACTATACTTGATTTTTCTTTCAATAAGACAGTTTAAGGCATGTTTATGGTAAACAAATGACTGACTTATGGTTTGAACTTTAGGTTCACTCACACTCTTAGGTGGAGTGTTAGATCTTATTTTGGAAAAACTTGGTTTTGTATCATAAGTTCAATTTCTTTCTGGGCGTCTGATAGTAAGGAAAACTAGTAGAAATATATCCTCGTTTTCCATAACTATAGCAAGATCTTGCTTCTACAGATTGGAGAAAACTTTTATATGATGTTGAGTTTAGTGAAGGTGTGAGGTGTGTCTGGTTTGTCACTACTCTATTAGATGTTTCATCCTTATTAATAAAAATAATTGTTTTAATGTTTTGAACATCTTTAATTTGCACTTTGGTTGGACTCTGATGATTAACACATTTATGGTTAAATGGTTTAGTCAGTTTGGGTTCTGAAATAGACGTTGGTGAACCTGACCTTACATTAACCCTTTTAAATGCATCATCCAAATTCTCAACTGGCATGTTGCCTTTTGATTTCAAAGTAGACTCTTTCTGTTTAGTGTCAAATTCATAGGCTTACCAGTGGAATTAGGATCACTAACTAGATAATTAGACACCACATGATCCTCAATTGGGTTGTTTTAATAGGTCTATATTTTGTATTCAAAATGATCTCCTGTGTGGTGGAACTACTTTGTATCCCAAACCTTCCCCATTATTCCGTTCTTTCACTAAGTTTTGTACTATGTGAGAAGAACTAGCCCAACTATGCAATTTTTGTATTAAAGAATTAACCTCGACTTCTAAAACTGCTTTCTTCTTTTTGGTTTCTTCTAAAGAATTTAAATAAAAATTTATATCATTGGATTGATTTACAACGACAACCTCGGTTTCTCTTAATTGTTTATGTTGATACATATGTCCCTAGTTTATGTGCTTAATGTAAAAGTCTGTCATGTCTTACACATATGTAATGAATGGGTTGAATGAAATATAATATGTGGTTGATGTTTATAATCTAGAAAATTTCATAGTATTATTTTGTGTTAAAGTATAACGAACTATATAGGTTTGATGTTATTGTGCTTAGTTCTTAGTCAATAATGATGAGAAATGTGTTCAAACTTAGTCGTATGAGTCTTCATGCGAATGGACCATACGCATGAATACATCATGCTAATGGACCAGTCGCATGACTGAACCAGGAGACTAGATCAGTTGCACGATTGAGACATGAGATTGATTCAATTGCACGACTAAACCTTCAGTCATGCGTATGGATCAATCGCATGATTCAATCGCACGACTTAACCAAGCTAATTGTTCAGTCGTATGATTGAAAACCCATAACCTATAAATACCACTTAATTTGTGGAAAAACAAAACCCTGGGAAAAATACTTTGCAACAATTAAGACCATACTTCATAATACACGAACCCTAGCCATCTAGAACGTCCAAGGAAGCATGTCCAACTTCATGGATCAATCCTGATCGATCTCTACTCATTCATAACGTTTAGTCTCAATCTTAAACTGATCGGGTAATTGTTCGCACTGATTGGATCGCCAATCAAGTAGGATTTCGCACTATTTGATTCGGTATAAACGCAGAATATGTTAGTATTCCGTACATACACGGTCCTGACAAGTGGTATCAGAGCTTTGGCTCTTGATTTTCCATTTGATTCAATTCGAATTGTGTCAAACCTCACGTTTTAACTCTAAAGAGTCATCTTTTTGGGTCCACATGTGTTTTTCGATGTTTACAGGCACTAAAGTTGAAGTTTTTCGTCATATGGCAGATTAGGGTTTCTGGGTAAATCATAATTCGTGTCCAATCGCATTGGTCATCCGCATTGGTCATCCGCATTTGTCCAATCGCATGACTGAGTCATCCGCATTGGTCATCTGCATTTGTCCAATCGCACGACTAAGTCATCTACATTGACTCATCCGCATTTGTCCAATCGCACGATTGACTCATCCGTATTTGTCCATTCGCACTAGTGAACCAGTCTTGTTCTAAAGTTCAAAGTTTATAGAAATGGAAGATCAATTCACTGCCTTTACTACCGGAAGGGACTCTCGCATCCAGAACCTTCTGCTTCTGGAAAATGAAATTGGCAATCATAATAACCACTAAAGCTTATAACATTAGATGATTATCCATAATAGAAGCAGAGGTTCGAGATCTATCTAAATGGAGTTGGTCCCAATATTTGGGCATCCATTTAGACAGGTTACACGATGCCAGTTGGTGTTGATGGAGTTAAGCTGTCTCTGGGAGGAATGATGGGAACACGACGTTAAAAGGCTCTGAAGGCTAAGGCTCTCAAGAAGGAGTTTGATAACTTCTCTTTGATAGGGAAGGAGAGCTTGGATGACATTATTGACAAGTACTACCATCTGATGAGTGAGTTGCACACTCATGGTGTAACAACGTCAATGGAAGATACAGTGTCAAGTTTTGCAGACGGTTTGCCAGATAAATGGGATTCGTTTGTTTGTAATCTCAGACACACTGATATTCTTGCAAAGTTAGACATAAATGACTTCATCCTGAAATTAAGAGAAGAGGAACTGAGAATGAAGTACAAGTCACAGAAACAATCCTACGATCAGAATCCTTCTCTTTACAACTCATTCCCCACTCCAACCAGTTCAGGAGCACCACTGCAAACAACTTTTGTATCCAGTTCCATAGCTCCCTCACAATCCATGCTTCAGGACCAAAAACATCTGGGTCATCATCGACTCAACACATAGTGCCTGAACCCAATACCAGGAAGTTGAAGACCGAGAATCTTGGTAATATAACAGTGGAGGGTGCAAAGGAGCATATGGATCTTCTAGCAGCAGTGGTTCAGTCGTATGATGGTCTAGTTGCTAGGAAGATCGGAAATTGTCATCTTGCAGATGAAGACTACGAGTAGGTTGACCAGAATGAGCTGGAAAGGATGGATATCATGTGGGCTCTTGTAAGTGCATTTAGACGAGCGAAAAAGTTCGTTAAGAAGACGAGACATAATTTAGTAGCCATGAAGGACACAATGTTTGGCTTTGATAAAACTAAAGTCACTTGCTTTAATTGTGGAGAAAAGGGACATTTTAAACGTGAATGTGTAAAGCCCAAGAAAACAGGAAATGGTAATCCATTTTACACCATCAACCATCAAGACAACCCATGAGTGGACCTACCACTTCAAGCAACAAGACAAAGGCCTTGACCACTCAAGATGATGAAGGGAAAGACTGGACCTTCCGCTTTGTATCTCTGGGTGAATCAAACATTGCCTGTGTTAAGGGACTGGATGATGGTTTTGCAAGTGAAGGCGAGATCACAGTTGAGCAAGTAGTGTCACATACCGAAGAAGCTGTGAACGTGGTACATCACATAGTTGAGGAAGAGCTGAGAGCAACAAGTTCAGAATCTCCAACAACTGAAGAGTCTAACTCTAAAATAATGGCTGATTCAACCGATTCCTCACATATAAGTACTAAAGACCAACTGTTTGAAAAACATGCTTGTAATGAATGTGACAAATTTAGAGAAAGCATTGATTTGTTATTTGCTAGGTTATTAGACCATAACGATAACTTAGTAAATGATTTACAACTGTGCACTGAAGCTAATCGGATTTTAAAACAAAATGAGTGCAGTTACAAAGAACAAATAGAAATTTTGGGTAAACAAGTAAGGGAAACCGAAGTTGCTGCTTTCAATCAAGCAAATGATATAAATTTTTATTTATATTCTTTGGAAGAAACAAAGAAAGAAAAAGCAGTTTTAGAAGTCGGAGTTAATTCATTAAAACAAAAACTGCATAGTTGGACTGGTTCTTCTCACATAGTTCAACAGTTAGTGAAAAAACAAAATAATGGGGAAGGGTTGGGTTATAAAGTAGTTCCACCACCACATGAGACCATTACAAAATGTGGACCTGTAAATAACAACCCAGTAAAGGATCATGTGGTGTCCACTCCTTTGGTTAGTGATCCTGATAACACGGGTAAATCGGTGAAATCTGTCACTAAACAGAAGAAGGCTACTTTGAAATCAAAAGGCAATATGCCCGTTAAAAATTTAGATGATGCATTTAAGTGGGTTAATGTAAGGATAGGTCCACCATAGTCTATTTCAGAACCCAACTAACTAAACCAGATAACCACACACGTGTTAGTCATCAAAGTCCAACCAAAGGGCATGTTAAAGATGTTCAAAACGTCTAAACAACTAATTTTGTTAATAAAGGTGACACATCTAAATGAGAAGTGACTAAACCCAACCAGACTCATGTTGCACCTATATCACACTTAACCCCACATAAACAGTTTCCTCAACATGTAGAAGGATGATCATGTTACAGTTGTGGAAAAAAAAGACATATCTCTTCTAATTGTCCTTATTATCAGACTCCCAGAAAGAAAATTGAAATTTATGATACAAAACAAAGTTCTTCTAAAAGGAGTTCCATTACTCCTCCTAAGAGAACTAATGAACCTAAAGTTCAAACTCAAAGCCAGTCATCTGTTTATCACAAACAGACCTTACACAAAACTGGCTTATGGAAAGAAAAGTCAAATTCATTGTCTGATAATGAGAATAAGAAGAACTATATGCCCTCATCCTCAAGTGGATAGTGGGTTGAATTTATGATGTGTGATTCCTTTGGGTCACCCAAGCTAGTTAAGGCTTGGGTCCCAAACCTAAATTGATCATTTCCTTTAAATGTGCAGGGTGTTTACTACAGTGCTATCACAAATACCGGGATTGTTAATAGTGGGGCGTCTAGCCACATGATCGGGAACTTGTCTCTCCTCGTCAACGTCAAACAAATTAAAGGAGGACATGTATCATTTGCTGGGAACAAGGAGGATATATCACTGTTCAGGGCGAAGTAGGAAAACAAAAGTCAAGTTTGATAAGGTCACTACATTCAACAACTACATAACAACTTGCTTTCAGTCTCCCACATCTGTGACAAAGGCTTCAAAGTTGTTTTTGACAACAAGAAGTGTTACGTGTTGAAGAAGGACTATGTGATTGTGGAGGATAAGATTCCCATGTTAGCCTCAAGATATAATGATTTATATGTCTTAGATCTACAAAAACATCCACAACTAATCATAAAGTTCAATGCTCCATGTCAAATGCAACAGAGAGGGACGCAATCTCCTGGCATAGGAGAATGGGACACATCAATCCTAGAAAGATGAATCCCTTGATTCAGAATGATTCAGTGAATGGTGTAAATGTTAAGAACTTTTAGCTTCCAAACTTCTGCATAGCTTGCAAGAAAGGGAAACAAACAAAGAAGGCTCATAAGGCAAAGAAAGTTAACTTAATAAATATGCCTCTCGAGCTCCTATACATGGATCTGTTTGGTCCCTTCAGCACCAAAAGCATCGCTGGTGATTTGTACTGTTATGTGGTCACTGATGATTACTCAAGATTCTCTTGGGTGATGTTTCTGAAATCCAAATCAGAGACATTTGAATCTTTCAAAAAGTTGGTACTACAGGTGATGATACTGATGTCATTGACCCTACTTATATACCTGACCAGCCCATCAGCACAGGGGGAGCTTATGCGGCAAAGGGCTCCAAGAAAAAGAGGATGGCCCATCCTTATGGTAAAAAGGGTAAGAGGCCAAGATTCACATTGATCACATCTTCTACCACAACTACCACCACCACTCCAACCCCCCCCCCCCCACTACTACACCTCCTACCACCACTACCACCACCATTCCACCTACTACACTCCCACCACCACTACCACAACCACTCCTCCCACTACCACTATCTCTCATCCCACTACCACTATCTTTGATCCCACAACCACTACCACAGCCACTCCACCACAGCCCACACACGTTCCACCTCCCATATTCACCATATCCACTACTACCACCACCACTCACCAAGCCACTACCACTATCTCTTATCCTACAACCACTACCACAACCACTCCACCACAGCCCACACACATTCCACCTCCCATATTCACCACATCCACTACTACCACCACCACTCACCAAGCCGGTTCATCCACTCACACTCCATTCACCGCTGGACCCCCCTACCCCACATTTGGTTAGAGGAACAGCTTGCCAGCCTCAACTATATTGTTCTAAAACTGGTGGCTATTAATGAGCAAAGAGGTGCACAGCTCAATCAGCTGATAGAGGTGAACACAACTCAAGCTGAATAGATCAGGGAGCTCAGTGTGAAGAGTGACCTGTATGAGAGAGCTCTGAGCCGAACCCACCATGCACTTACTAGTCAAAATGAGCTGGTGTTGGCTTCGGTGAAGAGGATTAGGAGCTGGAAAAGAAGAACAAAAAGATACTTCTAAAGCTTAAAGGATCTAAGAGCGAGCCTCTGAATATCAAGGATGGTGAGATGATGATGATGATGATGATGATGATGATAATGATGATGATGATGATGAGGATGAAGATGATTCTGAGGAGGAGATTGGAAAGGGCGGACCAAGTGGAAAAGAGCGAGAAGATGATATGTTGCTGCATCAGCCTCTCCTCAAGCTAAAAAGAGGAGTACCAAACATAACCAAGATCGTGGAGCCTCATCCTCCGCTCCTCCTGCTGAAGAACCTACGATTCAAGATAAAACTAAAGACTAGATGTTTATGTATTTAAAAACTCTTGTACTTGAATTATGTATTACATTAATTTTATTATCTATTACTTATGTTTGTTTATGTCTTAATGTTTTATCAAATGACTTATGTGTGATGTGATTAATGTCTAATCAAGCTGATAAATATACATAACAGGATGAATATGATATTGCTCCCCTTCAGCAAATCAAGTCTCAATTCACTATGATTCTTGATATGCAAGGGATCGTCAGAAGGTCAGTGAGCTACACTCCCGAACAAGGAGAGATTATACATGATCTAACCGACAAGAAACTTGCTGAGATGTTCAGACTGAATCCTGACGAGCTTGTCAAAGATGCTCTAGAGGTAGATGTTATAAGTGATGATGAGCTGAAAGATGTTGATGAAGTAGAGATAGAGGATGTCATTTCTGAACATTATCTAAAGTACACTAACTGCGGAGGAAATATGATACCCAACTTGGGTGAAACTTTTGGCAGTGCTACATTTGAGAAACTGAATGAAATGGAGAAAGAAAAGGAAAAGGATCAAAGCCAAGCCCAAGCCTCATATGCAAATGTTGAAATTAAGAAGGCTGAATAGGCAGCGTGTTTTGCTGTAATAAGAGCCCAGCGCATGACCCAAAGCAAAATGCCTACATCGAACTCTACAAAGTCAAGAAACATCAGAAGGTGTTGGGCAAAATCATAGTGTGGGCCTATTTGGAGGACTTAAACGTATATGCAGTAAAAAGAGAGAAGGGATAGAGTACTTCAGATATCCTCATGATCTGAAGACTCTTCCAGGTTTTGAGCTCAACCGACTAGCATACCTAGATCTGCTATATGTTGATCCTAGAATGATGTCAGGTTGGTTTGAAGCTGTGTTGAAGAAAGAATACCACACTAGGTGGGTAAACTTCAGACCTCAAAAACCGAAGAGGTACATTCATAGATCTGAAGTTGAACCTATATCTGGGAAGCCGAAAGTAGTGTTGCAGTGGAGTCCTTCGCGCACAATTTCTAAGATTCCTTTACGAGAAATGCCTAAGGACTTTACTCCACATTTCAAATGGTCGTATTATGATTGGAGGACAGGTGAAGCGGTCATAGTTTTGAACAAAGAAGGCAGAATGGATACTATCAGGGTATTTGACCCAATGTGGCTTATCAACTTGTCAGCTAAAGATGTCTACACTCTATACAAGTGGCCACTATTCTATGACATGCAGAATATTGTACAAGCCCTCCAATTCCAAAATGTGATACGACTTTGCTTTGCGTTTAAAATACACTCAGGAGTCACAAGAGAGGAAAATTACAAGAAGTTTGAAGAGCATATGAAGGATGTCAGACAATAGAGTAAACTAGGTCTAAGGGGAGTTTGTTGATACATATGTTCCTAGTTTATGTGCTTAATATAAAAGTCTGTCATGTCTTAGACATATGTAATGAATGGGTTGAATGAAATATAATGTGGTTGATGTTTATAATGTGTAATATTTCATAGTATTATTGTGTGTTAAAGTATAATGAACTTACTATTTAGGTTTGAGGTTATTGTGCATAGTTCTTAGTCAATAATGATTGAGAATGTGTTCAAACTTAATCGTATGAGTCTTCATGCGAATGGACCATGCTAATGGACCATACGCATGATACATCATGCTAATGGACCAGTCGCACGACTGAACCAAGAGACTGGATCAGTCGCACGATTGAGACATAAGATTGACTCAGTCGCACAACTGAACCTTTAGTCGTGCGTATGGATCAATTGCATGATTCAGTCGCACGACTGAACCAAGCTAACTGTTCAGTCGTACGATTGAAAACCCATAACCTATAAATACCACTTAATTCGTGGAAAAACAAAACCCTGGAAAAAGACTTTGCAACAATTAAGAGCATACTTCATAATACACGAACCCTAGCCGTCTAGAACGCCAAGGAAGCCTGTCCAACTTTATAGATCAATCCTGGTCGATCTCTACTCATTCATAACATTTAGTCTCAATATTAAATCGATCGGGTAATTGTTCTCACTAATTGGATCGCCAATCAAATACGATTCCGCACTATTTGATTCGGTATAAACATAGAATCTGTTAGTATTCCGTATGTACGTATGAAATACTAACAGATTCTGCGTTTTTACCGAATCAAATAGTGTCGAATCCTATTTTATTGGCGATCCAATCAGGGAGAACGATTACCCAATCGATATAAGATTGAAACTAAATGTTAAGAATGAATAGGAACTGATCAGGAACGATTATGAACTTGGACAGGCTTTTTTGGACTTTCTAGACGGCTAGGGTTCGTGTAAATATCAAGTATTCTTCAATTGTTATGTTTTTCCACGAATTAAGTGGTATTTATAAGTTATTGGTTTGTCATTCGTACGATTGAATCATGCGATTGAGTCATATGCATGACTGAAGGTTCAGTCGTGCGACTGAGTCAATCTTAGTCTCAATCTTACGACTGATCCAGTCTCCTGGTTCAGTCATGAGACTGGTCCATAGTATGATGTATTCATGTGTATGGTCCATAAGTATGGGCCATTAGCATGAATACTCATCCGACTAGGTTGAACACATTACTTAATCATTATTGACTTAGAATTGTGTACAACAACCTCAAACCTATATAATAAATTCATTATACTTTAACACAATAATAATATGAAATATTAAACATTAATAAACATCAACCATATATTATATTTCATTGAACCAATTCATTACATATGTGTAAGACATGAAAGACTATTACATTTAAGCTCATAAACTAGGTACACATGTATCTACAATAATACTTGATCAATTACTAAAATTGACTAAGTGTAAGAAACATCTACGGATGAACATTTTGTTCTTTCGTAGATATGTTTCTTATAGGTAACTAACATCGAAGATCATATGCAGATGAACAATCACCTGGAGTGCAAGTGAATCAGAGTTTAAATGAAGACTTCTGCGGAAGATCAAGATACCTTCGGAAGAACAAAGTACCTTCAGAAGAACAAAGTACCTTCGGAAGAACAAAGTACCTTTGGAAGAACAAAGTACCTTCGGAAGAACAAGACTCCTTTGGAAGAACAAACATCTACGGAAGACCATATTCCTACGGAGTCCAAACACTTGTATTTAATAATACAAATGTTACAAGTCAACAAGTCAATATGACAGCTGTACGAATCCCAAGAGATCCGGTGTTTCTTAACAGAAACACACGTGCCTATAAATATGGATCCAAGGTTTCACATCAAATGACGGCGACAACGAGAAGAAGACACACAATCACAAACAACCGAACATCAAATCACACAAACACAAACCCTAGAAGCCGTCACATCAACATCAATACATTCAAAACAATTTTATTTCATTCATTTTATTCATCTGTAATCATTAACATATTTTAGTGAAATACATTTGAATTAAATATGTTTTTGATTATTAATTGTGTTTCTCTTATTGTGTTTGTTTTAATCATTAATCATTATTGTTGATATTGAATTTATTAAAAACAATTAAATAAAGTTAATGTTGATTTCACAAATATTGACTTGACTCAAAAATTAATACTGATAATTTCTGATTGCGATCCTAGGATTCACAACATTTAAATTAAAATTAAAGTAATTGTGATCCTAGAATTCACAACATTTAAATTAAAATTAAAGTTTAATATATAATTATTATTAAATAGAAATAATCAATACATTTAGGTTTCTTCTGAAAATAATCAATAGTAAATTTAGAAAAACTAAAATAAGATTAATATTAATTTAAGAAAAATAAGTAAATATGAATTTTAAATTACTGCCTTAATTAATTATTATTATTATTATTAGACCAAAAATACCAATAATAATTTGGAAAATTTAAATAAGATTGATACTAAATTTGGGAAAAATAACTACCTATCAATTTTAAATTTGAATTTAAATTATTATCTTAATTATCGCCCTAGCCATTATTTAAACGAGAAGTTGATACGTGTCTGTTATGTTTTAAAAATCATCAGATTGATACTAAATTTAGAAAAAACAACTACCTATCAATTTTAAATTTGAATTTAAATTATTGTCTTAATCATCGCCCTAGCCATTATTTAAACGAGAAGTTGACATGTGTCTGTTATGTTTTAAAAATCATGTCATGTTACAATGTAGTAGATAAAATCAAACCATGTGTCAAAACCTCCTTTCATTTATTATATATAGAGATTACACATTACGTTTAATTTATTCTAAACTCTATTAATATTATTATTATAGCTCTTTTATTGTTATCATTATTACTATATAATTTATGGATTCTAGAGCACATCGTTTCGAGAATGACATTGTACGTGTTAAACAACTAATATTGGTTTTTAGCTTTTGAGCTTTTGTTTATTAATGTGATTAAGTTTTATCATTTGTCTTTTTCCTAGTTAATACACAATACCTAGTATATACTTAAAAATAAGTTTACGTGGCATAAAATCAAGGTTTTGATTGGATCCAAAATTTATTGGTACACCGCTTTCCTAAAAAGTATTCCCACGAAAGCACATAGATTTTACCCCTTTTTATATAACCTAGGAGATCTTTTATACTTTTCAAGCCAATCGACTGCTTCCAATTTCACAACATATTACCTATTTAAACAACCATCCTTCATTCAACCCTCAATCCCTCATCCCACACAACAACTCAACTTCAACAATCAACACATACCCTTGCATTCTCCATATGGCAACAACAATCTTAAGCTCATTTCATGAAGACTTGATAAGTTGGTGGGCGATTACTCACCCTCTTATTCTTGAAACATATACCCCGAACCTCACTCTTGTATTATTTTATGGTGTCGTAATGTTTGCTACCCTTGCACTTGTGACATGGACTTTGTCATGTCCAGGAGGTCCTGCTTGGAAAAACGGGCGCAACTATATGGGCCATGTTCCCATTCCGAGCCCTTTAGGGCTTCCTGTTTTTGGCAGTTTATTATGTTTGGTTCATAATTTGCCTCATCGCACACTCGCATTCATGGCTCGTTCAAGTCATGTATCTACCCAACTCATGGCTATAAGTGTGGGATCCACACCTACTGTGGTTGCCTCAGACCCACAAACTGCTCGTGAGATCTTAACCTCTCAACATTTTGCCAACCGTCCTATCAAGCAGTCAGCTAGACTACTCATGTTTGATCGAGCTATTGGGTTTGCACCTAATGGAGCCTATTGGAGACTGTTGAGAAGAGTTAGTTCATCTCATATGTTTGCTCCTAGGCGTATTTTTGAACATGAACATGCACGTCGGCAAGAATGTGTTTCCATGTTAAATAACATTATTAAGGAACAATCCATGCAAGGTTTTGTTGTTCTAAGAAAACACTTTCAAGATGCTTCTTTGAACAATATAATGGAAATTGTTTTCGGCAAAAGCTACAACAAAGTTGATGATATTCATGAATACATGGAACTTCAAAAGATGGTGAGAGAAGGGTTTGAGCTTCTAGGGGCATTCAACTGGTCTGATCATTTGTCGTGGCTGAGTTACTTTTATGACCCTTTTCGCGTTAAACAAAGATGTGTCTTGCTTGTCCCTCAAGTTAAGAAATTTGTCAAAAGGATTATTAATGAACACAAACTCAAAGGCGCGGTGAATAAGAGTGAAGATTATGATTTCGTTGATGTTTTGATTTGTTTAAGGGGCGAAGAGAAGCTTAGCGAGGATGAGATGGTGGCATTTTTGTGGGTTAGTGTCATCCTTCCCTTTCATATACATGTTGTTATATAATTTTCATATACATGTTGTTATATATATATATAACATTTATTTATATGTTACACTTTATGAATATAATAACTATTACTTGAGACTTTAAATGTAACGTTCCTAACAACAATTACCGTTACTTTATTATTGTTTTGTTAATATACTGATTAAAAAAAACTTTGCATCGTAATAACCAACATACACAGTGTTCTACTAAATTGTTTTAAGTTCATTAAAATCCTTTTGTAAATTTTTGTTTCAAATGTTACACATTCTAATAAATAATTATTTATATCAAACACATGATAGGAAGAATCCAAATATATCACCAATATGTCGACATGTCTCTACTGGGTTACAACATCAAAAACAGCAATACACATGTATAGTATTGTTTTTATTTGTAGTAATACATATGTTGGTTGAATGGTTTAAGATAATAAATTATTTTTGTTTCTCTTTCATGGGACATGTCAAAAACAATGAAAAAACTATTCCTAAGGTCCCCTCGTACACGTGTGCTTCTATCCTCTAAGTAATTATACGTTCACAAGCATCAAAGGAATGTCTTTCGATAAAAACCTTTTAAATGATAAAGCGTCGTCGTTAGTAGTCGTTAAAATAGCTAGTAAAATATTGATTTCAAGATCCATCTTACCGACCAAATATTGGAAACGTTTAAGATTTAGCGTGCAAGATTCAAATTTCTTTATTTTAAGTATTTTATAAGTTAACGAGTTTTCATATCATTATAAAAGTTTTCGCTTAACTGGTCACTAAAATAGCTCTATTGTTTAATAAACAATTATCGTTATTATTTGATACAGGTTATAAGATGTGACGTTATCATTTGTTACAAGTTATAACACGTAACATAATTAATTTATGATCTTCTTACCTGGACATTTTTAGGAAATGATATTTCGTGGCACCGATACAATAGCTCTTCTAACCGAATGGGTAATGGCGGAATTAGTGATCAATCAAGGCATTCAATCAAAGCTCCGTTTTGAACTTGAAAATGCTATGGGTAACAATAGCCTCAGTGACGCTGAAATAACTAAACTACCCTACCTTCAAGCTATTATTAAAGAAACCCTTCGTGTCCATCCACCTGGGCCCCTCTTGTCATGGGCTCGTCTTTCAACATCCGATGTCCATCTTACCAATGGCATGGTTATCCCATCCAACACTACTGCAATTGTGAACATGTGGGCAATCACACATGATCCCAACATATGGGAATGCCCTTTTATGTTTGATCCAGATCGGTTCTTGCCATCTGCAGGCGGTTCTTGCATTGATGTAAGGGGTAATGACCTTCGGCTTGCACCATTTGGAGCAGGCCGTAGGGTTTGCCCGGGCATGAACCTTGGTATGGTTACTGTTAGCCAGTGGATCGCGAAGTTAGTGTACAACTTTGAGTGGGTTCAAGACATGGCTCATCCTGTTGATCTGACTGAGGTCCTAAAATTATCTTCTGAAATGAAAAAACTCTATGTGTGAAAGTTGTGCCTAGATTTGAAGTTTCTGCAATGATGTAAGCTTTTGTGAGTGTCTTATTTTGTGTGAGATCGAGTACTCTCTTTTCAACCTCTAGGGGTAAGTAAGATATTAAATAAAGAACTGAGAGGGCATTCATGTTGTATTAAGCGATTGATATATGCTTTTCATACTATGTATTGTAATAATTAATGTACTGTGTAACCTGTTTGTAACCTGTAAAAGTTTGATTGTTCTGTTTGTTTTTATCATAACATGATGTATCAAATATTAGAGTATTGAAGAAGCAGTGCTAGTCAAAGAAGGCCTTTCAATTGCATCCTTAATTATATATTTTGATGCTGAACAGTAGTTTTTTGTATGAAGATATTTCATTTTAAGACATTATCGAGTACCTAGGGAACTATACTACTTACCTGGGTGAACACATATATGCCACTCGATACATAAAAAAAAAACTATATCAAGTACGCTAGTTACTTGTGTATTACACGTACTGAATAATTGATATAAAAATAAATTTAAATTCATGTTGATAACATAATATATTTAATCAGATGAAGAAAGGATACATGCTAAACATGAAAATTATATTCGTAAATGGTAGGGATGAGCAACCGGTTCTAACCAGCTAGAACCAGGAATCAATTAGCAAAATAATGAGAGCCAGAACCGTGTCTTATGGTAGCATTATCGATTTAGTTATGTAACAGTTAAGCGGTTCGGTTCTGAGATAGTACCTGTAAGGATACGTAACCGCGACCGCATTGCAGAACCAGTTTGGAATTTTGGTTACAAAACTGGTATTTGATTGTGAGGATGTTTCAACAACTTTATTTATAATCCGTTTCCTTCTACCAATTTTACTAGTACCAAATGAATTTTGTGGCTAATAAAAGTCAACAAAAATACATATGTATTATTAGAGATTTGCATAGAAAGTTAACAAACGTGAGTAAGTTATAAAGCTAGTTACACAAAAATCGCATAGCAATTGGAATTTGAAATTAATTAAATGAGGCAATAAAATCTGACACTTAATTATCATACTACACTTAATCATAAGTAAGTTAGTTCTCGTGTAATACACATATTAAATAAATAAAATATTGAATATTTATTATTAAAAATTTATGGATTATAAAATTTTGTTTGAAGATAAAATATGATTATAAGTACGTACAAATAGTTATTTTAAGTAAATAAACATAATGTATTTTTCTTAAACTTTTATTTTATAAAAAAATTGTGATTTTTAAATATATTGTTTTAAGAAAAATGATTTTTTTTAAATCGTTGTATTCTGTATTTTATAAAATTTTGTTTTTAAAAAGTGTGATTTTAATAAAAAATAGGTTTTTAATTTATTAAATTATATATATTTTATAAAATTTTGTTTTTAAAAAGTGTGATTTTAATAAAAAATAGGTTTTTAATTTATTAAATTATATATTTTTTTTTATTTATAATGGTATGACTAATATTATTAGTATTTAATATTATTATTAATAATATAGAAAAATGAAAAGTAAGTATAATAAGATCTACAATAGTTTCACACTTATTTTAGTTTTATATAGATAGATAGATAGGATAAGCACTTATTAAATAAATGAAATAAATTTTAATATAAAATATATATGTAAAATAAGCATGAATAGTTACAATATAATATTTTAATATAAAATATAATTAAAATTATATACAGCTAATAGTTCAAAAACTAAAACAACTATAACATCTTTTTAACTCTCTTATGTGAATAGTTTCATTTTGAATGAAAAATTGATTTGTGAATGTCTAGAAAAAAAACAAGTGTCAAAAACATAAGTTAAAATAATGAAAAGTGGCAAATAAAACATTGTTTTATTAGAGGTTATAGATTCGTTTCTAGCAGTTTTCACATAGGTGATTGGGTTTCGGTTTCAGATAAAAAAACTGAACCGAATCCTAAATAGACAAAATATTGGAACCCAAAACCAAAGTTATAGTGTATTTACCGGGTTATGATCGATTCAATCCCCGTGGTTCTGTCGATTTTTCAACACAAAAAATCGGTTTTTGCACAACCTAGTAAATGATATAACTACATTTAACATAAATAATATGCAAAAGCAAGTAATAAATTATTAATAGATATATAATTATTAATAGATATGTTTATATGAAATTGTTGCGCAACCAAAAGATAAGCAATTATTAGTTGAAGTAATAAAAAAGAACACATTTCACATTAACGTATCACTATACCTAATAGATGAATTATATAAAGTAATAAAAAATAAAATATACAACACTATTTATAAATCTTCAAATATATCCGTCTAAACAAAGTTTGATGTTCTATTTTAGACCTTACAATTTTTATCCAATGATGATAAAATGTAATAGATGAAGTGAAAATTTTATATGTAAACAAATAAATCACGAATCAACCTAGGTAACTAGTAAATACGATAATATTACATTAATTTCAAACATTAGCACCTAAGTCTAGTAAATTTATTGGGTAGCGTTTGATACATAGTCATGACGGGCAAAATGAAATAACCACCGAAGATGAATTACATATTTTGTTGGTGAACGTAATAAAATTAAACATTTCATAATTAATTTAATTTGCTTAAATTCATTCTGTTTACTCATTATTTACTTTTTTTTCATTCCATCCCTTCTTGTACCAGACACCACTTACTCACCCACCACAACAACCACCGTCGTCCACCAAGATTATTCATCACCAGTAACCACTACTAGCCACAACCACAACCACCACCATCGCCACCATCGACCACTACCAACCACCGGCCGCCGCTAACAACATACGCCATCGGGAACCACTACCGGCCATTGCCGCTGCCGTTATCGAGAACCACCACCGGCTACCAGCTATCAACACCATAACTACTTTTACATTTCATTCTTTTTTTTTCATAACTAACAAACAAAACAAAGTAATGATTCATTTTATTTCAAAATGGTAACCAAACAAATCAATGTAATTTAATGATTTACTACATTATTCATTCATCTCATTCGCTTATTCATTTCATTTATTTGTTCATCTCATTTCCTCATACCAACGGACCCTTAGATAGCATTGATGATGAATGAATAAAGATATGTTTGATTGGTGGAGGTAATGGAATGAATCAGTACGTAGTTGATTGCATTCCCTCAAATTCATTCCATCCACTCCCCTTTCTTTTTTTTATTCCATACCTTCTTCCATTATTAGTCACCAACACCACCCGCCACAACAACCACCACCGACCACCAAGATCGCTCGTCATCAGCAACCACCACCGGCTACCACTACCCCGTGAATACTATTGTCGGACACTGCCACCGCCGCTGCCACCGGAAACCACTAAAGGCCACCACCACCGGCCATGGCCGGTGCCGGAACCACCACCGCATGAAACCACCTCCGAAGGCTACCACCGCCATCGCAAGAAACCACCTCCGAAAGCCACCACCGACATTGCAAGAAACCACTTAAGGCCACCGCTGCCTCCGGAAACCACCTAAGGCCACCGCTGCCTCCGAAAACCACCTCCGGCCACCACCGTCGTCGAAAACCACCGCCAGCCACCACCGTCGCCAGAAACCGTCGTCGTCGGCCACCACTGTTGCCGGAAACTGCTGCCAACGAAAACCACCACTAGGCACCGGAAACCACCGTTGGCCACCACCGCCGCCAGAAACCACCGCCGGAAACCACTGCCGCCGAAAACAGCCGCCGGTAACCACCGCCGGCCACCACCTCCACTCGTCATCACCATCATAACTACTTTTACACTTCATTATTTCGATTTTTATACCTAACAAATAAAACAAAGATATGATTCATTTATTACTAAAGGGCAACCAAACGAAACAATGAACTGTAATGATTCATTTCATTCTCTTATCCATTCCATTCTCTTATTCATTTCATTCCTTCGTCTATTCATTTACCACATACCAAACATACCCTTAGCGTTATATAGTAGATGAATAGATTTATTTATAAAGTGTGTAAAAACCGTTGAAACTTATAAATTTTACCGATACGCGTATTTTCAAATAATTTAACGAATTAAAGGATCTTAGGAGATAACTAATGTGGAAATATTATCTAAGAATAACTGAGTAATTATATAATTTTAGTTGAGTTTTATTTTATTTGACATTCTTGTTTTAAAAAACTACCATAATCAAGGGTTGAAGTTTAAACAATAAAATAAAAAATATATAATTAAAATCTAATTTAAAATATATTTTCTTTAAAATTAAGAGAAGAGATAAATAGAAGAAATTTTTAGTTTATTCAATTAGGACCATATACCGAATTTTTACTTATAGTTTATTCAATTGTATTGAGCTCATTAGTATACCATTTTTGTTTAATTAGTTTTGAATAAATGGCAAACATAAGAAAAATAATATGATAAGTGAATAAATGAGTTGTTAGAAAAACATAATTAATCAATTAACTTAAAACAATATATAAAAATCTATCTATATTAATATAGTAACATAAAATGCGTCACATTGAATTATTAAGGCTACCTATGACACTTGACAACTTCTATATTCTACAACCTCTATACCCATTTAAAAGGCGCGAATTCTTATTCAGATTTGGTTTAACCCATTTATAATTTGAATCCTTAAAATTCATGAAGAACCCATTTCAAATCCTACTTTTCCCTTTACTCTCCTTCAACTCTCTCAACTCTTACTTTGCTGAAACTTTTGAAAACCTAGATCAATCAATTGACTTATGCCACAAGCGAAGGCATGCAGTACTCGGGTTATTATCTACTTCATACACACTTCATTTATATACATTTACATTTCTTATGATGCTTAATTCATAGCAAGTTTCCTTTGTTACGTGTTTTGGAGCAAGTTCATCTTCTTCTTCTTTATGTGCTATAATAATACAAATAGTGAAGTTATTTTACATGTACTGATTTCTTGATGTTCTAATGTGGAAATTCGTAATCTAATATGTTATGAAGTTCGGTTCGCTTAAAATTGTTCTCCGTTATGTGTTTTTGTTCCAATTTGTTTATCTATGACTTCGATGAAGCAACTGAAAACTAAATATTCAACACTAGCTGCCATTATTGATTTTTTGCCGAGTGTTGAATCAACTACCGATCAACATATGTTGAATGACTACTGATCATCATATGTTGAACGACTACCGATCAATATATGTTGAACCAATGCCGATCAACACTTACTTGATATGCTACTGATTGACTGTTGTTGATCAACACTGAACTCCATCAACTACCAATAAGTTGTTACACTAGACAAGATTGTCTGTACTGATGACTATTGTGTTTTACTTTTTAAAGACAACATAGTACCGAAGCGGTAATGTCTTTAATAACAATCACATTAGGCTCAAGGTCAACTACAATAGTCTCTGTATGTAAAGTCTCATCAATAGGATTAGGACCTGTTGAATGATTGCAGGACGTTTAGGAGGGTTGGTCACTTATAACACAAACACACAACGAGGAGAGTGATGTTTAGAACACTTAACAGATTAAATAGGGAACTAGTTAACACATAAGGATGTTACTTAGAACATTTGTAAATATGAGACAGAACAAAGAACAAACAACACACATAAATGGTTTTCAAGAATATTGTATATTGCTCTCAAGTTCTTTTACAAGTATAAAAGCACATATCTAAAGTTACAAAGACCTGAAATACTTATACTACATCTTACAAACGGCCATGCTTTGAAGGCCAGCTGGAAGCATTTGAACTAGACAACAAAATCAAATGTAAGTCAAAAGGCAGATTGTCTTTTGACTAGTGACTATGACATGTTATAGCTCACATGCTAATATATTACAAAAAGAATAAAAATATATAAAGTAAAACTCACAAATTCAAGACCTCAATATATAGTTTACCAAAAGCATGGACATTTTCATGAACTTGTGAAAGTAGGTGAGTCAATAATATTGCAGCGGAAAGTGGTTCAACTTTATGGTATAATACATCATATAAGCATGTATTCAAAAGTCTTCGAAAACAATATGTCTTCAGTTCTTGGCTTTAGAAGACTTTGTTCTTGAACCTTTGAAAAACTTCACTTTAGGCTTCGGAAGATGTTGGTCTTTGCTTCAAAAGAATTTACACTTAGAGTATTTTCTAGTACATGGGGTAAAACTTCCGAAGCATCTCTAATCTGTACTTCAGTGCATGCATACAGGAACACTTTGTATGTTTTAGGTGCATCAGTCTTTACATAAACCTTACAAACTCCCCTAGGCTGATGCTATCAAAACATATGAAGATCTTAGATGTTGATAGTCCATAATATGATAATGACCATGCCTTTCTTCATTAAATGGTCAGGATCACTCATACTCTCATAGTATCTTCTCATCTTAAAGAGATCATGTAGAGGTAGATTGAACATGTCCTGCCAAGTGTAGACATCTTCAACACCTTGATCTCTGATTACATGCTATTTTTCTAGATAAGTAGTGTAAGCCCAGGACAAGATGGGTCTTCTAGATGCAAGAGGAGTTTCTTGAATAGGAGTTGTTTGAGCATCCTCTTGTTGCACTTCCTTAGGATGTTCTGACTCATCCTGAGGTCTGGAGGTAGATGCCACTGTCTTTTTCTTCTTCTTAGACTTGGGTTTAGAGGTCATCCTTTTCCTCTTCTTAGAACTCTTCAACTTAGAAGACTGGCCTGCAACACCATGTTGTTCTATTATGTCTTTCTCAGTTAGGTCTGCCTCCTTTACATGCTCAGAAGAAGAGGGAGTTTGACCCTACTATGGATCAGAACATGAATCTTGATGAGACTTAGCATGAAGTCGAGGTTGAGTTGTCTCAAATGGTTCAACCTTAACCTCCACTTCTTGAGGGGCTTGACTTGGTGGGGAGCATAAATCAATGAGCTCTTCTCTTTTGATCTTTTGCTTGATCACCCTTATGTTCTCATCCATGGTGGATAGAGACATAGGGCCAAATCTCATCCAGAGAATCCATATAGCTTTAAGAAGCTCATCATCCTCTACCTATCAGTAGACTTCTTTTGGCTTTTCTGGATGATGGCTCTTGCTTTGGTTGCTTCTTCTATCATTTTTCTCTTTGTAGCCTTTTGTTCTTTGAGTACTTGGAGTTCAAGCTGTTTGAGATATCAAACTCATATACTCAAAGGAAAAGGGAAGAAATGCAGCTGTCTGGTAGAGACCTGTGACACTTAGGTAGTTGATCATATTTTGCATATTAATTTCCTTGTCTACTTGAGGTTCTTATGTAGTCACAGTCTGGAGAGAGAGAGAGAGTAGGAATATGTTTGTAGAGTCTTTTCAGTCTTTTTTCTTCCTTAATTTGAAGAAGCAATCTTACATCCTCTACTTCCTTCTTCTTTCTAGACATTTCCATGTCTACCAATTCATTGAGTTCCTCTAAGGGGAGGGAGATATTTTAATCAATGTCATAGTTCATGGTCTGTAAATAAGTAATCTTGACTACCCTCAACTTATCATTTTGATTATTTGGCCTGATTGCAGCTTGCATAATCTTGAAGACCCAATGGAACTATCTCCTCTTAGCTTCCTCTTCCTCTCTCTTTCTCTTCCTCAATCTCGTCAGGAGTCATTATCCATTTTCCTTTGTCACCCACAAACTTTGTGAGTTAGGGTGGGGAGAGCTTTGGCCTTTATTTCTTAGAGTAACATCCATGCTCTGGCCAGAGAGAAGTTGTCATTCACTTTCACCAGCAGTTGTTTCACCGAAGGAATGAATTTCTAAAGTAGTTGTAGGTGTGATTGGGCTCTCGGGCTCTATCACTAGGCCCCCAGTCACGGTTTTCCCTTTGAAGATAATCTCAAGGTCTGACTCTACATCCGGTTGACCAATGACATTACTTGATTGCCTTTGTCTTCTTCTTAGGTTGAATACTTCAGTAATTCTATCTTAAATCTTTTGATCTAGCCTACCATCTTGTTTAAATTGACTTGTATTGACAATTGGCATGTTGATAAGGTCAAGACCTTCATAGTAGTTCAAGGTCTAAAAATTGAAGACTTCTTGTTGCCCTTGAACTCTTTGAACAATAAGGGCTCTTCTGTCAGCATCATACTTCCACCTAATTATGTAGTTGGAAGTTCCTTGAGGTGGGGATGACATAGCCTTTATAATACCTTCCTCAAAGAGACTCTGAATAAGATATTCTAGAAAGTAGATATCAATATGAACTTGAGGAAGTTCCTGAGTAAGGACAATTACAAGTGAGGATAGTGAGTTCTCAATGTCCATACTCTGTGAAGAACTCCCAGGTTCTATGATTACTATGACTTTCTCCTCCTTTTTGTAACATCACCCTCTTGCATAGGTGAGCTAGGAGTTAGGTCAATCAAATCCATAGGTTCTTGTGTTCCTAGATAAGCTCTCCTTAAAGGTCTCCCAGCTAGTTGTTCTCTAAGATAAGATATCCCAAGTTACTGATTATTAGTCACATGAGATTCCAAGTAACTAACCTTAAAGACTATATAGGTGCATGTTTATGACAGTTTTTGCACCTTTAGTCTCAAATCCCCATTATCTTCATAAGAAGAATCATTAGGGGATGAGAGAATTAGACCAAAGTCCTTACTCTTATCACCAGCATCATGTTCTTGGCTGCTAGATTTCCCCTGGTCACTGATAGCTTCAAGTAAAATGATAATGGGCTGAGTTATCATGGTTAAGGTCTTAATGATGTAATCACTTGCAGAACTGAGAGCCTCTTCCATATAGACCTCCTGAATAGGTTCAAGGAGATCCACCTCAGTGATAGGTGGATGATGTGGGCTAAACAAGGGAGAGGCAGGAGCACTCATCTCTTTTCAAGTAGGGGAGGAGTAGAAAGACTCATCATACTCATTGAATCCTAAGTCTTCATCATCATAGAATTCAAGGCTAGGAATTGGTTGGTTGAGATCTTGTAGATACATGTTGTTTTTTAGTTTATGAGCTTTAATGTAAAAGTCTTTCATGTCTTACACATAAGTAATGAATTGATTCAATGAAATATAATATGTGGTTGATGTTTATTTATTTCATATTATTATTGTGTTGAGTATAATTCATATGTATGAACTTATTATATAGGTTTGAAGTTATTGTACATAGTTCTTAGTCAATAATGATTGAAAAATGCGTTCAACCTAGTTGGATGAGTATTCATGCTAATGGACCATACTTATGGACCATACGCATGAATACATCATGCTTATGGACCAGTCGCACGACTGAACCAGAAGACTGGATCAGTCGTATGATTGAGACATAAGATTGACTCAGTCGCACAACTGAACCTTCAGTCGTGCGTATGACTCAGTCGCATGATTCAGTCACACGACTGGACCATGCTAATGGTTCAGTCGTACGAACGAAAACTACAAACCTATAAATACCACTTAATTCGTGTAAAACATAACAATTGAGAGAACACTTCGAATACACGAACCCTAGCCGTCCAGAACGTCCAAGAAAGCCAATCCAACTTCAAAGTCCGTTCTTGATCGATTCCTACTCGTTCTTAACATTTAGTTCATTCTTATATTGATAGGATTAACGTTCTCACTGATTGGATCGCCAATCAAATAGGATTCCGCACTATTTGATCTGGTTTCGCGCATTATCAGTTAGTATTCTGTACGTACACGGTCCTAACAAGTGGCATCAGAGCTTTGGCTCTTGATTTTGCATGGATTTGATTAGTTTTGGTGTTAAAACTCACGTTTTAATTCAAAAGAGTCACCATGTTTGTTCTAAGGTGTTTTACCGTTTGCATGCATAAAAGTTTTGTTTTTCGTCATACGGCAGATTAAGGTTTCTAGGATAATCGTGTTTTTGTGTCAGAGTGTCAAAATCTTCGATTTTACAAAAACAGCAGCCTCCAGTCGCAAGATTGGTCTAGTTGCACGATTGAACTCACACGAATATTTCATTCGCACGACTGAACTCAATTGCATTACTCATTCGCACGACTAAACAACTCCAGTCGCTTGAGTCCATTCATCTTGTTGATACGCACGACTGAATCCAATTGCACGATTGAATTCATTGGTACCCTTCATTTTAACACGAGTGATCCATACTCATAGTTCATTCGCACGATTGAAACTGCCATGTTCTCCAAGTACCAAGTTCATACAAATAGAAGATCAATTTACTGCGTTTACTGTCGGGAAGGACTCACGCATCCAGAATCTACTGCTTCTGGAGAATAAGATTGGTAATCATAATAAACCGCCTAAGCTTATAACGTTAGATGATTATCCACAATGGAAGCAGCGGTTCGAGATCTATCTAAATGGAGTTGATCCCAGTCTTTGGACATCCATAGAGACTAGTTACACGATACCATTCAGTACAAATGGAGTCAAGTTAACTTTGCAAAGAATGAGTGAGGCTCAGAAGATACTCTTCAATGCTGAGAAGAAATTTTATGCACTGTTGACTCAGTCAATACCGAAAGACATCTTTCATCAGTTTTCTAAGAACAAGCAGGCCAAAAAGCTATGGGAGGCTCTGGAGAAGACTTATGATGGAAACGCGACGTTGAAGGCTCTGAAGGCTAAGGGTCTCAAGAAGGAGTTCGATAACTTATCTTGGATAGGAAATGGGAGCTTAGATGATATTATTGATATGTTCTACCATTTGATGAGTGAGTTGCACACTCATGGTGTAACAACGCCAATGGAAGATAAAGTGTCAAGCTTTGCCAATGGTTTGCCTGATAAATAGGATTCATTTGTGTCCAACCTCAGACAGAACGACATTCTTGCAACATTGGACATAAATGACTTCATCTTGAAGTTAAGAGAGGAAGAACTAAGAATGAAGTACAAGTCGAAGAAAGGATCCTACGTTCAGTTGCCTTCACTCTACAACTCAGTTCCCACTCCAATTGGTTCAGGAGCACCACTACAAACAACATTTGTGTCTAGTTCCGCGGCTTCTTCCCAAACCACTGAGGACTAGAAACGTCAGGGTCATCTACTACCCAATATATAGTGCCTGAAACCAATACTACAAAGTTGAAGACCAAAAATCTTGGTAATATCACAGTGGAAATGGCTAAGGAGCATATGGATCTTCTAGCTGTTGTTGTCTAATCCTATGATGGTTTAGTTGCCGGGAAAATTGGAAATTGTCATCTTGCAGATAAAGCTTACGAGCAAGTTGACGAGAATGAGCTAGAGAGGATGGACATCATGTGGGCTTTGGAAAGTGTAGTAAGAAGAGCTAAGAAGTATGTCAAGAAGACGAGACTGAATCTAGTAGCCAAGAAAGATACGACTTTTGGTTTTGACAAAACCAAAGTCACCTGCTTCAACTGTGGTGAAAAGGGGTTTTAACTTGAATGTGTAAAGCCCAAGAAAACAAGTAATGGAAATCCATTTCCGACCTTCAACAGTCAAGACAAGGACACAATTGGAACCACATCTTCAAGCAATGAGACAAAGGCCTTGACTGCTTAAGGTGAAGACGGGCAGGACTGGTCCTTCCGATTTGTGTCTTCGGGTGAATCAAACATTGCCTATGTTGAGGCATTGGATGATGGATCTGCTAGTGAAGGTGAACTCATAACTGAGCAAGCGATGTGAGATACAAAAGAAGTTGTGAACGTGGTAAATCACTTGGTTGAGGAAGAACTCAGAGCAAGAAGTTCAGAATCTACAGCCACCGAAGGGTTCAATTCTGCTTTGATGGCTAATACAACCGATTCATCATAGGTACGTTCTACCAACTAATTATTTGAAAAACATGCATGTTCTGAATGTGACAAATTTAGAGAAAGCATAGATATGAAATTTGCTAGGTTATTAGAACACAATGATAACTTAGTAAATGATTTACAACTCTGCACCAAGGTGAACCGTATATTAAAACAAAATGAGTGCATTTTTAAAGAAAATATAGAACTTTTGGAGAAACAACTAAGGGAAACCGAGGTTGTTGCTCTAAATCATTCAAATGATATAAAGTACTATTTAAATTCTTTAGAAGAAACCAAAAAGGAAAAAGCAGTTTTGGAAGTCGAGGTTAATTCTTTAAAACCAAACACTACATAGTTGGGCAAGTTCTTCTCACATAGTTCAAAAATTAGTGAAAGAACGAAACAATGGGGAAGGTTTGGGTTACAAAGTAGTACTGCCACCACATGAGATCCTTTTAAATACAAAATGTAGACCTATCAATAACAACCCAGTTAAGGATCATGTGGTGTCAACTCCTTTGGTTAGTGATCCTGATTCCATGGATAAACCGACGAACTCTATCACTAAATAGAAAGAGTCTACTTTGAAATCAAAAGGAAAGATGCCTATAGAATTTTGGATGAACAATTGAAAAGGTTAATGTGAGGTCAGGTTCACACATGTCCACTTTTGAACCCAAAATGACTAAACTAGTTAACCAAACACGTGTTACACGTCAAAGTCCAAATAAAATGAAAGGTAAAGATGTTCAAAACGTTAAAACAATTAATTTTGTTAAAGTGGCTGAAACATCTAAAAGAGAATTGACACAACCCAACTAGGCACATCTCATAACCGTACCCCAACTCAAACCCAAATAAACATTCTCCTCAACCTGTAGAAGGGAGATCATGCTACAGTTGTGGGAAAAGAGGACATATCTCTTCTAATTGTCCTTGTTATCAGACTCCCAAAAAGAAATTGAACTTTATGATACAAAACAAAGTTTTACTAAAAAGAGATCTATTACTCCACCTAAGAGTATTAGTGAACCTAAAGTTCAAACTATAAGCCAGTCGTCTGTTTATCACAAACATTCCTTACACAAGACTTGTTTATGGAAAGAAAAATCATGTAATGTGTCTGATAATGAGAACAAGAAGAAGAACAATGTGCCCTCAACCTCCAATGGACAGTGGGTTGAGTTCATGATGTGTGATTCATCTGAATCACCCAAGCCAGTTAAGGGTTGGGTCCCTAACCTGAACTAATCAATTCCTTTCAATGTGCAGGGTGTCCGCTACAACGCTATCACAAATACCTGGATTGTTGAGAGTGGGGCGTCTAGGCACATGACTGGGAACTCGTCTCTCCTTTTCAATGTCAAACAATTAAAGGGGGACATATATCATTTGTGGGGAATAAGGGGGGTTACATCACAACAGAAGCCGAAGTGGGAAACGAGAAAGTTAAGTTTGACAAGGTCAACCACGTTCAATAACTACAAAACAACTTACTTTCTGTCTCCTAAATCTGTGATAAAGGATTCAAAGTTGTATTTGACAACAAGAAGTGCTACATGTTGAAGAAGGATTATGTTAGCCCAAAGGAAAAAGTCTTGATGTTAGCTTCAAGATATAATGATCTGTATATCTTGGTTCTATCAAAGGCCTCCAAAATGGAGAACACTATCCAATGCTTGTTGTCAAAAGCAACATAGAGGGACTCAGTCTCCTGGCATAGGATAATGGGACACATTAATCCGAGGAAGATGAATCATCTGATACAGAATGATTTAGTGAATGGAGTATGTGTCAAGAACTTCCAGCTTTTGGATTTTTTCATAGCATGCAAGAAAGGGAAACAGACCAAGAAGTCTCAAAAGGCAAAGAAAGATAATTCAATGGACCTACCTCTCGAGCTTCTACACATGGATCTGTTTGGCCCAGTCAGCACGAAGAGCATTGCTGGAGATTTGTATTGTTATGTAGTAATAGATGATTACTCAAGATTCTCTTGGGTGGTGTTTCTGAAATCCAAATCAGAGACATTAGAATCATTCAAACATCTTGTAACTACATTAGAATCACTCTACAAGCTGAAAGTAAGGCAGATTCAATCAGGCAACGGAACAGAGTTCAAGAATCAGTGGATGGAGGATTTTTGTAGAGAGAAAGGAATTGTACATCAATTCACGTCTGCCTACACTCCACAGATGAATGGGGTTGCTGAAAGAAAGAATCATAACTTGATAGAGACAGCAAGAATGATGTTAGCCGACTCTAAACTACCTATTCAGTTTTGGAATGAGGCAGTGGCTGATGCATGCTACACTCTCTGACACTTTTGAACCTCATACTCCAACAGCTATAGATACTGAACCTGGAATTCAAAATCAAGATCAGGAAGTAGTTGTTACCACCACTACCAGATCTCGTATTAATTTGTATCATCCTCTGGACAACGTCATTGGGGATGTACTATCGGGAGTGTAGACAACTGATTATGCCTCAGTCATGGAAAAAGGCTATCTTCATGATAGTGCTTATCAATGTTTTGTGTCTCAATTTGAGCCAAAATATGTAAGTGAAGCCTTAAAGGATGAGGCATGGGTTAGTGCCATGCAAGAAGAACTCCTATAGTTCATGAAGTTAGGAGTATGGACCCTTGTGGACAGACCAAAAGGTGCTAAGGTGATAGGCACTAAATGGGTCCTGAAGTGTAAGAAAGATGACCAAGGGTCATAATCAGATACAAGGCTCGACTTGTGGTTCAAAGGTTTAGACAAGTCAAAGGAATTGACTACAATGAAGTGCTTGCACCTGTGGCTCGAATGGATGCAATCCCTATCTTCTAGCCTATGCATCCTACATGAAGATTAAAGTCTATTAACTAGATGTAAAAAGTGCATTCCTTCATGGTGAAATCCGTGAGATAGTCTACATAAGTCAACCCAAAGGATTTGAGGATCTTTATCATCGGATAGAGTTTACAAACTAGACAAGGCTCTTTACGGGCTCTATCAAGCCCCTAGAGGCTAGTATGAGAAGCTCTCAACTCACTTAGTGAAACATGGTTTTTGTAACGGGGTAATTGACTGTACGTTATTCATCAAAGAAAAGGATGGTGATTTACTGCTGCTACAGATATATGTGGAGGACATAATCTTCGTCTCCAAGAATGAAGAATTATGTAAAGAATTTGAATCTGTAATGAAAGCAGAGTTTGAGATGAGTGCAACGGGGGAGATGAAGTTCTTTCTCGGCTTACAAGTGGATTAGACACCAAAAAGAATCTTCCTGTATCAGTCCAAATCTATAGGTGATATCCTCAATCGGTTCAACATGGAGAACGCTTATGTTGCTGGAACTTCACTTGCCACGAACCATGACGTGGCTCCCGACGAAAATGGTGATCTGTTGATGCTACCATCTTCAAAGGAATGATTGGATCCCTTATATATCTCACAGCCTCTCATGCTGATATTTTGTACGCCATGTGTCTTTGTTCAAGATATCAGTCCAAACCAAAAGTAAATCATCTCATCAGAGTTAAACGAATTTTTCAATATCTGAAGGGTACTCCAACACTCGGGTTTCGGTATCCTCATGATGATGACTTTGAGCTTACAGCGTATAGTGACTCGGAAATAAGATCTAACACTCCACCTAAGAGTGTTAGTGAATCTAAAGTTCAAACCATAAGTCAGTTGTCTGTTTACCACAAACAGGCCTTACACAAAACTGGCTTATGGAAAGAAAAATCAAATATAGTATCTGATAGTGAGAATGATAAGAAGAAAGATATGCCCTCATCATTTAAAGGTCAATGGGTAAGTTTATGATGTGTGATTCCTCTAGGTCACCCAAGCCAGTTAAGGCTTGGGTCCCAAATCTGAACTAACAAGTTTCTTTTACTGTGCAGGTGTCCGCTACAGCGCTATCACTAATACCTGGATTATTGATAGTGGGGCGTTCAGGCACATGATAGGTAATTCGTCCCTCCTTTTCAACGTCAAACAAATCAAAGGGGGACATTTTTCATTTGCTGGGAACAAAGGAGGTTACATCACAACACAAGGCGAAGTGGAAACGAGAAAGTAAAGTTTGACAAGGTCAACTACGTTCAACAACTTCAGAACAACTTATTTTCAGTCTCCCAGATCTATGATAAAGGTTTTAAGGTTGTATATGACAACAAGAAGTGCTACATGTTGAAGAAGGACTATGTCATTGAGGAAGATAAGGTTCTTATGTTAGCTTCAAGATATAATGACTTGTATCTCTTAGATCTATCAAAAGCATCCACAACTGATCATACGGTTTAATGCTTCTTGTCAAAGGTAACTGAGAGGGACTCAGTCTTGTGGCATAGGAGAATGGGACACATCAATCCCAGGAAGATGAATCACTTGATTCAGAATGATCTAGTGAATGGTGTAAATGTCAAGAACTTTCAGCTTCCAGACTTCTAAGGGAAACATTCCAAGAAGGCTCACAAGGCAAAGAAAGTTAATTCTATTGATATGCCTCTCGAGCTTCTGCACATGGATCTGTTTGGCCCTATCAGCACAAAGAGCATTGCTGGAGATCTGTATTGCTTTGTAGTAACAGAAGATTACTTAAGATTCTCTTGGGTGATGTTTCTAAAAGCCAAATCAGAAACTTTTGAATCATTTAAACATCTGGAACTACATCGGAATCTCTCTACAAGCTGAAAGTTAAGCAAATACGATCCGACAACAGAACAGAATTCAAGAATCAGTGGATGGAGGCATACTGTAGAGAAAGAGGTATTGTTCATCAATTCACCTCTGCCTACACTCCACAGATGAACGACGTAGCTGAAAGGAAGAATCGACGTTTGATAGAGATTGCCCGAAAATGCTAGCTGACTCAAAATTGCCTATTCAATTCTGGAATGAGGCATTGGCGAATGCTTGTTACATGCTCAATCGAGTCTTAGTGGTCAAACGACATAGGAAAACATGTTATGAACTACTCCAGCAACATAAACCTAACTTGGAGTATCTAGAACCGTTTGGCACACCATGCATATTTTTGAAGAAGACTCAGACTGGGAAGTTCAGAAAAAAGGCAGAAGAAGGTATTTTTCTCAGACACAGCATACCAGACAAGAGAGTTTACAAAAACTCAATGAGTCAGGTAGAAGTGTGGTGCAATGTTGACGTTCAAAGATACACCACCCCCAACTAGGAAAGGACCCTTATTCTTCTTTGACTATGATGGATTCTTTAAATCCTTCAACCTGTCACCTTCTCATATTGATGACGAGCTTTCTGCTAGGATGATGTACTACGTTCTTAACACTCCTCCACCAGACTCGACATCAACTGGTCCATTAGATGATACTTCTAGCCCTTCTGGGGGAGACCTTGAAGTAAGTGAGTCTTCATCTGATGATGAGATAGTTGAGAGTGCTAATATGGACCAGGAGGAAGAGGTTCCCACCAATAAGAGTATATAAGCATCAAATCCTGATGCCTCTAACACTTCGGAACCTCACACTCCAACAGCTACTGAGACTGAACCTGAGTTTAACAATTTGGAAAATGAGGTGGCTATTCCAACAACTCTAGGATCTCGACTAAATGTTTATCATCCCTTGGATGATGTCATTAGGGATGTTTGATCGGGAGTACATACCAGAAATCAGTTGTATCAGCTGATTATGCCTCGGTGATAGAAAAGGGATATCTTCACGATAGTGCATATCAATGTTTTGTGTCTTAATTTGAGCCAAAATATGTAAGTGAAGCCTTAAAGGATGAGGCATGGGTTAGTGCCATGCAAGAAGAACTCCTACAGTTCAAGAAGTTAAGAGTATGGACCCTTGTCGACAGACCAAAAGGTGCTAAGGTGATAGGCACTAAATGCGTCCTGAAGTGTAAGAATGATTACCAAGGGGTCATAATCAGATACAAGGCTCGACTTGTGGTTTAAGGGTTTAGACAAGTCAAAGTAATTGACTACAATGAAGTGTTTGCACCTGTGGCTCAGATGGAAGCAATCCGTATCTTTCTAGCCTATGCATCCTACATGAAGATTAAAGTCTATCAACTAGATGTAAAAAGTGCATTCCTTCATGGTGAAATTTGTGAGACAGTCTACGTCAGTCAACCCGAAGGATTTGAGAATCTTTATCATCGGGATAGAGTTTACAAACTAGACAAGGCTCTCTACGGGCTCCATCAAGCCCCTAGAGCCTGGTATGACAAGCTCTCAACTCACTTAGTGAGACATGGTTTTCGCAGAGGGTTAATTGACTGTACGTTATTCATCAAAGAAAAGGATGGTGATTTACTGCTGGTACATATATATGTGGACGACATAATATTTGGTTCCAAGAATAAAGAATTATGTAAAGAATTTGAATCTGTAATGAAAGTAGAGTTTGAGATGAGTGCAATGGGGGCGATGAAGTTCTTTCTCGGCTTACAGGTGGATCAGACACCAAAAGGAATCTTCCTGCATTAGTCCAAATATGTAGGTGATATCCTCAGTCGGTTCGATATGGAGAACGCTTCTGTTGCTGGAACTCCACTTGCCACGAACTACGATGTGGCACCCGACGAAAATAGTGATCCAGTTGATGCTACCATGTTCTGAGGAATGAACGGATCCCTTATGTATCTCACAGCCTCTCATGTTGATATTATGTCTGCCACGTGTCTTTGTTCAAGATATCAGGCCAAACGAAAAGTAAACCATCTCATCAGAGTTAAATGAATTTTTCGATATCAGAAGGTTACTCCAACACTCGGGTTGTGGTATCCTCATGATGATGACTTTGAGCTTACAGCGTATAGTGACTCCGACTATGGTGGTTGTAAGATGAATTAAAAGTCAACATTTGTGGGTTGTTAGTTATTTGGTAGACGGTTAGTCACCTGGCAGTATAAGAAGCAGACATCAATTGCTCTGTCAACTTGTGAAGCTGAATACGTTGTTGCTGCAAGTTGTTGTTCACAAATCATTTGGATTCAACAGCAAATGCACGAGTACGGTTTGAAATTTTCTAACACTCCTATTTTTGTTGATAATTCTACTACTCCAAAAATCCGATCCAACACCCTAAAACTAAACACATCGGTATTAAATATCACTTTATACGTGACTGTTTTGAAAAGCAATTAATCGATGTTGTTAAAATTAATACGGATTTTCAACGCACCGACCTCTACACAAAAGCATTTGATGAACTGAGGTTTTTATATCTTTTAGAGGTTAATGACATGAAAAAGAAAAGTTATGTGATGTGATTCTAGAAGAAGAAAGTGCGTAGTCTGACAAGTTTTTAGTTTCTTTTATTTTATTTTATTTTCCTGTCTATTAAAATTAAAAAACACAAAAAGATTTTTAGTTTTAGTATTTTAGGGGGAGAATAGTTTAGTTTAGTATTACATTAGTGCAGTATTTATTTACCAAAAAAATAAGAGAGAAGGGCAGCTTAGCTAAAAGAAATGAAATTAAATCTATGATTCTGATTTAACGTTTATGGAAAATGATGGTACACAGGGAACATATTGTTTGGGACTTCAAAAGAATTGAAATGATTAAAATGCAAAATTCAAAGTATAAGTCTGAGAAGTCTAAGCAAAATAAAAGGAAAAATGATAGTAAAACTAGTATGCTATTGAGGTAACATAGAGAAAGTAGACCTAGAGGTTGCTAATTCACTATATGATGTGTCAGTAGATTCAACACAATAGATGAGTAGACCTCATTGGTGGTTTAAAATTTAACTAAGTTGTTCAACTTACTGTGGGTTCCCAACTTATCCTTGGTTAACACAATCAACGCATTTCTAATAAGGGGCGATGAGCAAAATAAACGCCATAAATGTGTGCGGATGACCATAAAAATGAGCAAAGAACATGGAAAAATACTAAATGAAATCAAGCTAATAACAAGAAGATAGGTTGTGTGCCTCTCTATTGTGCGGTAGCACTGACCTGAGGATAAGCATAACCTAAATATTCTAGAATTCATTGTTGTTTATGCCTCTTTGCTGTGCGATGGCACTGACCTGAGGCTTGGCATCTCTTTGAAAAGCTCTTAGCATAGTTTCTTCTTGAAATATACCTGTAGACCGCTCAAAAATCTCCTGAGGAATGTTGATTACCATATAAGTGTGGGATCCACAAATGCTTGTTGAAATAATTAAACCTAACTCATCACCAATGTGAGTCCAAAATCTGTGTATGGATTAAGTGGACAAATATACTAACAATCATCATGAGCTGCAACTCTTGACAGTAAAAATCATTGTGTGCATCTTACAGCTCTAGTAATTATTTCCTAAAATTGCTATTGAATCTCGGTCAAAACAAGAATCCAACATCAAAATGTTGTATTTAAATGTCCTAAATGATTCTAATATACCTGTATGATTCCACAATGAATCGTTCCAGAAATGATCAAATTAACTTGAAACTGTGCTATTCAGGAAGAAAAATATGTTAGACGTTTTTCTAAAAGATTTCAATCCATTTCTAGTCAAAAACACAAAAATATGTCTTGTTTTGTTTTTAATTTCAAGTTTTTTTTCTATTTTTCTAGTCTTTTGTTAGGTAAAAGTCAGACTATACAACTAGATTTAATCTATGAATCACTCACTAAAAATGGTCACGTCTGAGGTGACCAATCGGTTCTAAATTAAAAGGATCACGTCTGAGGTGAACAAAGGGTTTTAAATTAAAAGAATCATGTCTGAGGTGATCAAATGGTCTTAAATTCAAAAAAGGGGTCATGTTTGAGATGATCAGTGTTCATAATGTTTAATATCACAAGGTAAAAGTTTAAGTGTTTTGTGAGTATGAGCCAATCGCACGATTGGATCATAAGTATGAGCCAATCGCACGATTGGACCATAAGTATGAGCCAATCGCACGATTGGACCATAAGTATGAGCCAATCGCACGATTGGACCATAAGTATGAGCCAATCGCACGATTGGACCATAAGTATGAGCCAATCGCACGATTGGACCATAAGTATGAGCCAATCGCATGATCGGACCATAAGTATGAGCCAATCACACAATTGGACCATAAGTATGATCCAGTCACACGACTGGACCATGAATATGGGGGCATCCATGCGATTGGATCACCAGAATGAACCAATCGTACAACTGGACAAAGAAGTATAAGCAGTCGCACGACTGAACCCCAGTCGCACGATTGAAGCATGCGTATGGGGCCCATCGCACGACTGAACATTAAATCAGTATAATAGAGGGTGAGTCAGTCGCATTTCTCACCACCCTTCAAAGGACTCAAACTTCTCCATAGGTTGACACTCTGCTAAAACTTCGTTTTACGTTGATTACTTGCCGATTGTGACTCTAACCATTTCTCATTCATCTACAGGTATTGGGAGACTAAAATCGATCAAAATGATCGATGAAATCTAACCCTAACCGAGTTAATCAATAAAATCAAGAAATAAATAATACTCTTTAAATAGACGACTTAAATGGACATAATCATTGAAATAAAGGAAATTAAGTGATATTTAGAGTCCCTGTGAATCTAATGAGTCTAACCACGATGTCTAACATCAAGTTTTGACCAAGATTCAATGTTGGAGTGTCGAACAGAGTCATCTACGAATGGACACTCCGAATGAACCTCAATCACACGATTAAGCCAGGCGTACGATTCAATCGCATGAATGAATCATTCGGTGACTTAGTTGCACGACTGACTCAACCGCATGGCTTAACATACAACTAAGTTCAGTCGCAAGCTCAATCGCACGACTGAACTCAGCCGTAGGCCCAATCGCACGACTGAACTCAGTCGTATGGTTCAATCGCACGATTGAACCAGTTTGATCTAAAATAGCTTAAGCTTCAATTGTTATGTTCAATACACAACTCTAATGTATATCTTTCTTGTGTTACAGCAACATGGCTGATAGGTGGACCATGAGCCCCAAGCACTACATCTGTGCTCATTTGGATGCCACCACTCAGAATGCTTCCGAGTTTGTGGGGATCATTGCCTTTCTCAGGAGATCAAGGATCTTCAAGGCTATATCGACACTAAGCACTCCTTACAGATCACTCCAGCAGACCTTCTGGGAAGGGGCTACTGTTGATAGGTCCATTAAGCCTTATAGCATCCGAAGCTTGATCTTTGGACAACAGATCAGTGTTACAGTAGCCGATCTTAGGCAAATTTTGGATCTAGGTGAAGATGGAGACCACCCAACCAAGCTACACCCTATGATAGTTAGGGACTGCTTCTTAAGGATGAAGTACACTTGGGACATCAACGTAGGTGTGCTTAACAAAAGCAACATGTGCCCCCAGTTTAAGTACTTAGCTCACGTCATCCTGAAGTGCATAGCATCGAGGAGGGGAGGATTTGACGAGATGTCAGATCAAATCCAGAATGCATATGTTGCTCTGGTGCTGAACCACCCGTTCAGTTTCTCTCATATGATATTCTCATACATGGTCGAGAACATAGAGGCCAAGGGGAAGGAAGGGTTCTGCATGTACTTGAGATTTCTACAGATGAATATTGATCAGAAGCTTCCTTCCCTACCGAAAGAGAGGGAGGATGCGATTGTTTTGGAGGTGATGGATGATACGACACTGGGTTGGATGAAGGTCTACCAGGGGAAGCAAGTAAAGCGCCCGGTGAGGAGACTATTTGGCCATCTGGACAACGCGGAGTATGTGGTGCCATCACACAAGAAGTGGCGTCACGATGACAGTGACACTGACATCGAGCCCATCATGGCACCCACAGACAAAGACGATGACGACGATGATGATCAGGGTCAAGGTGGTGAGGCACCTGGTGGAACTGAAAGTGCTACCTTCCACCAAGACTTCTTGGTCGATAAAGATGAGAAGTTTGATGATGAGCCGTTAGTGAGGACTGCCGGGAGCCGGGTTGTGGCCACCGACAAAGGGATAGAGGCGGTTGGAGGATGCCAAGCTGAGTTGAGGGGTGCTACTATTGATGTTATTGATCCTACATACACCCCCGACCAGCCCAGCAGCCAAGGGGGAGTGCCTATGGCAAAGGGCTTCAGGAATAAGAGAATGGCTCACCCTCATGGCAAAAAGGGTAATAGGCCGAGGTTCACTATGATTACCTCTTCTGCCACAGCCACCATTTCTGCCACAACCACCACTTTTGAAATAGCCACCACCACTGCCACACCCACCGCCCCTACTACATCACCAACCACCGCCACTACAACCACTACTACCACCACCACTATCCTTCCACCCATCACCACTACCACAGCCACTCCACCACATCCCACTCACATTCCACCTCCCACATACACCACATCTACCACCACTACCACCACCAACCAAGATGGTCCCTCCACCCAATACACATTCTCATCAGGACCTACTTTACCTGTGGTTGGGTTAGAGGAGCAGCTTGCTAACCTGAACCAGATTGTGCCGAGATTGATTGCCACCGACAAGCTACGAGCTACACAGCTAAATCAGATTATGGAGGTTAATGCGACTCAGGCAAAGCAGATAGTGCATCTGAGTGAGAAGAGCACTCAGTATGAGAGAGCATTAGGCCAATCCCACCACGCGCTTAAAGATCAAAGTGAGCTGGTGTTGGCGTCGGTAAAGAGGATAGAGGAGCTTGAGAAGAAGTACAAGTAGATACTGCTAAAGCTCAAGGGATCAAAGACTGAGCCATTAAAGATCAAGGATGGCGATGATGGTGATGATGATGATGATGATGAGGATGAGGATGAAGATGATTCTGAGGAAGATATTGAGGAAGGAGGACCGAGCCAGATAGATCAAGAGGACGATGATGATCAGGAAGGTGATGCATCTGCGTCAGCCTCAAATCCTCAAGCTCAAGAGAGGCATACTAAATGAAGCCAAGATCAAGGAGCCTCGTCCTCAGCTCCTCCAACTGAAGAACTAAAAGATCAAGATAAAAGTAATTATTAGATGTACTTGTATTTAAAAACTTTTGTACTTCAATTATATATTGCATTAATGTAATTATTGATTATTATGTTTGTTTATGTTTTAATGTTTTATATAATGACTAATGTGTGATATGCTTAATGTTTAATCAAACAGATGAAGCTCAACAGACAGAAGAGTATGATGTCAACCCCATTCAGCAAGTAAAGACTCAACTAACCATGATTCTTGACGTGCAAGGGATAGTCAGGCGATCTGTGAGCTACACTCCAGAAGAGGGAGAGATTATACATGATCTTATGGATGAATAGCTCGCTGAAATATTCAGGCCGAATCCTGACGAGCTGGTCAAGACGCTCCAAAATTTGATGTCACGAGTGATGATGAGCTGAACGATGTAGATGAAATAGAGATAGAAGACGTCACTACAGAGCACTTTCCACAGTACACTGATCTGGAAGGACATGTTATCCCCAACTTGGGTGAAACATTTGACAGTAGTACTTTTGAGAAGTTGGATGAAGTAGAGAAAGAAAAAGAGAAAGAAGAAAGCACAGCCCAAGCTTCGGACACAAATGTTGATATCAAGAAAGCTGAATGGGCAGCTTGTTTTGAAGAGATGAAAGCCCAACGCACGCCGCCAAAGCAGAATGCCTACACAAAGCTCTACAAAGTCAAAAGACATCAAAAAGTGTCAGGCAAGATTATAGCGTGTGCGTATTGTGAAGACTTAGAGGTCTATGTTGAGAAAAGGGAGAAAAGAATCGAGTACTTCAGATATCCACATGATCTGAAGACTCTTCCGGGTTTTAAGCTTAACCATCTGGCATGTTTAGATCTTCTATATGCAAATCCAAGGAAGATGTCAGGATGATTCGAGGCTGCATTAAAGAAGGAATACCACACTAGGTGGGTAAACTTCAAACCTCAACAACTGAAGAGGTACATCTGTAAGTCAGAAGTGGACCCCATATCTAGAATACCTAAAGTGGTGCTAAAGTGGAGTCCCGCATGCACGATGTCAAAGATTCCCTTACGGTAAATGCCTCAGGACTTCACTCCACACTTCAAGTGGTGGTACTATGATTGACGAACAGGCGAAGCGGTCATAGTTCTAAACAGAGATGGAAAGATTGATACTATCAGGGTATTCAACCAATGTGGCTTACAAACTTGTTAGCTGAAGATGTCTACACATTATACAAGTAGCCACTGTTCCATGACACGCAGGATATTGTACAAGCTCTCCAGTTTCAACACGTCATAACACTTTGCTTTGCATTTGAAATACATGCAGGAATTACAACAGAGGAGAAGTACAAGAATTCTAAGAACATGTGAAGAGTTTTAGACAATAGAGTAAACTATGACCAAGGGGGAGTTTGTAGATACATGTTGTTCCTAGTTTATTAGCTTTAATGTAAAAGTCTTTCATGTCTTACACATATGTAATGAATTGATTCAATGAAATATAATATGCGGTTGATGTTTATTGATGTTTATTTATTTCATATTATTATTGTGTTGAGTATAATTCATATGTATGAAATTATTATATAGGTTTGAAGTTATTATACATAGTTCTTAGTCAATAATGATTAAGAAATGTGTTCAACCTAGTTGGATGACTATTCATGCTAATGAACCTTACTTTTGGACCATACGTATGAATACATCATGCTTATGGACCAGTCATACAACTGAACCAGGAGACTGGATCAGTCATATGATTGAGATATTAGATTGACTCAGTCGCACGACCGAACCTTTAGTTGTGCGTATGACTCAGTCGTATGATTCAGTCGCACGACTGAACCATGCTAATGGTTCAGTCGTACAAATGAAAACTACAAACCTATAAATACCACTTAATTCATGGAAAAACATAACAATTGATAGAACACTTCGAATACACGAACCCTAACCATCCAGAACGTCCAAGAAAGCCAATCCAACTTCAAAGTCTGTTCTTGATCGATTCCTACTCACTCTTAATGTTTAGTTCATTCTTATATCGATCGGGTTAACGTTCTCACTGATTGGATCGCCAATCAAATAGGATTCCGCACTATTTGATCTGGTTTCACACATCAGTTAGTATTCCGTATGTACATGGTCCTGATAAATCTAAAGGATGGGGATGGTAGCTTTCTCCTAAAGGTTGTTCACTTAAGTGCTAAGACTCAGAGTGAAGGCTTAAGATTGTTAGGCTAATGAGCTCATCAGGCTGAGCATGAGGAACCTCAGCACTGATTCTTGATGAGATGGGAGTGGTTTTCTTCTCGGGAGAAGTGGGAGCTCTAGTGTCCACTTCCGTCTGTGTAGGTAGTGATATGGGGGCCTGCACAAACTAAATAGCTAGTTTAGGGGTTTGTTTAGATTTTCTTTGGTAGCTGAGGGTGATTTGAGGTTATTTGGGTGGTTGAGAGGTATAAGGTGTGGGTTCAACACTAGCTTGTGTTGCTAGGTTGTCACCTTGAGCAATGAGCTCTAACTTTGAGGATAAGGGTTGTTTCTATCCCAAAGAAGCCAACAATTGGCTTTTTCATGATTTAAAGATGGTTAGGCTTCATCTATCCCAATTTAATAATATTATTTGTTTCCCTTAACTATGAGCATAGTTCGCAGTTAAGAATATATTGAATGTATCTAGGAAACATATAATACTCTAAGGAGTCCAAGTTTGCAAGTAATTTATATAGACAAATTGAGAGTACCTGAATTTGACCCTTTGAACCATTCTATGTACTATGATGGAGAGATCCTAAGGAATCAAGTCCCACCCCATGCTTGTTGGACAAGCTGTGGATGACCACATGTAGTAAGTACAACTACTGGGACGGGACCTTCCCTTTCCTGAAGGTCTTTATAAAGAAATCTCTTTCATAGCCCATTTATTGATAGGAGTGGTTAACAACTTCCTTTGGAAAGGACAATTCACTTTCCTCATCATCCAGCTGAAGATGGTTGTTAATGGTGGCTGGAGTGATGAAGATTGTCTTTCCTTGCATTGTAGCAAACAGTGCCTTCTCCCTATCCATGATGACCTCTTGGCAAGTCTTCCAAAATTCAAGCAGATGATCCCCATAGAGTGCAGGATTAATGGTTAGGGAGGTGAAGTAGTTGGATAGAGCCAGAAATCAGCAAACCTCTAAAAAATAGATCTTTCTCAAAGTTTAACAAAGAAAAAAAACATGATTGTGTTGCCTGCAAAGTTGCATGGAGAAACCATGGTTGTTTCTGCGATCTAGGTTGGCCATTCCTTAAGGGTGAAGAAAATGAAGAACAAAGGCGGTTTCTCAAACAAGGTTGGCCATTTAGGTTTAGCCAAGATACAGAGGAGAAGAGAAGAAAAGAGTGAGGAACCATTGGGTATATATATGAAATGGAACTCAGACAAATTTAATAAAAGAGGATAAACTTTGAAATCTGGATGTCGGTCCCACCTCTGAAAATGCAATTTCTTTTGCCCAAAAGTTAGTTTTCATGGATGTCTAAAATCTTCCGAATGTAATTTTACTTCGAAAGTTTTAATGAAAATCTTCCGAAGCCAAAATGGCTTCGGAAGATATTCTAAAGAGTTTAGAAAATTTTGCTTCGAAAGAGATTAACACTTGAAAGTTTTGATAAATAATTCTGAGAGTTAATTGCTTTCGGAAGAAAGTTGTTCTTTTAAATATACAAGTATATAAGAAGAAATTAAGATTCGGAAGATATTTTGAAAATTTCTTCCGAAGGTAAATTTTCTTAAGTAGTTGTGTATTTTGAAGACTTAAATTTCTTCCAAAGGAAACTGATATCTTTCGAAGGATAAAAGATCAAAAATTTCAAAAATCAAAGGAATGTCTTCTAAAAAGATTTTTCCTTCCTGAGTAAAGAAGGGCTTATGAAGATGATAGAATAAACAACTTAGGACACATAGATTTTAGAAATAATATGATTAAGTTTTAAGAAAAGCTACTCAAGGTTAATCATTCCAATAGCTGAAACAAGATATTTTAATCTCTATTCATCAAAAGCTTAGGTGAACAGATCAGCATATTGTTCATTTGTGTTAAATTTGACTAGTTTGATTAATCACTTCTCAAAGTTATCTCTAATCAAATGATACCTGATATTGATGTGTTTTGTCCTTGAGTGTTGCACATGATTCTCTGTGATAGAGATAGCACTGTCATTGTCTATGTGGATAGGAGTCTCCCTGAAATTGAATCCATAGTCTAGCATTTGATTCTGAATCCAAAGCACTTAAGCATAGCAGCTTGGAGCAGCATTGTATTTAGCTTTAGCAGTTGATGTAGAGACACATGATTGCTTCTTGTATTGCCATCAGACTACCCTTCTACCAAGGAATTGACATCCCCCTAATGTAGACTTTGCAGTCATATTACATCCACCATAGTCACTATCTGTATATGCATACAAATTGAAGTTAGAATTCTTTGGATACCAAAGGCCAAGTGTTGAGGCACCTTTGAGATATCTTAAAATTCTTTTGACAATGATTAGGTGTGATGTAAGGATCAGTGATCGCAAGTTTGATGTAATGAGCGTAGCACAACGGAATATGAACAAGAATTAGACAAATTGTAGCAAGAATTTGATGCTCGTATGCATTAAAACAAATACGGTTATAACGAGAGAATATATTTCTGTAACAAGGAATGTTTTAATAATATCGAATATTTCTGATCAAATCATTCATTTTATTACATTAGGTTGACACTCCTTATATAGAGTGCAATCGCTGTTGTTATCACGGGTAAGTGACAACTGGCAGATCTATTACAAAAGTAACTAACTCTTAACAAACTACTGAAATGTTCACACTATTGAGAACATATCAGAGTGTTAAGTACAAAATAAGAAACTACTGATAAGAAACTACTGAAACTACACGACTGAAGAACAAGCTCTTCAGTCGTTTTACAAAACTACTGATAAATATAAAACTACTGAAAAGATAAAACATAAAACTACTGAAAGGTAAACCGTCACAACTACTGAAGAAGACCTCTTCAGCTGTTGTGACAACGTCTGATACTTTGGTCTTCAGCACTTATGTCTTCAGACTTTGTCTTAAGCACTTGTGTCTTCAGACTTTGTCTTCAGCACTTGTGTCTTCAGACTTTGTCTTCAGCACTTGTGTCTTCAGACTTTGTCTTCAGCACTTGTGTCTTCAGACTTTGTCTTCAGCACTTGTGTCTTCAGACTTTGTCTTCAGCACTTGTCTTCAGACTTTGTAATCAGCTGTTGTCTTCAGCTGTTGTGGTCTTCAGTAGTTGTTGTGACGTCTGTGGGACTTAAAGGTTTTTCTGATCCAACTCATTAGTTCTTTTGGTCCAACAAACTCCCCCTGAACCATGCAGCCAAAACCTTTAACTTTATTGAGGTCCCACTTATTGTTGGCAGAATGGTTGGTCTTTTTCCTTCTTGATCAGTTGAGAAGATGACCCATATAAGCACTGGCCTGGAAATGAGTCTCTGAAGATTTGGTTGGCAATGTATGGATGGAGCTCTGTATTGGGGAATTGGACACTGAGCTGTTCCCCCATCCATGAGACTCACTTCCCATGTATAAGCCTGTAGGATTCTTTGGTGTATGCTCTGAGAAACATAATTTGTTCTTCCATGGTCAGGTTCTCGGCTTCACCATCAAACAATCCTTCACGCCCATACAGCTCTGAGATGTACTTGGCCTGTTTACCATTTTTGAGCTCAACTGTTGTAATCTGTTTGTATGCAAACTCATCAGGATGAGTCCCTTCAAGTAATAGACTGAGCTCATTTTGTTTGAAGTTCTTAAGCCTCTTGTAGACTAACCCCTTTTTAATAATTTTGTTCTCTAATATCTTTTGGGGTGGTTGTTTAGTCTCATAGGCCTTCTTGAAGTCTTCTACAATCTCCCAGGGTGATACTACAAGGACCACTGTGATCTCTTCATCTACGATCCTTTTGACTTGGCCCTTTATCTCGAAGGAATGTCTTTCTTTACAATCCTGTGAGCCACCCTAGGATCAGGCCATACTCTCACCTTTTCCTTCTGATATTGAAATGTGTTGGCAAGGGTATACAACCTCAGAGCTTCTTTCTTCATACTTATTATTGATGACGAAGCAGCATAAGTTTTGTCAATGCTTTTCAGCATTTCATCATCATGAAGCTTTTGCTGCTGTTCTTCTTCAATCTTTACTCTCACAGCTTCCATCTGTGAGGTGGGAGTGATGGGCATGGGTTTGGCTTTTGCCAATGTTAGGACTACAGACAGAGGCAGCCTATCTTCTTCCACATCATCCTCTTCTTCTTCTTCTAGCCTCAACACCCTTCTCTTCTTCTTCTTAGGTGCATCATCGTCTGTAGGTTTAGATGGTAAGGGAGTTGGTTTTGTGGGTTGTGGTTGTGGTTGTTTTGGAGAGGGAATGTTGACAGGCTGAGTTAGCATTTTGGAGGTGAGTGTTGCTTTTGAGTATTTGGCTAGCTCAGTCCTGCTCCCTGCTCCTGCTTCATTCAAAGCTTCGACTACTAACCCTTAGTGTATGCCTCAGACGAACAGATCTTGGAGGTTATGGCCAAGATGCTGTCCCTAGTCCATGATTTTACTTCGATCAATGATCTCCCAAGGTATTTGCTGATGAATCTGATCATGATCTCAAGTCTCTCTCTATCCATAGTGCTGTAGCTGGCCCATCTTTGTTGGATCTCTTCGATCTCTAATCTTCTTATTTCAGAATCTAGCTTTTCAGTGTCGAAACTTTGCCTAAACAGCTGATCAATGATATTGTCCATTGATCTGCTGTGTTCAGCATCAGCCTCTTTAACCATTTCGTTCAAGTTCTTCTCTTTCTCAGCATTCTTCTTTTTCTTGTATGTGACATGAAAATCTTTTTGACTTTCATGTACTTTTTCAATTTCAGCTCCCTTCTCAATCAAATCTCATTCTCTTTTTCGGCCTCATACACACAATCCTTCTCTTTTTCCACCTCTTTGTCTTTCTCTTTCTCTCTCCTTCTCCATCCTCTTTCTTTTAGCTTTCACTGCTGAACTCTCCCCCTTTTTGGGTGCATTGGTTGCAAGGGATTGAGTAGCAGAAAGTTGTTGACGCAGTACATCCTCCACCAGAGGTTGTAAGACAGTAGAAAGTCTCTCATCAATAGTTTTAATAACAAATTCGGTTAGCTGTGGTGTGATGAGAGATAGGGGATTTTGAGGGATAGCATCCATTTGCTCAAGAGGGTTTTGGTCCTGAGAAATGGTGCCAGAAACAGAGGCAGGTGGCTGAGAATTTTGCAGTGGCTGTGTGTTTAAGGGACCTTCAGAGGAAGGTGCCATCTGTTGGGTTAATGTGGTGGCAGATGGTCTTTCTCCTTGAGAGAGTTGGTCAAGTAGTTTTTGCAGCCTACTGACTTCCTCCTCTAGGATTGTGTTCTGGGCAAGAACGTCATAAAGGAAGCCCAGGTCATCATCAGCAAATGCTGAATCACCTGACCTCCTGCTTGTAGCAGGATGTACATGCACTGGGTGTAGACCAGTTGTAGCATGTGCCCCTTTGTCTTGGAACTGGGGACTTCCAGCCTCAGGACTTTGTCTTTCATCAGCTGTTGCCTTTGGTGAGGTCTTAGGAATGTTACCATCCTCAGTCTGATCATATGCTGATTCAGAAGAGGTGGCAGCCTCACCAAATGCTCTGGTCTCCATATCCACACCAAGAGATAGAACATTTAAACCCGGTGTGTGGTTGTATTGTATGGTGATCCTGTCCTATAGCTGTGGTTCTCCCCTTTGTTGGTGGTTGTTGGGGAGGAGGAGAGGCATGCAGCTGAGTCAGCACGTTTGCAATGATAAGGGTGGGACTTTGGGGGGCGGTTGCATGGGGAGAGGGGTAAAAGCAGTGTGCACCTGGGGAGAATGGTGCTCTTCAATGGCAATCTCCTCAAATGAGGAAGATCCCAGATTGGTGGGTACCCCTTATGTGGTTGTTGCAGGCTACTTTTGAGAGGAATCCTGAGCGGCTGTGGCTGGGAGAGTCCTTATATCCACTAGGGGGTTATAACCAGTGGATATAGCCTACGTTTGTGTTGCAGGGGCATCCTTAGGGGACTCATTTCCCTGAGTAGCCTTTTTGGTATTCTTTTTAGTGGGTTTGGTGGGGACTTTGATTTGGAGGTGGTGGCTGTGGGTTCCAGCTGCGTGGGTTTGCGCAGCTTGGCAGCCATTTTGAGTGATTGGTAAGAGTTGTGTCGGGAGTATACTTCAGGCAATACAGCCATAGCAGAGACTCCCAGGCAACAAGTCCCTCAGCTTGAAGCTGGTTTGCAATTATGGCCATTATGAACCGAGGATATAATATCCAACGGTTAGCAGTTTGTTTTTGAGCCATATCCTTGAGCTCTGAAAATAGTATTTCCGAAAAATTTAAAGGTTGTTGCTCAAGGATGGAGTACATTACCTGTTGCCACCGTGTGGACATTTGATCCCATGATGAGGTCTTGGAGGCAAGGCACACATTTACCATATGAAATATGAGACGTTCGGCATCTGGGAAATGTTTCTTCAGTAAGGTAGATGCACTCAAGTCATCCTGGTATCCATGGTGGGCAAATGATTGATCTGTTGTGCCCTTTGGATAACCAGTTGGGAAAGTGGCATCATCCAGATTCAGGGTTGACGAAGAGTGTCTGGAGTGATGACCACTTTTTGGCCATGGACAAATGATTGAAGAGACTCTGTGTCGTTCTCCTCAGAGACCAAAGTGACGTTTGTCCAGAAGTGGTTAAGGGATGCGGCATATATGGTGGGATTTACCAGAAACCGTTTTGTAGGGTGATTGAACCATTAATCAATGGCGTTGTGAAACTTGGTCCAGTATGGCGATTTGGTGAGATGTGCGACACAGTTGTGTCGTGGTTTTAGTTGCATGGTCGCCATTGATGAAGAGAGGGTAGAGAGTTTTTTTTGAACGTTAGGTTTGAGAAGAGAAGATAAAAACTCTGAAGGTGGGATAAGGTATTTAAAGGGCCGGGATAGAAATCGACTGAGGGTTTTGGTGTGAGTCATCAGTTGTTGAAACTACTGATGACGTGGTATAACCGTCAGATGTTGAAACAGCTGAAGTCTCGGATTTAGTCATCAGTAGTTATGAAACTACTGAAGACCATGGTTTTGACTTCAGATGTGTGAAAACAACTGATAACTTGGTATAGTCATCAGTAGTTGTGAAACTACTGAAGACATGGTTTTGTCATCAGTTGTTGTAAACAGCTGATGACTTGGTATTAGTCATCAGTAGTGTGAAACTACTGAAGACATGGTTTTGTCATCAGTTGTTCAGGATGAAACAGCAGTTGTAGAAACAACTGAAGAGAAAGTTCTCATCAGTAGTTTTCGTCAATTCATAGCCTTTCAGCTGTTTCATACTGTCCTCAACACTTACTCATCAGCCTTTTAGCTATTTTCAGTTGTTTCATAGGAATTAGTACTTATCTGTTTGTACTGATTTCAGTAGTTGTAACTACATCAGTAGTGTAACTACATCAGTAGTTTAGAACAGATAAAGTATCAGTACTTGTGAGGTATTTAGCCTTCAGTAGTTATAAAAACTGCTGAGGGTGAAAGAACTCATCAGTACTTATATGTGACATGTTACCAATGATCACCAGTACTTATTACTGAGATCATCAGTAGTTGTCACTTATTCTAGCTGCAGCATACCAAGCCTTAACACCAGGTTGTGGAAAGTTGAACTATCCAAGGCTTAGTAAAAATGTCTGCAAGCTCATCAGCACTAGGCACAAACATGGGATTAATTAGACCCTTTTCAAAACAATCTCTTATAAAATGATGTCTACTTTCTATATGTTTGGTCCTAGAGTGCTGGATTGGATTTTTGACAATGCAAAGAGCTGAAGCACTATCCATTAATAACGGAGTCTTAGTCTCTGTAATGCCATAGTCCAAAAGTTGATTCTGAAGCCAGAGTACTTGGGATGTACAACTTGCAGCAGCAATGTACTCGGCTTCAGCAGTGGATGTAGCAACAGATGTTTGTTTCTTACTCTGCCAAGAAATCAAACAGTTGCCTAGGAATTGACATGCCCAGAAGTTGATTTCCTGGTCAACTTACACCCTGCATAGTCACTATCAGAGAAGGCAACTAATTTACAAGAGTGCCCAGTGGAATACCATAAACCTAGAGATTGTGTACCTTGCAAATATCTAAAGATCCTCTTGACTGCAATCAGATGAGACTCTTTAGGTGCAGCCTGAAATCTAGCACAAACACATGTAGCAAACATAATATCTGGTCTAGAAGCTGTTAAATACATCAAGGACCCAATCATACATCTGTAAAGTGTTTCATCAACCACTTTACCTTTCTGATCTGTATCTAGTTGTGTGGTGCTGCACATGGGGGTAGAACAGGGCTTACAGTTTTGTAAATCAAACTGTTCCAAAAGATCTTTTGTGTATTTGGACTGATGAGTGAAAATTCCATCAGCATTTTGTTTGATTTGCAAACCCAGAAAGAACTGTAATTCTCCCATGGCACTCATTTCAAACTTCTGTTACATCAACGTTGTAAAGGCATCACACAACTGAGGATCAGAGGATGCAAAAATAATATCATCACATAAATTTGAACAAGTAGATTATGCTGCCCAACTTTCTTAATGAATAAAGTCTTATCAATGGAGCCTCTAGTGAAATCATTTTCCAGAAGAAATTTTGATAATATCTCATACCAGGCTCTAGGAGCTTGTTTCAACCCATAAAGAGCCTTATCAAGCTTATACACCCAATTAGGATTTTATTGTCCTCAAAGCCTGGTGGTTGACATACATAAACCTCTTCTTTAATTTTCCCATACGAAAATGCACTTTTGACATCCATTGAAAAACTTTAAGTTTTTGATAAGCAGCATAAGCTAAAAACAATCGAATTGCTTCCAGTCTGGCTACAGGGGCAAAGGTTTCATCATAATCAATACTTTCTTCTTGTGCAAACCCCTGAACAACCAGTCTGGCCTTGTTCTTAACAATAAGCCCATTTTCATCAGTTTTGTTCCTAAACACCCATTTAGTGCCTATTGCACACTTATCTGGAGGTAGAGGAACCAGTTCCCACACTTGCTGTTTCTTGAACTGAAGAAGCTCAAGCTGCATGGCATCAACCCATCCATTTTCCTTTAAAGCAATGTGATAATTCTTTGGCTCTTGCTGACTGATGAAGAGAGCATAGAAGCAGAAATTTGACAATTGACTTCTTGTTGATACGCCAACAGTGATATCACCAATGATTTGAGACATAGGGTGATTCTTCAGATCTTGATACACAATGAGATCTGTGCAAGTGTTTGCAGCAGGTTCAGCAGCAACAGATTGGTGATGGTGAATCATTTCCTTGAAACCAATCAGTGGATGGTAATTCAAAGGAGGTTGAATTTGAAGAAATCTCATCAGCATTTGTTGTGGATGGTGCTACTGGAGCTACAGGAACATCAGGTCTAGCTGAATCAGGCAGTTGATCACTAAACCTGAATAGGTGAGTACTGCTATCATCATCATCATCACCAAGTACCACCAGGTGGTGAACTGTTGACAGGAGCAACAGCAGGAGTTTGATAAGGAACATATTGCAGTATGTCCAAATCAAATAGCTCCACAAGGCTTTGTGGAATCTTGTCCTTAGGATTCATTAAACTTAACACGTAGAGTCTCTTCAACCATCTTTGTTCTGCAGTTGAAGACTCTGTATGCTTTGCAAGTTGATGAATAACCAACAAAGTACCCTGCATCCACCTTAGGATCAAATTTTTGGAGTTGATCCCGTGTGTTGAGAATGAAACAAGGACACCCAAATGCTCTGAAGAATGAAATTAGAGGGGCCAATGATGAAGAACTTCATATGGAGTCTTCATCAACCCTGATTTACTAGAACTCTATTCTGTACATAACAAGCTGTATTGACAGCTTCAGCCCAAAAAGTCATTGGCAGTCCAGAATCAGCCAACATGGACCTTGCAGCTTCAATAAGGGTCCTGTTCTTCTCTCCACTACTCCATTTTGCTCAGGAGTTCTTGGATGCTATACTGCCTCTTGATTCCCTTTGATAAGTAAAACTCATCAAGTGTGTGGTTTCTAAATTCAGTACCATTATCACTCCTCACACACTTAACTGGTAGGGAATACTGCTTCTCAACGTGTAACACAAAGTTCATAATGGACTGTGCAGCCTCATCCTTTGAATGCAAGAAGAAAGTCCATACAAATCTGGAGTAATCATCCACAATTACCAGACAGTATTTCTTCTTAGCCATACTCATCACTTTCACAGGACCAAAGATCCATGTGAAGAAGCTGTAAGCAGGCAGTGGACTTAGGTTCTTCTATGGAGGGAAATGAAGCTTTGTGCTGTTTTCCTTTTAAACAGACAGTGCAGTTATCTTCACACTTGAACTCCTTCATTGGCAGTCCCCTTACTAAACCATGGTTTATCAGCTGATTCATGTTTTTGAGATTAACATGACCCAGCCTTCTGTGACATAGACTAGATTCTTGGGAGGAAGCCTTGGAAAATAGGCTAGGATGGCCTTTGAGATCTATTTTCTTGGAAAGATCTAAGGCATACACTCTTCCTGTCCTGTTGGCCTTTAGGAGAGTGTGTTCATCCAACACCTTATCAATCAAATTTAGAACTTTGGATGATAGAATCCGACAGTTCTGACTGGTGAAAAGAGCAACATGACCTTTGTCACACATTTGACTGACACTCAAGAGGTTGTACTTGAGATTTTCCACATGGTTAACATCATCAAACTTTATTTCCCCATTGGAAACAAAGCCTTTGCCAATGATGTAACCTTTTGCATTATTGCCAAATGACACAAACCCCTTCCTTCCTTGAGAGTAGTCATTAAGAAGTGATCTGTTCCTGTCATATGCATGGATCCTCCACTGTCTACATACCAGATGCCTCTGAGATATGTTGAAGAACCCTGCAAAATACAACAAATTAGTTAGATTTTGAGACCCAAACCTTTTTGGTCTTGGGCCTGTTCTCATCAACAGATGATAAACTAACATGTTTGTTAGAAACAACAGCCTGAGAAGAAGAAGCTGGTGAAGAAAGGAATCCTTTGGCTTGGACCTCCTTTTCTGGGGTTTCAACATAGGAACATCTAATTGGTTAACTCTTCCCAATAGATGTTGAACCATCATAACCAGCTGTGTCTGATTTTGGGATAAGGCTTTTAGCTCTTCAGACACATTGGCATTGGAGTTTGATAAGTTCCTATGTTGCACCTTCTTCTTTTGAGCAATCTCAGCTGTTACCTGTTTAACCCCTTCCTTTTTGGATTTCTGTTTGGACTTGAGGGTTACAGGATTTGATGTTGCTGGTACAAATGTGGCTCCAAACTCAGTTTTCATTTTAGCCATTTTCTCTTGAGTTTCTTCTTTAAGTTTGAGTTTGGATCCCCTTTTGTACCAACAATCATCTGTAAGATGATTGAACAAACCACATACTTCATATGGTTTCTTCTTCATCTTATGATGATCATCAACTAAAGAGGATGAAACTACTGAAGACTTGCTCTTCAGTACTTTAGAAGCATTATTTGCTTTCTTGACTTCCTCTTTAGTAGTCTTCAAACTCTTTCTACTGACAGTTTTCTTCTCTTCAGTGCTGTCATTAGTTGGAGTTTGAACTTCAGGTGTTAAATCTTGCTCTCCAGTCCTTTCAGGACTTTCAGAAATAACTCCTGAGTTGATCATCTCTTTTATCATGTGAGTGTCCGCAGTAGAACCATCAATATCAGCTGATGGGTTCTGAGAAGGCTTAGTGCCGACTTCAACTTATGATGATGCTCTATCAAAAGGTGAATCACATGATGAGGTGGATTGGTTATTGCTTTCTCCATCAGATTTCACTTCTACTCTTGAAGCAAAATCTGTAGGAGGAGCAGTGTGATTATAACCAATACCAAACTTCACATTGGAAGCAGATTGCTTACTAAGATGCATTTCGAAACCTTTGCATGATTGTACCCATCGATCACACTCTACCTGGGTGACTGCAAGGGTTTCTTTTAGATTTCTCTGGTCATCCAGAATAACCTCTAGCTTAGCCTTTTCATCATTTAGTTGGCATTTAAGCTTATAAATCTCATCATTTTTACAATTAAGAGCGGACTCAAACTCAGCTTTTTGTTTGGAAATGGTTTTCTCAAGCTCAAGTTTTTGATTTATTAATGCTACATTTGCCTCTCTAATTGAGACAAAGGCAGCAATGCATGATTCAGAATATAACTTGGCTTTAGCCTCTGAAGATACCTGAGTTACCTGTGAAGATGATGCATTTGAGCAGGAACCCTCAGTAGACTCCAGGGCCATGAGAGCCAGATTCCCAAAAGGACTATCACCACCATGTTGACCAGCACCTGTGAACAGTTGTTCATGCCCAGACATGTCATCCGGTAAACTGCTCCAGTCAACAACTCTAGGGGTGAAGAAGCTGTGTTGTTGAGTTGAGGAGGTTGATGAGATTGAGATGGTTGAGGTTCTGGTAGTGCATGAGGTTGTGGTACTATAGGAACTTGAACTTGATTTGACTGTGGCATGTAATAACAAGGGTAAGGATATGGCATTTGACCCTGAGGAACAAAATATGCAGGAGATTGTGGTTGAGAATGATGACTAGAATTGACAGGATGTTGCCCTTTGTGTTGTTGACTATTGCCAGGGAAAGTCACAAAAGGTGCAAAGGAATTAGATCCAGATGATCTGCATTCTCTAGCAAAGTGTCCAAGCCGGTGGCATTTGTGACACTTCAACTTACTCTTGTCAAAACCAACTTTGGTTTTGCCAGAGAGTCCTGGGAACTTTCTTCCAGTTCTTTTGTAGAACTTCTGAGATCTGATATTTATCAAGGCCATTTGGCTCAAAATATCCATCTCTTCTAAGTCATCATCAGCAATCCCCTTGAGATCATCCATGATGAAGCATAGATTGTCATTATTACATCCAGTAAACTGACTATCAACGCTCACAAATGCAGAATCAGAAGTGTTTGAAGAGAAGTCAATATGCTCATCATACTGGCATTCAGATGAAGCATATTCTAACTCATGACCAACCAAGGCAGTGTTGCCTGGTACAAAGTCTTCAGTGAGCTTTCCAGATGAAGACAGTTTTTGTTTCTGTTCTATCTCTCTCTCAAATGTGAGCAATTTCCCATGGAGTTGGGTGAGAGATAGTTTGTCCAAATTTGCACTGGAGCGTAGGACAATAGTGTATGTGTCCCATCTCTCAGGCAGTGATCTGAGAAATCTGTTATTCATCTGGCTATTGGTGTACTCATGTTTGACCATTTTTAATTCAGAGATCAAACAAGAGAACCGCTCGAACTGTTGAGTTAGTGTCTCACCCTTCCTATGAGAGAATGTCTCATATTGTTGGGCAAGGATTTCTCTATTATTTGCCAAGACCTCATCTGTTCCTCCAAATTGTTCTTTCAAGGCATTCCAGAGGTCATGGGCAGTTTCATGATGCATTAGCCCATAATAGATTTCATTAGGCAGTGCCATGGCCAGAATTCCATAGGCTTTTGCATCAATCTCAAACAACTTCTTATCCTCATCTGAGTATTGCTCCCTCCTCTTCGGAACCATTTGATTGGTTTCCGGGTTATTCACCATAGGCTTGTGTGGACCATGTATCACTGATGTCCAACAACCTGCGTTGTTAACAGACAGGTGATGGAGCATTCGTCATTGCCATATGTTATACTCAGTCCTAACCAGCATTGGAGGCTTGGTTGAGGAACCAGTATTGTGAGGATCATTGGAAGGAGTAGTCATATTGAGTCCAAATACAATTTAATTCAAGCTTTTAAACGTTTTTATAAAGACCACAACAGACTCAATGAAAACCAATAGAAACTCAGGATGAATGACCAGAATACACAGGAAATTCAATCTCTATAACCGTTTCTTGCAAAACACAAAAATGCTAATTCAGTCAAACTTGGATCTTGAATAGCAGTTTCAATGATCAATTATTAGATCGATCAATGATTAACCTGCTCTGATACCATTTGTAAGGATCAGTGATCGCAAGTTTGATGTAATTGAGCGTAGCACAGTGGAATATGAACAAGAATTAGACAAATTGTAGCAAGAATTTGATGCTCGTATGCATTAAGAACAAATACGGTTATAACGAGAGAATATATTTCTGTAACAAGGAATGTTTTAATAATATCGAATATTTCTGATCAAATCATTCATTTTATTACATTAGGTTGACACTCCTTATATAGAGTGCAATCGTTGCTGTTATCACGGGTAAGTGACAACTGGCAGATCTATTACAAAAATAACTAACTTTAACAAACTACTGAAATGTTCACAACTACTGAGAACATATCAGAGTGTTAAGTACAAAATAAGAAACTACTGATAAGAAACTACTGAAACTACAATGACTGAAGAACAAGCTTTTTAGTCGTTTTACAAAAACTACTGATAAATATAAAACTACTGAAAAGATAAAACATAAAACTACTGAAAGGTAAACCATCACAACTACTGAAGAAGACCTCTTCAGCTGTTGTGACAACGTCTGATACTTTGGTCTTCAGCACTTGTGTCTTCAGACTTTGTCTTCAGCACTTGTGTCTTCAGACTTTGTCTTCAGCACTTGTGTCTTCAGACTTTGTCTTTAGCACTTGTGTCTTCAGACTTTGTCTTCAGCACTTGTGTTTTCAGACTTTGTCTTCAGCACTTGTGTCTTCAGACTTTGTCTTCAGCACTTGTGTCTTCAGACTTTGTCTTCAGCACTTGTGTTCAGACTTTGTAATCAGCTGTTGTCTTCAGCTGTTGTGGTCTTCAGTAGTTGTTGTGACGTCTATGGGACTTAAAGGTTTTTCTGATCCGGCTCATTGGTTCTTTTGGTCCAACATGTGACATCTTTGGGTTGGCTTGATATCTTGCACAAATCCATGTAGCAAACATGATATCAGACCTGCTTGTTGTGAGGTATATAAGAGACCAATCATAGCCCTATAAAGATGTTCATCTACACACTCCCCCTCAAGATTAGGACCAAGAGAGTGGTTTCTAGCTATGGGTGTCTTAGCAACCTTACAATCGGTTATGTTATATCTTTTTAGTATGTCCTGAAAATACTTTGACTGACTTATGAAGATTTCATCTTCAACCTATTTCACTTGAATTCCTAAAAAGAAATTGAGTTCCCCCATGGCACTCATTTTAAAACTATCCTTCATCAGCTTCTCAAAATCTTTGCAGAGCTTTAGATTAGTTGACCCAAAGATGATGTCATCTACATATACTTGAATTAGCATTAAGTCATTTCCCTTTCCTTTGATGAAGATATTTCCATCTATAGTACCCCTTCTATAATCATGCTGACAGAGATACTGAGATAGTGTCTCATACCACTTCCTTGGTGCTTGGTGCAGCCCATAAAGGGCTTTATCAAGCTTGCAGACATAATCAGGATGACCAGGATCTACAAACCTAGGTGGTTGTTTGACATACACCTCTTCATCAATCACCCTATAAAGAAAAGCACACTTGATATCAAGTTGGTAGACCTTGAAGTTCTTGGATGTAGTAAAAGCTAAGAATATCCTAACAACTTCCAGCCTTGTAATAGGAGCAAAGACATATATGTAGTCAATTCCTTCTTCTTGTGTGTATCCTCGAAAAACTAATCTTGCCTTGTTTTTATGACAAGTCCTCTATAATCCTTTTTATACCTAAAAACCCATTTGGTTCATATAGTAGTTTTCCTTTGAGGAAGAGGACATAGGTTCCAAACCTATTGCCTTTTGAATTGAAACAACTCCTCCTGCATAGCTTCAACCTAACTTTCATCCTTTAGAGCTTCATCAATCTTCTTAGGCTCTATCTGGGATAAGAAACAAGAATAAAGACAAACAATTATATTATGGGTTTGTTATCTTGTTTTTATCCCTGAATCAACATCTCCAATGATGTTTGAGGTAGGATGAGACTTGTGAATCCTCAATTGAGGGATCATAGAAAGTTTCTTAGACATATCTAAATTAGAGAAATTTTGATCTGGCATTAAAGTTTCTCCCACCACATCAACACACTTATCAAGTGAAACTTGATCTAATGAGTTTGTGACATCATTGATGTTGTCTTCAATGTGATGGTTATCAACATCTAGAAATTCTTGATCACTATCAGCACCACCATTTTATCCTACATTTGAAGTTCCTACATGTGAGTTTTGTGCCTCTAAGCTAGAATTTGAAGGCACCTCAGAGGTATCAGTTGAATTTTTCATTGTTGTACTGATATGTACTCCATTTACAAGGTTAGTTACAACCGGAGCTGAAGTTGTGTAGCTTGAAGGTCTTCTCAGCTCAAACCTTAGATCAGGATCACTTATGCATAGAATATTTGTTGACCCTGAAACATGTGCACAAGATTTGTTAAAATAGTTGGTAATTAAATCAAGATCAAAGAGCTAATTAGGACCATAACCATTCACACTGGAAGTGTGCTCATTGAAAGTCACATTGGCTGACTCCTCAACTACTCTAGTTTTGAGATTGTATTCCTTATAATCCTTGGCTTGAGAAGAGTATCCAATGACATGTCCATCATCTGATTTCTTAGCAAACTTGGTAATTTGATCTTTGGTATTCAATATGGTGTAAGGTCATCCAATGACCTGAGAAAACCAATGAAAGGTTTCCTCTTATGTCAAAGTTCATAAGGAGTCTTACCATGTGTCTTAACTACTAAAACTCTATTTTGCACATAGCAAGTAGTGTTAACTACCTTTGCGCAGAAAGTGATTTTCAGTTTAGAGTTAGACAATATAGTTCTTGTAACTTCAATAAGTGTCTTGTTTCTCCTCTTAGCAACACCATTTTGCTGAGGAGTCCTGGAAGCACTATATTGTCTTGTAATTCCTTTTTTATCACAAAATTTATCAAGGATTTGGTTCTTGATTTAAGTTCCTTGATCACATCTTATGGTTCTGACCTTGTTATCACATTGATTCTCAATCTTTTAGATGAAATTCTTTAGAATCTTAAGGGTCTCATCCTTAGTTTTAAGAAAGAAAACCCAAGTGAATCTTGTAAAGTCATTTGTGATCACTAAACAATAAGAGGTCCTTGCAAGACTAATTACACTGGTGGGGCGAAAGAGATCCATATGTAATAATTGTAGGGGAGTAGTGATGGAGTTTGTTTCCTTTGGCTTGTGAGATACCTTGTGTTGCTTCCATTTTAGGCATGCAACACAGTGGTCATCACTTGTAAACTCTTTCTTTAGCATTCCAGTTACCAAGTCATTAGTAATTAGTTTATTCATGGTTTTAAAGTTTACATGGCATATTCTTTTATGCCAGAGAAAAGACTCATCTCTGATTTCTTTAGATAGAAAGCAAGAAACTTCTCCTGAGGGAGATGTTTCTTGCAAATCCATCTTGTACATGTTCCCTTTCTTGGGGGCTCTAAGCAGGATATGCTCATGAGGAATGACCACCCTAGGCTTGAGAACAATGCACCCATGCTCAGTAAAGAGCATGTTATGAGTTTGATCACAAATTTGAGATAAACTCAAAAGATTGTATCAAAGCTCCTTGACAAAGTTTACCTTCTCAATGCTGAGCTTACCATTTGTGACTTTGCCCCTTCTAGTAATGTAACCATCAACATCTCCTCCAAAATCAATTGGTCCACCATCAATCTTTTCAAACTTCTAGAGCAATGAACTATTGCATGTCATGTGCCTGAAACAGCCATTATCAATGATCCATATGTTTTTGTTTGTATTTAGTTGTCCCTACACAAAAGAGATGGTTAGTTACATTTATAAACCCAAGGCTTGTTGGTCTTGGGCTTATAAAAAGAAGTTGAAGACAATGCAATAGTAATAGACCTATAGTCATGTTTTAAGGATCATTTGTTGATGTTGATGGAGAGCATTAAGTCACTTGGTCTTTTTTTGTCTACCACACCACCTTTGGAAGCTTTGACTTGACCTTCAAAACTTCGAAAGTTTTGCTGACATCAGAAGTTTTAATGACCGGACCTTCAGAAGATCTTGCTAACACTGTAGTAGGCTTTTGTGCTTCGGAAGTATTCCTTTCTTCTGAGACCAAATTTTCTTCAGAAGGCAATTTTCCACTTGCATTCATCTTCGTTTTGGAGCTTCCATAAGAAATAGTTTCTCCTTTCGAAGCTTGCATCTTCTTGAAACTCTTAGAAGTCTCTTTCTTGGCCATGTGGACAGTACCTTTTGGATTGTAAGGACAATCTTTACCAAGATGAGAGGTACTCCTACACATGACACAATCTATTTTCTTCTTCCTAAGAGCCTTCTTTTGTGAACAAGGCTGAACTTGATCACTTTCCTTCTCCATCTTCATCTTTGCAGATGTTGTGGAAGTTCCTTTAGGGTGAGAACTTCCTTTGGAGCTGGATGGTTTAGGTTGTGTAATAGCGGTACACAACTGATTAGCCTTCTTCTTGTTGTTAGGATGAGTTGGACATATACTAAAACTCTTGATACTAGAGTTTAAGTTAGTGTCTTTAGTCTTCACCATCTTAAATCCTCTAGAGATAAAAACTTGTTCCTACTTAGAGTTGAAGGTGCCCTTGATCTCTTGAGCCTTTTTTTCTTTTCTTTTGCTCAGCCTTATGAAGTTCTTTCTCAAAGACTTTGTCATCCTAAACTTCTTACTCTCCTCAAAAGGATAGTGACTCTTCTTAGAATCCTCTTCTTCATTCTTCTCAGAGACATTCTTCACTATCTCTTCTTCATCATCTTCAGTCAAGGGGTCTACGAGGGAAATCTCATCTTCACAAGTTCCACACCTAGGAGATTGTATAGACAAGATTGTGTATGGAGGAGCCATCTCACTAGATCCTAGTCCTTATTTATTCTGATAACAAACTTTTGCATGCAAGGATGAGGATATTATGTTCTTTAAGGTCTCTTCTTCTCGAATATATTTTTTGTCCTGACTTGCTGGTCACAAGCTCAGCTTGGCATTTAGTCAATTTAGTTATGAGATCTTTTATTTGAGTCCTGTAGTTTGTATGCTTATGTTTAAGAATTGAAATGGTTTTCTCCAAGTCCTCTATCTTCAGTTTATAATCTTTTTCAGCTCTTTCAAAATCATATTTTAAGATATTTAAGGACTCAAGATCAGATCTCATCTCTAAGTTTTAAGACATGTATCTATTAACTTTAGCAATGCATTCAGGTGTACAGAGATGTTCTAATACCTTTTCTTCATCATGTTCAGCCATTAATGCTTGGTTTGGAGATGCATCTTCCACCTGAAAGCTCCAGTCAAAGCTTCCTTCTTCAATAACAATTGTAGTTTACTGCTTTGGCTTCTCATTCTAGGTGGCTTTCTTAGTGTAGTTTGGTCTAGATTGTGCTTGGCCACCATTTTTCCTTGGTGCCTTGCACTCCCTTGCTAAGTAACCCATTTGTTTACAATTGTAACACTTAACTTTGCTTTTGTCCAACCCAAACTTTCCACTAGCTGCATGGCTTATAAATTTCCTCTCTATCCTCTTGTAGAACTTCTTGGCTCTATGAGTGAGAAGAGCCATATGCTGGACTATCTTGATGTACTCTAAGTCATCTGGATGGATAGTCCAGGTCTTCAAGGGTGAAGAGAAAGTTGCATGTGCTCTCATCAGAAGACATAAAGGCATGTAAAGAGCTTATCTTTTGGAATGGGCTTCCTTGAGTGTAGCTTTCTCTTGGTGTCTCTAGGAAGGTGATAAAAGGACCCTTTTTTGAGTTGTCAGGGTAGCATATAAGATGATGTTGTGGTTCTATGCTATCCCTTTAAACCACATGGAGGGTTGAACTCAGTTGATTGCTGGAGTTACCAGATGAACCTTGCTTGTTCATCTCTATCTGGTATCCACTGAGGAATACCATACAACACTGTTAGGGTAAGAGTCTTAAGGTTCTTAGTTTTCTTGATAACAACACAATAATATGTCTATTATCTAGGAAGAGAGGACATAAACTTCCTTACAATGTCCTTGTTCTCAAAAGTCACTCCAACATCCATTAGAGTGTCCACAATCTTAACATACATAAAGTATTATTGAGTCATGATTTCACCTATTTTAAAGGTGAAGTTCTCAAACTGATACTTTAGTAGATCCTTCTTATTCTCCTTGGCTTCAAATGACCCCTCATACATCAGATTCAGTGCATCCCATAGTTGTTTAGCTGTTTTTCACTTCTTAAAGCCTCTGTCTATGGAGTTTGGAAGAGCAATTTGAAGGTTTTCATGGCTTTTTGATCAATATCAACATTCTTCATGTCTTCATCAAAATAATCAGCCATAGCCTTTGGAATCAGGCCACCTCCAGTAGCAGCTGAACAGGTGCTAGGTATGTAAGGTCCTGAGGCAACAGATTCCCACATCTTGGAGTCTTGTGACTTGATAAACCCTTCCATCCATTGGCACCAAGTGTCAAAGTGTTCAGGAGTGATCAGTAGGGACTTTGCCATGGTTCCAGTTTCCATATCAGCTTTAATGATAGCTGCCATTTGATATGTTAAGTATTTTATGTTTGTGAGGGATCTTAAGATGGTGAGATCTTACAATCAAGAGCCTGGAATGCTCTGATACCAATTGCAGGACCGTTTAGGAGAGTTGATCACTTACAACACAAACACACAATGAGCAGAGTTTGTTTAGAACACTTAACAGATCAAATAGAAAATTGGTTAACACACAAGGATGTTACTTAGAACATAGATAAATATGAGACAGAACAAAGAACAAACAACACAAGTAAATGGTGTTCAAGAATGTTGTATATTGCTCTTAAGTTATTTTACAAGTGTAAAAGCATATATCTAAAGTTACAAAGACCTGAGATACTTATACTACATCCTATAGTCGGCCATGCTTTGAAGGCCAACTGGAAACATTTGAACTAGACAACAAAATCAAATGTAAAGTCCAAAGGTAGATTGCCTTTTGACTAGTGAAGATGACATGCCATAGCTCATATCCTATTATATTACAAAAAAGGATAAAAATACATAAAGTAGAAAGCACATAATCAAGACCTCAATGTATAGTTTACCAAAATCATGGACCTTTTCACTAACTTGTTAAAGTTGGTGAGTCAACAGAGTTGTAGCGGAAAGTGGTCCAGCTTTATGGTAAAGTACATCAGATAAAAGCATGTATTCAAAAGTGTTTAGAAGATAATATGTCTTCACTTCTTGGCTTCAAAAGACTTTGTCCTTGAAGCTTCTGAAGACTTCACTTTAAGCTTTGGAATATCTTGGTCTTGGCTTCGGAAGATTTTATACTTAGAGTATTTTCTAGTGCATGGTGTAAAACTTCTTAAGCATATCTACTTCTATACTTCAATGCATGCATGTAGGAAGACTTTGTATGTTTTAGATGCATCAGCATTTACATAAACCTTACAATGATATCCACTTGATTCTCCAAACTTAGATGATCTTCCCCCTGATTAGGTTTTACTAATGTAAATGAGGAAGTGAACTCCTTAAACTGACTATCCCTGATTTGCACATAGCTATATAGAAATTATAACTAATACCCTACGCTCTTGATTTTAGTATCTTTCTCCTGATTCTCTTGGAAAATTTATAGCATGATAAACCACCATTTCCATTTGATATTTTATGTCCTTCTCTTTTACATCATTAGGATTTACTTGTTGCAAGTCATCAACAAAAACATTTGGTGCATTTAATTTTCCTCACATGAAAGCAAGATGTTCTTTAGCAATCTAAACTATTTTTGTGGATGGACTAGAAGTAGTAACATAGGCTTGATGAATTTCTTGTTAAACTGGAATGGATGAATAATTGGGTGATGAGGCTGAGCTGGAGTATACGAAGATGGTAACAAAGAATATTGATTGGCATTTGGAGGTTAGAATTGAGTTGCTTGTGCTTCTTGAACTGATGGAACAAAAGGACTTCTAATTTTTTGTTGCTGACACATCTATGAATAACTCATATAGTAATTAGGGTTACTTGCTAGTTTTGCATACAAAGTAGTCGCTTCATCACCCATGGAGTTCTGATGGTTTGTAACTCTTTGTTTATCCTCCAATTCATATGACTTTATGGTAGAGATCATTCATTGAGTGACAGAGTAAACAAATCCTTGGTTCTTTTAATTATTATACAGTTGTTCTTCTAGCTATAAGGCAAGGAGTTCAAAAGCTTCTGGTTCACAGTAAAGTTTTCCTAGAAAATATAACACTCTTTATTTTTGTCACCAGTTTTACAAACTTGAAATTTGAGTTTCCCGAGTTTCGCCAAGAATGTGGTTGAACAATTAAACTCTTGATTAAGCATGTCTTTCTTACCTTCTCTCAAGTTTTTGTTTCCATGATTTATGTTTCCATGGCATCCAAAAGAATTTTAGCTCCCCTAACATCTTTAAATTTCTATAAAATTTCAGTTATCAATACCGTAGTAGCACATACACGTCACGTACTTAGACATAAGCTTTTCCTTGAATGTTGATGACCTAACAATTGGATAATATAAATTTAAATAATATTATGTGGTTCAATATATGATTATATGAAATCGATGTGTCACATGTTTATTTTGATTATTTGTTAGTTAGCATATAATTACGAGAATTTTATGTTATTAGTCAAGAATATGAAATTGTAAATGTATCCAAGTGAATTTGATGGTAGTTGGGATACATAGTTATTTTTATTTGAGTTCTCATGTAACAAAGGCTACCATAGTAATATAAAGTATGAACTGTTCAAGGCACTCTTGGGGTGTAAGTGTCTGTCACCATGTGTTAGGTTGAAGTTGGCAAAAGGTTAGATGACTGAACATGAAATCATTCAAGAGACGACTGATTAAATATTTCGGATCATTGACAAACAGAAGGCAACCAAGATCATTAGAAAAGCTATGTTGGCAAGCAAAGGAAACTTTAGAATTTAGAGTGGATGATCTTGTGTTGTTGAAGGTGTCGCCATGGAAAGGCATTTTTCGTTTTTACAAAAGAAGGAAATTGGAACAAAGATATGTGGAACCATTTTACGCTACTAATTGGATTGGCCCCACGGCTTATCGGTTGATACTACCGTAAGAACTGAATGGAGTACATGACACATTCCATGTGTTGAATATTAAAAAGTGTCTTGCTAATAAGACTTTACATGTGCCTTTTGAAGAAATTCAAGTGGAAAAAAGGCTTTGATTTATTGAAGAACAAGTTGAGAACATGGATATAGACATCAAGAGAGTGAAGAGTAGCAAAATCATGATCGTCAAGGCTGGACGGAACTCCAACTTAGGGCCTAAATTCACCTCGAAACAAGATGATCAAATAAGACACAAGTACCCTTACCTATTTAAAGAAGATATTAGAGATAGTAACTCTAACTGAATTTTAGAAAGTCAGTTTTTCAACTAGGGGATATTATGACAATCATCACCAAACTTGTGTGTTGACTTTGATTTTCCATTGACTTTATGTTGACTTTGACTTTTACCATGACTTTGATTTTGACCATGATGTTGATGTTGACTCTAAATTGACTTTAACTTGACTTGAACTATGATTAGAGATTTAGACATGTGAAGATATATATCATACATAGGGATGTATGATACATAATTTTTAAGAAGAAAAGTGGACATTAGACATGGTGACATTTGGTAAGGTCATCAATTGCTTTTGGCATGATGGTTTTATGCCATACACCAAACTAAAGCTTGTAAATGTTAAATTCACAAAGATTTGCATCAAAAACACAACAAAGCTACACCTTAATAGACTTTACCTGAAGTCTACTAAAAGGCATCATATAATTAAAAATTAAGAGTTTAAGTTCTATATGCAATGTAATACCTTAATAAAATCATAAACAAGACAACGAAATGAAAAAAAAATAAAATCAAACAAAACACAGGATAAATTTATGCAACATGGACCAAGGACTGAGGGCATTGTCGTTTTCCCACTTGCAACCGAGTAGGAAAACAAAGGGAACCCTTGTTGTTTTCTTTCATTACACATCACACTCCTTTCTCTCAATTCTTCTAGTTTCCAACCCTACCAACCATTCATCCATCTTTATTGCCATTGATCTTCATCTTCTCATATTCATTGATTTTTGATCAAGTACTAGTGATCAATCATTGATTTTTGATCAAACCTTTATTATCAACGCATCTAGTAAGTGTTATTTGTTTTGTTTTAAAGTTTTTAGATCTGGTTATTCTTGTTCTTGTGTTCTATCATCTTCTAATCTTAAAATCATTATTTACTAATTATGCATTATTTGTTTTGTGGGATTGATTGTGAAGAATTTTGCAACACTGTTTTCGAATCATCAAAGGCTTAGTAAAACCCTAGTTTGTTTGTTTTCTTTCCTATATTGAACTTTGTATTCTTCTAATCTATGTTTTCTTTTCTAACTAACCCAAGTGGTCTAACCTTAAACCAACAAAGTTTCATCCCCCCACCCCCACCCAAACAATCAAAACAATTTCAATGGTCTAATCTAAACATTGTGGGCAGAATGTTGTTCTATATTCACAATGTCCTAACTTTAACATACTTAATCCATTTGAGTTCATTCTTCTTCCTGAAGTTAGTTTTGGGTCTTATATTTCCAAAAACACTAAATTTGGATTGTTTCGTTATCATTCACTTCCAAGAAACCTACGCCAATGTAGTACACACAGCTCTAGAAGCTGAAATACTACATAAAAAATTTGAACCTCTAGACTATAATTTTCACAGCCATTCAAAGTCAATAAACAAGAATAATGATGGAATGTAAGATTTTTAATAATAAAAAATCTCAAGTTAAATAATTTATGAACCTTAAGTTAAGACATCTACGTTAATAAAAATAACTATCACAAAAGCATGCATTAATCAACGACACAAAGACTTGACACTAAAAACACTAAATAAGAGACATAGAACTTGAACATATAATGAACCACATACTTTACTATCTTCTCGTTGAGCATTAAGGATTGAACTACGTGGATTACATCCGATCGGATTAGTCTGATCCTTATGTAATGTGACCTTTTGACAATGTACTTGTCCTTTACCTATTGTACTTTTCATTTTATATACTATACTGTTATCTGAGATGATTTCATGGTCCCATTCCTTATATGATTTAGTTGGGAGAAAAGCATCATCAACTATTTATAGACTATGAAGTGGGCTTTAACTTACTTTGGATTGATTTGTGTGATTTAACTTGTAAAATTGAGTCTAGATATCAATCACGATTTGTGTTTTTCTTCTTAAATTCCGGTGTTCAATCTCTTTACTATTTAACTCTTGTTTGGGAGCCCATAAAATATATTATTAATAGGTACGGGTTAACACCCCTACCCTTGTATCATTATGCTAGCTAAGACTGACTTGACAATGATGAGCCCTTGATGAATATAATTTGGACTTGAATTAATAATTAAACTCTATTTAAGTAAACTTTTAATCTTTTTATTACACCCCCAATTTGGCAATATTTAATGTCATTCAATTGAATCTTCCAAATTAAATTATACTTGTGTGTGAACTCGCATCTTACAAAGGGTATTTGAAATTTTTAAGGTTTGATTTTGACGACTTGTACTTCAATTATACTTTGTGGTTTTAAAAGTTCGTATACATGGTATTCAAATTTTCTTAAATTATACCGCATTATCCCTATACTCTTGTTTGTATGGTAACTATACATATAAGTTGTATTAACTTGACATTATTGATTCACTCATCTTCTAGATTTTAGTTTTACTAAGATTCATTTTTGTTTAATTGTATTTAAACTTGGATTTGAGAGTGATTTTACAAGTATTTTCCCATTGATATTTTCAAATAAATTAAAAAACAATTTGACCTTATTTAATTTGAGTTATTATTAATTTGAATGCAATAACTAAAGAAGAGACGGAACATAGAAGTGTCATATTATAAATTGCCTGTAATTTATAATTAGAAAAACTCTATTTAAAAAATCTATATACTATTTTTGTAAGACTTTTAAAATGATATCTTTTATAGGGTTTTTAATCATTATAAAGTTAGAATTAAACAGTTCTAAATATTTTTTTGGATCAAGCAAAAGCCATAAGTGTCATTAGTAGGGATCAAAAAGCATTAGTATTATTACTAGTAATTATTTCGGTAAATAATATTCAAGTTTTGTCATGCTTCATAAAAGTTACTTACATTTATTTTAATAAAAATCATTTAACAAATAATATTTGTTCCATTGTTGTAACTTTCTTATATTAAATAACTTAAATACAACGTATATGATTTTTTCTACAACTTTTCCAATAGTCTTCGATATTTCATCTTCTTTCTTCATCCTTTCAGAATGCAACCTCTTCCCGACTTCCCAAAGCCCCAAACCAAGAACAAAGATTGCAACTAAACCATATGGCTTGTAAACGAATACAACAAAAGACAAAACATACGCAAGTTAAGACCGACGGATATGAATAACACAAAATTCACATCGTCTTTATGGGTGCGTAGTTCTAGCCAGTAGTAGATAGATACATATACCGTTTGGGACACGAAAAGCTAACATGAATAACATGTCCGGCTTAGATAAGCAAGTGTAGTTGTTCGGTGACACTCAAAGACACCAAAACTAACAGCAGTCCATTTGATAATGTAACACATGTGATGGTGCAAAGGTGTGACTGGCCCGAAAATGCGAAATATGTGCCTAACACGACTCAAATACAAACTAAAGCCAAACAGATATAAAAAAAACCAAAAAATGAATAACAAAGATTGCCATTGCATTACTCAAACAATAAGCATTATCATCCGTACAAGCTACAACATTATTCATGCTTAATTATGTTTTCGCTCCAAACTGTTCACACTCAACCATGTAATCCACGGCTAATCACAAACCAACCCTACCCGAGTCAACTTAAACTTACAGCCTCGCCACCCTTCTCAACCGACATCTTCACAGCATCCAACACAAGCTGTGTTTTCCTACTCAGTGTAGGCCACATTTTCTCAACCACCCCACCACTCTTAACACTTTTAACCAGCCTCGAGAACTCAGTAACCATACGAGCTTCCTGTGGAAGATCAGTCATGACAGTATGCTGACTCGGTAAAGGGACCCAACCAGTCACCAACTCGGTGAACCCAGACTCAGTTGAGGTCATGAACGAGCCTTGCTTCTCTTCAAAAGGGATAACAAAGTCGTTTATATGCAAACTGCCTTTCGTTCCGGATGCTGCTAGAGTCATTGTTAGATTTGCAAGAACGAGCAATGGAAAGTTGCAACTCTCCCGTCTTCCCAGTGTAATGCAGCCCCGCATGATATGATCACTCCGGCTTTGTTGAATATGGTTCCTGGTAAAGCGGTTACGGATTTGGGCAGGTTGAAGTCGTTTGCCCATAATATTGCACGAACGCAGTACCATCCTGCGTCTCCAAGTGCACCCAGAGCATCAAGATCAGGCTTCACACGGATATCGTTTTCTAGAAAGTCTTGATCGGCAGCAAAGGTAAAAACTGAATGTATCTGCAATGATGTACACAAATCTCATGTTACATGAACTAACCGAAAAGGAAATTAGGTCATACTTGTCAAATTAACAAGAAAAGATTCACTTAATATTTACCATATAGTAACTATGTTTGCTAGTTGTTCTATTAAAGTCACTTAAAAGTATCATTTTCAATAAAGTCATTTAAGGTTTTACAATCTTGTTTCATTTATTTGTACAGTACAAAAATCAAAAGATGTTAAAAGTAAGTTCTTAAAATCGTGGGTACTATTTCTCAAACATAACTTAAAGGAGGTAATAGTGAAGATAAAAATTCACAAAACAATAATCTAAGTTTTATAATATTCAATTTAATTAAAATTACCATTAATATGAACAAAGATTCATATATGTTCTTTCTAGATGACTCAACTTTAGAAAACTTCAATGAAAGTTTACTAACTTTACTAAGAACTAACTATGATCGACTTAGTGAAACAGTCGCGAAACTGTAGTGTTGTTATCTCAAAAGTAACTAAGAAAACAGATCAAATAATCGAAATTAAGTAAAAAGAAAGGGTAAAACAGTCCAGATAAACAAAAGTATGAAAATTGAAAGATATGGGTGAAAGCAGTATTATGTTTAAGCATTAATGATGCATAAAAACAACAGCTAAAAACTAATGATGATCTTAATGAACAGAGTAATAACAAACAAATGCCCACATTACGAACCAAAAAACCAACCCCAATTCGAAACTCAAAACTCAAAACTCAAAACCCTCAAATTACAACATCCATTCAAAGCCCAAAAGAAGAATGAAGAGATTACCGATCGTAAATCCCCAAATTTGTGAGAATCAGTGAGAAACTCCTTCATCTTGATGGTCCTAGGGTTATGCATCCACATGGTGGAATCCATCAACTGCACACCATTCTTCTCACAAGCCTCCAAAATCTTATCAAACTCACCGACATTAAGAGCCACGGGCTTCTCAAGCAGAATATGCTTCTTCTTCTCGGCGGCTAGCACAGCCCACTTCACATGAAGGCTAGTGGGCAACGGCAGGTAGACGGCGTCAACGTTGGGGTCGTCCAAAACGGCGTCGTAGCTGCCGTGGATTTTGGTTGATTGAGGGTAGCCGTTGGAGGCGGCGAAGTTTGTGGCTTTTTCTAGCGATCGGCTGCCGATTGCGTAGATGGCGGCGTTGGGGGCTAGGGAAATTGCGCGGGAGACTTTGCGGGCTATTTCGGCGCAGCCCAGGATCCCGAATCGAATTGGGGTTTCGGTGGCCATTGTTGTGAATTGTTGTGAATTGTTGTGAATTGTTGTGAATTGTTGTGAATTGTTGTGAATTGTTGTGAATTGTGAGAGCTCTCAAGAGTTCAGTGGAGGTGAAGAAGATTGTGATGGAATGATGGAATCATGGATGGTTGGGATTTCATTGCCACATGACATAAAGTATCATTGAGCATTGAGATTGGAAGTTTTTTTATTAGTAGGGTAAGGTCCTTTTAGTTTGGTCGGATCATACGTCTAACCACTGACTGGCTGACCCGGTTAGTCAGTCAGTGCGTTTGTTGCAGCTGATCGTGACATCTGATCTGGAAAATTAGTCTGACCGAGTCCTCTATTTTAACATATCTGACCCGGAAAATTGGTCTGACCCGGACATCTCTTCTCCACAATCGGTCGCCTCCCCCTCCCCCCGTCGCACTCCCATCCGGTGCACTCCCAGCCGACTGCTGACTCCCATCCGCCGCCATCCCCCCCGCTCCCACCGGTTTCCTCCTGCCGCCTTTCCTCCTGCTATACATCGCCGCCCTCACCCCCTCCCCCCTGTCGCACTCCCCCAGCCGGCTGCTGCCACCCATCCACCGCCCTCACCCCCATGATTAATTGCTAATTTGCTTAATTTCTAGTTATTATTTGTATAGTTGAGGTAGTGTTTAGATGTGTGTATTAGTTCTTCATGATTGGGTAAGAAGTTTGGTTTGGTTCGGTTTGATATTGGTTAAATGGTTTATTGATTTCATATGGTATTGCTTATATGGGTTTTTGTACTTTGTATGACATTTTAATTTTAAGCTATTATGTTATTTTGAAATTTCGGTAATTCATTATTGATTACACAACACAAGTTAAAATACAAAGGCAAGTTTCAGTCAGTCAGATATATAATCAAACACCCAAGTTTCAGTCAGCAGAGTCAGTCAGATACATAATCAAACAGCCAAGTTTCAGTCAGAAGTAAACTCAGTCAGAACTTCTGACTGGGTCAGCATAATCAAACAGCCCCTAAAATTATAAATTTGTTTGAGTTTTGGAGTTAAAATAAAAAATAAAAACAATAGGGGTACCCGCCGGTGCCACTGGCGGGTTCTCCCCTCTTAAAATCCGAGCCCAGCAAGATTTCAAGGATTTTGTCTTGTTCCTCATAACCCGCTGGTGGCACCGGCGAGTTCTGGCATGTTGACTTGACCGGTCTTTGTGGTCTGGTATGTGGTTTGTTTGACAAGACAGCCCGAAGAACCCGCCAATGAGACCGCCGAGTTCTTGGGTAATTTAAGATTTTGATTACCATATAAACCCATCAACCCCTGAATCCTTAAACCAAAAACCAAACCCTTCTAAAACCACACTATCTTCACTTAAAAACCCATCCTCAAACAACTTAAACGAAAACCTCTTCATACCAACAAATTTCATCATGTCTAGACCTTATTTTATCCAAATATATTGGGGTGGTGATGTTTCTTTTGTGAACGGAAATGTTATGTGTGATGCTTCTACCAGAAGTACCACTATTGTTCTTCAAAAAATTTCGTACGAAGCGTTTGTTGATTTCATTTACTATCATCTTCAACTTTCACGAGAATATTATAATCTGAGGTTCAAACTATTTTACACGTACGGTGGTTTTTCTCAAACATCGTAAATTTTTAATTACTCGAGTCTTGAAGTATTGTATTAATTGGTAGATTATGTGAAAATTTCATTGGAAATATTCACATAATTTTGGATCCAATAATGTCACTCCAACAATCAAATTGTATGGATCTCCTACGAGGGTTTTCTGTATCCGAATCACCTACACAAACAGTTACTACCTTTCCAGGCAATGCAAGTTCACGTGATCATCAAGCCGGTCCGTCAAGCAATTTTAACATGGGGTATATTTCAAATCATCAATCAAATGTTGATCTAAATGACGATGAACACGGAGGGTTTGATAACTCGGATGATGATAGTTCACAAAGAAGTGAAGATTCTGAATCCGTTTCGTCATGTGATGAATCAACCGATAATGAAGATAGGTATGAAATTAGTGAGCACCGTAATTTTGTGGTTAATCAAGGAATCTCTTACGGAGAGATGACCTTTTCTGAAGATCCTCGAGAATTAAGAGATTATGAAGCTACTGATTTTGATGATGAAGACTACATGGATGTATGGAATGAAGAAACAAAAGAAATCCATGTCGGCATGTTCTTTAAATCAAAATATGATCTAACGCGTGCGGTGGGATTGTGGAATGTTGCACGTAACCGGGAAATGTTTGTTGTTGAAAGTAAAAGTGATGCGTATAGAGCAAAATGGTACACAACTAGCCCCAATTATAGCAGTGATCTTCCCATTGGTCCTCAGTGTAGTTGGTTTGTGTACGCTACGAAGCCTAAACATCACAACATGTGGAGAATATCTAGATGGGTCAATGCACACAATTGCTTTGGTAGTTGCAGGATCAGTGTTTGTCACTTAAACACAAGGTTTTCTCTCAAACTCACCTAGAATCACACTCGGGTAAGAATCAATAAGAGTTGATCACAATATGAAAAGTAACTAAGAACACAGAAAGATAATTTCAAAATACTTTTATATATTGATTCTCAACTCAAGATACAAAGACTCTTACAAGCAGATTGTTATTGTCTATGAGTTACAAGGAGAACCTATATATAATACTATCTACAGCTGGATATACTTTGATACCAGCTGGGATCCTTTAGCTAAAGCCTATACTACAAAACTATAGTTAAGGTATCTTAGATAAAGTCTTATCTGAGATTTGGTAGTCAGGACATGTCCCTGACTTACCTTTTGTCACCAACTAAAGATGGCAACTGTACTATCATGAAAAGGTAAATAGTGGAATAAAGTATGGTCAACAACATGGTTCTTTAGGAAGAAGCCATGCTGTATTAGAAGTCTGCAGTGGAGTGTCAGAGACCATACTTGTGTCCACTGGTTATAGCAGTGTCTTCCGAAGGTTAAATGGCTTCGGAAGAGTAAGTACTTCCGAAGCCACTTTTATACTTCGGAAGAGGCTGCTTCTTCCAAGGCTTGGAGACTTCTTCATTTCATCATACTTCGAAGTGGTCTTCACTTTATTCTTCTAAGTCTTGAACTTCGGAAATATGCATTTGTCTTCGGAAGTAGAGTTCTGTCTTTGGAAGTTGGACTTTTCCTTTGTCTTCAGAAGAAATCTACAACCTTCGAAAGTTCCATGACAAGCTTCGGAAGCCTTTGCATGCAGCACCAAAATATTAAGTGATCTATTATTGTTGCATGCTTCGGAAATCCAGTCTGTCACCTTGGATAACATGTACCCTTTGTTGTTGCCCTCTGAAAAGAGTTAGTTGATGGGAACTGTAATCATATTCCCATCAAACTATAGGTTCCAATTCAGGACCTTCCACCATCTGTAGAAAGGCAGCACCTTTGGTGGAAGATCTTTCCTTGTCTTCCTGTCTTCTCAACTTCCACTCTTCTTCAATCTTTGTCTTTGCAGTCAGCTCAGCCAAATGAAGACTGCTGAGATGGTTTCTGACGAGTGCAGCAGTTTTAGAGTTGGAGGGGTTGGAGAATGGTTTCTCTGCTAACTCAGCAATATCAAATCTGCTGGAGTGTAACAGAGAGGTTGCATTGAGTCTGTTGACTTCACCATTCTCTCTTTCCACAACAAAGTTGTGAGAAGGTTCATCGAACCTCCATTGGATTATCTTCCTTCTAGGCACAAGAGGTTGACTAGGAATCTTGTCCTTTTTTCTTGTATCCAGCAGAGTCACCAGTTTCCTTCTGAGCTTCTTTTCTTCCTCATTTAAAGAGTGTGAATTGAGGCCCAAAAGTCCTACAGCCTGGTCCAAAGTTCCTCTAAGCAAATCAAGGAATCTGTCTCTTGTGAGGGAACTTGAAGATCCATCTACATAGGTAATGTTAACGGAGTCTTCTACACAGGAGACTTTGCTCAAAGTGGTGCAATTAGTGAGCTTCATCTTGATTGCCTTAAACTCCTCAAGGGAGAGATATTGAGAAGGCTGAAGGGATGGTTTGGAGGGTGATTGGGTAGGTTTAGGTTCAGAGGTTCTGGCTAGTGTTTTGGGTTGGATGATGGGAAGTTTAGGAGGTTGAGGTGAGGGAGTACTAGTGGGTAGTGATGTGGGTTCTGGGGTGAAGGGTTCAGGTTTAATGGTGAATGGTAAGGGTGAGGGTTCAAGTTGTGGTTGGGTAGAAGCAGTGAAGGTCATCCCTTTTACCCTTCTATACTTCTCTTTCCTTTTCCCTAACCGGATATCAGCCTTAATTTCACTGACAATCCGTTGGAGTGTCCTTTCAGACATAGGACCCACCTGCCTACTAGAGAAGCCATGAGCCCGAAGATAGTCCTTCATCCAGGCTTTCTCAGTAAGCTTCTTGGAGGCGGTGACCCTAGCCTCTTCTTCTTTCTTCTTCTCTCTCTGTCCTTTTCTTTTGCAACCTTCTTCCTTTCTTTCTCCATTTGATCCTGCTCTTTGTTGTAGAGCCAGAGGATCGTGTCATCGTTGTGTGGAGAGAGTTCTTGAAGATCAAAGCCTCTGGAGAGTAGGAAGTTTATCCTGTCTCTCCTCAGCTGTAATTCATCCTCCTTCTATGTCTTTTCCTTTTCCTTTTCCTCTAAGGCCAACCTGGTTTCTTCTTCAAGTCTCAGCCTGGTTTCCTTCTCCAGATCCATCAACTCCTCTAATGGTAGCAGGAGTGTTTCTTCATTGGCAGCTCCTATTTCAATGAGCTGGTCAATGATCTGCTCTCTTCTTTTATTGATGACAACCTCCTGATTGGAAGCAGCTGCTTTTGTGCTGGAAGCTAGCAACTTCTCAGTCTGAAGTCTTCCTTTCTTCTTAAGTTTCTCAATCTTCTCCTCTTCTTGAATCTCTTCCGCAGTCATTTTCCTTTTACCTTTATCCTTTGAAGATATTGACTGTGGTGGTTCTTGGAGAGAGGTGTCTGATTGTGAGAGAGTCAGAGATGGAGGTGCAATTGGAAAGTCCTCGCTGCTCATTTCAGATGCCATTTCCAAGATAGCATCTGTGATGATCAGTTCCTCGGACATTTTAAACAGTCCTTCCGCAGCTTCCATTTCAGCTTCGGAAGATTCAGCTTGTTCTTTCGAGGCTTTAACTTCAGCTTCGGAAGTTAAAGGAGATGCAGATTCTGTCCCAACTGTTTCAGTTGCTGGGCCATCAGTTCCAATTTCCCCTTCGAATTGAATCTTAGGTTCCATGAGGACCTTAGGTTGACCAACTTCTTCCACAATGGTAGAAGGTGCAGTCAGCCTTTGAAGTTCTTCTGCTCCAAAGTAGATCATTGCAGCATCATGACTTGGCTACTCAAAGGAAGATCTTAACAGAAACTTGGTGAAGAGTCTGTAGAGATCACTGAGCATCCTTGGATCAATCTGCAGAGTGACCTGAGATGTTTCAGGCGCAGAGATGATGGGAGAGGAAGATGTTGAAGTGGAAGGCCGGCTCTGTGGTTCCTTGTGTGTTTGTCTTTGAACATTCTCTCCCTTTTTGGTAGAATCATCTTGAGAGCTAGATGAGCTAGAGGAGGAAGTCAGGGAGACCTGAATAGGTACATGCCTAACAGACCTCTCTGTCTGTTTCTCAGCTAGTTGGGCTTGAGATTGTCAATCTCAAGTTGCTGAGTGGCAGATCTTGCCCCTAAAGTCCAGACCTGAGATTCTAGGTTTGAGACTTTAGAAAGAAGATCTTGAATGAGGAGTTGCATGCTTCCCTCATCTTCTTTTGAAGAATCACGGGGAGATGAGGTAACATACCTAGTATGTTTAGCCTCACCACCAGATGTGGTTTCTTGGCACCCTGGTTTCCCATGCTCAATGATGTCACTTTCAGAGTCATCAAAGGGCTCGGTTGCCGTAGATTCAGTCTGAGAAATGTTACCACTGTCCACAAGGTCCATTGAGGCACCTTCTGTAGTGGCAGCTGAATCTACATGAGTCCCCTCCACATCAGTGGGACTCACCTTAGTTGGTTGCTGATGGGGGCAAGAGATAAGGGATTTCTCCGGGCTTTGTTGATCTTGGAGAGGGTGTTGTAGATCAACTTCATTGCCATGGAGAGATGTTATATCTTCATCAGTTTTAAATAAAAGGTCAGTTAAAGATAGGATGGTTAAACCTACTGACCCGGACTTTGGTCAATGTCTACAGGCATTGAGCCTCTGGTGGGGCTGTCCCTTGTTGGTTGCTCATGGGAGTATAGAGACTCACCCTGAGGGCTTTCAGCTTGGGTTGTGGGCTCATGGGTCTGAGACTGAGAAGACTCAGGACCCATATTGAGGTCAATTGTGAAGGATGGTTGGACCTCAGGCTGAGTGGGAGCCCTTTGTTCCACTCTAGCCTTTTTGGGTTGAACAGGAGGGGCTTGTTCAATCAGAGTAGATTGAACAAGGGTTTGTTTGGGGCGTCTCTGATAAGTGATGGTGATGGGTGGAGAAGGTAGCGTTGGCATAGTGGGGGTAGTTGCTGGTGTGGGTTCATCACCTGTGGGGTTAATAGGGATGTCACTAGGAGCCGTTGGCTCAGTCATACCTAGAAGAAGTGCAGTGTCTCTTCCTGTGAAGTTGGTGAACACTCTCTTCAAAGTTTTGAAGATGGTCGCCTCATCTGAGGAGTAGTCAGAGCAGCTGCACAGACAAGCGTGCTCTGGTCTAGCTCACAGTTGATTATATGCTGGAGAAACCTGGGATACATGAAGAATGTGTCCTTCTGAAGATTTCCCATAAGGTTAGTAGCACAAATCTTGAATAGTTGAAGCGGAGGCGTTTTACCAACCCATGAACAAGGCACCCAAGTTCAAAGGGATTTGATCCCATCCCCCGGATTTATTCGACAAGCAGTGAAGGACCACGTGTAGCAGGAACTTCCATTTGTACGAGAAGTTAAATTTGTAGACAGTTGACCTGCTAATGTCTCCTCCATATCCCCTTTGGAGATAAGAATCATCCAAGTCTGCTTTGGGGAATTCCGTTGGAGCGCCCTCATCATGAAGCTCTAAATGCTCCTGATGAGCTGTTCAGAAATGACCAACTCCTGGACACAGATGCTCAATTGAATGACACGAACCCCGTTTAGGGTTTCAATCTGACCATTTGCCCAAAATTTAGACATATGGTTTGAGTAAATTGTGGGGTTAACAGTCAGAGCGGTGTAGTAGGAAGATTGGGTTAGGAAGGAGATGATATCTGAGAAGTCAGCATCTCTTGATGAATCAAGAAGTGCGACTTGGTTGTGCTGAGGGTTGAAGGCCATTTGGAAAGTTGAATGGAGATGATTTGAGCTGGGTAAAGATGAGTAGGAGAAATTTCTAGGGCTGTAAAGTTTGCAAGTAAGAGAGTGAAAGTGAATAGTCGAGATTATTTAAAAGATTGTGGAGAGGCGGTAATGGGGGTTAGGATAAGGAGATGTGATGGTTTAGTGTATGAAATGACAGTGGCGGTAAGGTTAAAATCAGTTAAATAATCTGACATCATTAACAAAATCTTTGCTTTTTACAGTGTGGGCCCAAGAAATTTACGTTACACAGTGAAATCTCTCTTCCGAGTGTAAAACATTTCGAAGGTAACTTGTCTTCCGAAGGCAATTCTTACTTCCGAAGCCAAATCTTTGCTTTCGAATGTTAGAGTTGCTTTCGAATAGAGAATTTGTCAGTTTCGGAAGAAGATCTGATATGCAATCAATCGCTTCTTCCGAGACCAAAAATTCTTTCGAGAAGAAGTTATCCTTTGAGAAATTATGCTTCAGAAGATATGAGAGTGTCTTCCGAAGTTTAATTTCTCTATGGAAGGAATTTACACAGAAAATTTAAGAGAGAATTTCTTGTAACAGGGCTTAAATTGTATTGACACAAGACTTACATATTAAAACAATTTTCAAAAGAGATCAGATTAATCAATGTTATCATCCCAATAGCTGTTATGAGATACTTAAACTCTGTTCATCAAAAGCTTTGGTAAACAGATCAGCGTATTGTTAATTTGAATCAACTTTGATTAACTTGATTAGATTTTTCTCATGAATGTCTCTAATGAAATGATACCTGATGTCAATGTGCTTAGTCTTGGAGTGCTTCACCGGATTTTCAGTAATGGAGATAGCATGTTGTTATCAATATGGATAGGAGTACTCATAAAGTTGAACCCATAGTCTAACATCTGATTTTGAATCCATAGCAGTTGAGCACAGCAGCTAGCAGCATCAATGTATTCAGCTTCAGCAGTTGATGTAGAGACACAGGATTGTTTCTTGCATTGCCATGAGATGATCCTTCCACCAAGAAATTGACATCATCCTGATATGGATTTCTTGCCAATATTGCAGCCTCCATAGTCACTGTCAGAGTATCCATAAAGATTGAAATCCTTGTTTCTGGGATACCAGATACCTAGTTTAGGTGCTCCTTTGAGGTATCTGAGGATTCTCTTAACAGCAGCTAGGTGAGACACCTTAGGAGCAGCCTGATATCTTGCACAAATGCAAGTAGCAAACATGATATCAGGTCTACTTGTTGTAAGATACACCAGAGAACCAGTAATTGCCCTATACTGATGTTGATCAGTATTCTCCCCCTCAAGGTCAGGACAAAGATTATGGTTTCTGGGTATGGGTGTCTTGGCAGGCTTGCAATCCTTCATCTCAAATCTTTCTAAGATGTCAGAGACATATTTAGATTGATTAATGAAGAACCCTTCCTTCAGTTGCTTTACCTGAATTCCAAGGAAAAAGTCCATTTTTCCCATGGAGCTCATCTCAAACTTCTTCTTCATAATGCTCTCAAAGTCCTTGCACATTTGGTCATTTGAGGAACCAAATATGATGTCATCGACATAGACTTGTACAAGCAAAATGTCCTTTCTAGACTTTCTAATGAAGAGAGTCTTGTCAATGGTACCTCTAGTATAGTCATTCTTCATAAGGAACTGAGACAGAGTCTCATACCACAGCCTAGGTGCTTGGTGCAGCCCATATAGAGCTTTATCCAATTTTCACACATAGTTTTGGTGCTGTGGATCTTCAAATCCTGGAGGTTGGCATACATAGACTTCCCTGTCTATATCCCCGTATAGAAAAGCACACTTGACATCAAGTTGGTATACTGTGAAGTCCTTGGATGCAGCATAAGCAAGGAAGATCCTAACTGCCTCAAGTCTTGCAACTGGTGCGAAGACATCACTATAATTGATTCCTTCCTCTTGAGTGTATCCTTGAACCACAAGTCTTGCCTTATTCTTGATGATCAAGCCTCTATCATCTCTCTTGTTTCGGAAAACCCATTTGGTCCCTATGGGTACTTGACCAGATGGTAGCGGACATAGGTTCCATACCTTCTGTCTCTTGAATTGAAGCAGCTCCTCTTGCATCGATTCAATCCAACTACTATCTTTCAAGGCATCTTCTACCTTCTTGGGTTCCATCTGTGATAGAAAGCATGAGTACAAGCAGACATTCCCTTGATGAGTTTGCCCTCTTGTTCTCACACCCTCAGAGACATTCCCTATGATGTACTCTGTTGGATGAGTGTTGTGAATTCTGAGACGAGGAATCACTTCCAGTTGCAGAGATAGATCCACGTTGGAAATATTCTGCTTAGGAACTAGAACACTCCCCAGCTGTTGTTTCAAAGTCATTCAATGATGACTGATTGAATGAATGAGAAACATCATCGATAGTTGGCTGTGAGGTAGTATTAACAGTTGTCTGTTCCTTCAAAATACTACCTCCTTCTGCCTGGTGTTGTGGTGGATCACCTGATGAGTTTTGAGGCTCAGTAGGTGACTCACTTCTTGAAGCTTCACTATTCCTTGATATAGTTAAACTGTCGGATCTGTGAATAGTGGAAGCTTGATGTATTGCAGTACTTGGAGAATTTGGTCTAGGCCTGGGAAGCTCAAACAGTTGATCATTAGCAGCAGCATCAACATCATTTTGAGCACCTATTCCAACTGAAACATTCTCATAAGAGGGTTTAGAATAGTTTGGAAACAATTCTAAATCAAAGATGTGATCAGGTCCATTCCCCTTGACACAAAGAGTGTGCTCATTAACAACTATATTGGATGACTCCTCAATTGTTGATTCTTAATGTTGTATACTCTGTAAGCTTTGGAACTAGAAGAGTATCCAACAAAGATAGCATCATCTGACTTTTCAGCAAATTTTGCTAAATTGTCCTTTGTGTTAAGTATGGTACACCTGCTGCCAAAGGACCTTAGAAAGCCAATGAATGGTGGCCTCTTGTTCCATAGCTCATAAGGGGTTTTTCCATGGGCCTTAACTACAAGAACTCTATTCTGCACATAGCATGCAGTGCTGACTACCTCTGCCCAGAATGTTAGAGGTAGCTTTGAATCAGCTAACATAGTTCGAGCAGCCTCAATAAGTGTCCTATTCCTCCTCTCAGCTACACTGTTTTGTTGAGGAGTTCTGGGAGCACTATATTGTCTGGCAATCCCTTTTGAGTTACAGAATGAGTCAAGAATGAAATTCTTAAACTCAGTCCCTTGATCACATCTAATTATTTTAACCTTATGATTAATTTGATTTTCTATTTTAAGAATAAAAGATTTTAATGTTTCAGCAGTTTCATCTTTAGTTCTTAAAAAGAATACCCATGTGAATCTTGTAAAATCATCAACTATCACAAGGCAATATGATTTCCTTCCAATGCTCATTATACTTGTGGGACCAAAAAGATCCATGTGCAATAAGTGCAATGGGGTAGTGATAGAGTTAACACATTTGGATTTATGAGATGTCCTGTGTTGTTTCCCTTTCAGGCATGCAACACAGTTGTCTTTGCAGAAAAACTCCTTTTTAGGCAAACCATGTACCAAGTTATTTTTAGCCAATTTGTTCATTGTCTTAAAATTTACATGAAACATATGTTTATGCCACAGTGTTGACTCATCACTATCAGCTTTAGAAAGAAAGCATGATACTTCACCCATTGGGGAAGCATTGTTCATATCAAGCTTGTACATATCCCCTTTCTTGGGAGATCTAAGAAGCACCAATTCCGGAGGAATTGTCATCCCTGGTTTGAGGATAATGCATTCATGTTCTGTGAAAAGCATTTGGTGCTTTTGATAACAGAATTGAGAAACACTTAACAGATTGTGTTCAAGCTGTTTGACAAAGTTAACTTTGTCAACTGTTAACATACCATTGGATATACTCCCTATGCCAGAAATATATCCTCCGGCCTCACCTCCAAACTGGACAGGACCTCCATCATAATATTGAAATTGTGGAAGGAGATGTTTGTTCCCTGTCATGTGCCTGGAGCATCCACTATCTACAATCCATACATTGTTGTTCTTGTCAAATGGATGTTCCTGCACATAAGATGAGAATTCAGTTTTGTTTGGAAACCCAAGCTTTATTGGTCTTGGGTTCTTCCAAAGATAATGACATAAGTGAACCAATGATATACATGGGGGTCAACAGAGGTCTTTGAGGAAGAGGTTTGGGCTGCAGTATCTTCCTTGATCTTCCAGTCCACCCTTTGGCTGATCTTGGAGGATGAGCTTGTTGAAGCTTTTGCAGCATGGTCTTCTTCCGAAGCTTCTTTCTTTTCGGAAGAAGTCCTCACCACCTTTTCTTCCGAAGCAGTCTTCTTCTGGGATGGTTTCAAGGGAGCTTTCTTGTTCTTCCAAACCTTAGTAGCTTTTGCTTCCGAAGCCATTTTCCCTTCGGAAGAAGGAGTTTCTTCCGAAAGCAACTTGGCTTTGGAAACTAGCTTTCCCTTCTTTAATTCTTGAACCGTATGGAAGGGTCCAAATGAGAAACCTTCCCTGACTCCTTCTTTTCTAACATTATTTGCATAATGTGTTCTTGCAGGATTGTAGTAACAATCTTTTGCCATATGATTTTGCAGCCACACATGATGCATGCGATGTTAGACTTTTGGGAAAGTGAGGGTTGCTGTTTCTTAGTTTTCTTTTCTTCGTCAGCAACTTTTCCCTTTAACTTTTGATCCTTTGGTAGGACAGGAATGCTGGTATTACATTCCTTTCCTAAATCAGAAGTACCTAACACTTGGAACCCAGCTGAAACAAAGACACCCTTCTGTTTGGGGTCAATTTTCAGTTTGGATTCAGCCACTTTCTTAGTAGTTTTCCTAGTAGCTTTAGCTCTGCTTCTTCTGGCTTTGGTGGTTAGGATTTGATCATCACAGGAGGCGATGGGTTTATCTACCTGTTCCTTCCCTGTGGTGGCCACTATTGGTGCCTCATCCTTTAACTCTGGAAAGAAAGGGTCAACAGTTGGAACCTCTTGCTCTTCAGTACCACATCTAGGCTGTCTGATAGACTCATAGGAATGTCGTGGAGCAATTTCAATGGTTCCCAACCCTTCTTTGATCTGATAACAGAGTTTGTAATGGGAGGATGATGCAAGAATAGCTTGGAAGTTTTGCTCAGAGATAGCATGCTTCCTGGCCTGAGCCTCAGCAGTGACAAGCTGGGTTTGAGCCTCAGACAATTTGGATATCAGATCCTTGATTTGAGTCTTGTAGTTGGTGTGTTCATGTTTCAAAAGAGATACAGTTTTCTCCAACTCATCAATTTTCTTTTGATACTCAGATTCAGCTCTTTTAAAATCAGATTTTAGAATATTTAAAGACTCAATGTTAGATCTTATTTCCATATTGTAATCCTGATAGAGTTTAACTTTAGCTATACAGGCTGGAGTGCAGAGATGTTCATATACCTGGGCATCATCTGTTCTGGCCATGAGAGCTTGAGCAGGAGTCACATCCTGTACCATGAAGCTCCAGTCAACTTCTTGAGCCATTGCGGCTGTCTCAGTTGACTTCTCAGTGGGCTTTAAGGTTGAGGGATGTATGGAGGCCTTTGGGGTTCCTGGATTGGTCTTGGGAGCCTTGCATTCCCTTGCAAAATGACCCAGTTGGTTATAGTTGTAACACTTTGCCCTGGTCTTGTCAAACCCGAACTTGCTGGTAGTTGGGTTCTGAGGGAAATGCCTTCCAGTTCTCTTAAAGAACTTCTTGCTCTGTAAGTTAAGAGAGCCATTTGCTGGAAAATGTCCACGTACTCTACGTCATCTGGGCTGAAGCACTCAAGATCATCAAAGCAGTATTGAAAATCTCCTGAGTGTCCACCTCCTGAGACAAAGGCACAACTTTCCTAGAAGGGATTGTATTGAGCCTGTTGAGACCTTGGAGCCTTAGGATAAGTGATGTAGGGACCAGGTGAGTAGGATGGTTGCTAATAAGTTAGGAAGTGCTGAGGTTGAGAGGTTAATGAGCCTTCAGCAACCATTAAAGCATTGCTAGCAGGAAGACTCATAGATCTGCTTGTTTGGTGGCCCTTCTTACTCTCCATCTCTAGACGATATCCATCAAGGATGCCATAGAGCTCAGTCATGGAAAGAGTATTCAAGTTTCCTATTCTCTTGATAGAGACACAGTAGAATGTCCATTCATTTGGAAGAGCACTCATGAAATTTCTCGTGAGATCTCTAAGTTCAGGAGTGATCTTTACAGACTGAAGGAAAGAGATAAGATCCATGTACCTGAAGTACTGCTGGCTGAGGGTCTCTCCAGCAATATGAGTGAAGTTCTCGAACTGCTACTTCAGTGAGTCCTTCTTTGAGTCGTTGGATCAAGAATACATCTGAGCAAGTGCATCATACTTTGGAAGTGGTCTTCACTTTATTCTTCTAAGTCTTGAACTTTGGAAATATGCGTTTGTCTTCGGAAGTTGAGTTCTATCTTCGGAAGTTGGACTTCTCCTTTGTCTTCGGAAGAATTCTACAACCTTCGGAAGTTCCATGACAAGCTTCGTAAGCCTTTGCATGCAGCACCAAAATAACTTAAGTGATCTAGTTTTGGTTGCATTAGCCTTCTTCTTTATCCAATAGTAGTGTTGTTGGCAACAACAACAGAGGTTTGAAATCTAGAGATATTGTAAATCGCATCATCCACTTTATTCGCCAAGACCTTACTTTTCCAGTCAAGCAATTCAGGCACACATTAAAGACACGTTGAGTGTTGATGTTTTGTATAATAAGGCGTGGAGAGCTCGAAAGGCTGCCATTGAGATAATATACGATACTTGGGACAGTAATTTTGAAGAACTTCCAAGGTACATCAATGCTCTACAAGAAACAAACCAAGTTATTATGGAATGGTTACATCATCCGATTAGTTCATCTCAATATCAATGTTTAAGTATGTGTTTTGGGCATTTGGTCCGGTAATTAACACATTCAAGCATAGTCAACCTGTAATATCTGTTGATGTTACGTTTTTGAAGGGATCGTATCATGCTAAGATGTTAATTGCAGTTTTTAAAAATGCAAACAACTACGTAGTGCATGTAGCTTATGCCATCGTTGACGAAGAAACGACAGATAGTTGGAGTTGGTTTTTGCAGCACTTGTGGTCCCATGTTGGAGTTCATCATGATTTTGTTGGAAGAGGGGAAAATTTTGTGTTATTTCTGATAGACATAAAGGAATTATCACCGCTATGCACAATGTTGAAGATATGGTAAACAATGTCATTTATCGATTTTGTCTTTGACAAATGCATAGTAACATGATGCACAAGTTCGAGGTGTCTAGTTTAAAAAAAATCTGTTGGTTGATTGGATGCACCTCCCAATAAAGGAAGTATGATTTATTTGTAGCTGAAATGCAAAGTCTCAAGCCTGAAGCTTGGAATATTTAAAAGCTATCAAAGAAAGAAAATGGACGATTGTACATGATAAAAATCAGCGTTGTTGGGGTAACCTAACGACAAACATTTCTGAAAGTTTTAACAACACACTACGGGGAGTAAGGCTTATGCAAATTAAAGCCATTATTAATTGCACGTTTGAGAAAACAGTTGAGCAATATAGAAAACACCAGGAAATTGCAACAACTTGCAACACAGGTTTACACCCCCCCCCCCCCCGTTTATGGCGTTTGTTTGAATTCCGTGATCTTATTGGGCAGCAACTATCATAACAAATTTTGATCACCACAAGGCAAGATACAGGGTGTTGTCAAAGATAAATAATAATCAAGCTGGTGGAAATGTTTATACTGTGGAGTTCAATGATAGAACATACACTTGTGGTAAATGGCACATGCTAAGATTCCCGTGCTCACATGCGATTGCTGTTTGCCGACACAGGGGTGTGTCACCTTGTTGGACCAAAAGAACCAATGAGCCAGATCAAAAAAACCTTTAAGTCCCACCAGACATCACAACAACTGCTGAAGACTTGATCAGCTGTTTGACAAAGTCTGAAGATCAACAGCTGAAGACTAAAGTACTGAAGACTTCAACAGCTGAAGACCAAAGTCTGAAGATCAACAGCTGAAGACTAAAGTACTGAAGACTTCAATAGCTGAAGACCAAAGTCTGAAGATCAACAGCTGAAGACTAAAGTACTGAAGATCAACATCTGAAGTACAAAGACTGGAGACATCAGCTGATGACAACAACTAAAGTTTAAGAAGTCTAAGTACTGAAGCCTTCAGAGTTTGTCACAACAGCTGAAGAAGCATTCTTCAGTTGTTGTGATGGTTTCCTTTCAGTAGTTTTATTTTCTATTTCAGTACTTGTAAAACGACTGAAGAGCATGTTCTTCAGTCGTTGTTGTTTCAGTAGTTTCTTTTTAGTAGTTGTAGTGATAGTTAACACTTGGTATTTTTGTAAGAAGATGTCAGCTGTTTGACATCTTCAGTAGTTGTGTTAACTTTCAATAGTTAAATAACAGTTAGATGTCACTGTCAAGTGACATCAGCTGACATCAGCTTTCCTTATAAAAGGAAAGATGACCTAATTGTAACGGTGCGGAAAAGCCGAGCCGAAGCGTGTATTGAATGAATATATTCCTTTTGACAGAAATTCTCTCTCTATAACAAACACTGTTTCATTGATAAATTTCGTGTGTTCTTGTTTAAATTGTTAATTCGTGAGCTCATTCCGCTACAAATCCAATCTAATTGATCAAACTAGATGCTGAGATCCTAACAAATGGTATCAGAGCTGGTTAATCATTGATCGATTTAACAATTGATCATTGAAACTGTTCTTTTGCTATCTACGTTTGATCGAATTAGCAAATTTGCAAGAATCGGTCATAGAGATTGAGTTTCTGTTGCTTCTGGCCATTTTGTTTGAGGTTCTAAGTGGTTTTGAGCTAGATTTACTTTGTTTACCTTGAATTTGTCTGATTTCTGAATATGACTACTCCTTCTAATGACCCTCACGATACTAGTTCCTCAACCAAGCCTCTGATGCTGGTTAGGACTGAGTATAACATATGGCAACGAAGAATGCTCCATCACCTGTCTGTTAACAGTTCAGGTTGTTGGACATCTGTGGTACATGGTCCACATAAGCCTATGGTGAACAATCTGGAAACCAACCAAATGGTTCCGAAGAAGAAGGAACAATACTCTGATGAGGATCGTAAACTGTTTGAGATTGATGCTAAAGCTCATGGAATTCTGGCCATGGCACTGCCTAATGAAATCTATTCTGGGCTTATGCATCATGAAATTGCTCATGACCTTTGGAAGGCACTGAAAGAACAATTTGGTGGTACTGATGAGGTCTTAGTAAACAATAGGGAAATACTTGCCCGACAATATGAGACATTTGCTCATAGGAAGGGTGAGACTCTGACTCAACAGTTTGAGCGTTTTTCATGTTTGATCTCTGAGCTGAAAATGGTCAAACATGAATACACTAATAGCCAGATGAACCACAGATTCCTCAGATCACTGCCTGAGAGATGGGACACATATACAATTGTCCAACGCTCTAATGCAAATCTGGATAGCCTATCTCTCACCCAACTTCATGGGAAACTGCTTACATTTGAAAGACAGATAGAGCAGAAAAGGAAACTGGCATCATCAGGAAAGCTCACTGAAGACTTTGTACCAGGGAACACTGCCTTGGTCGGTCATGAGTCAGAATATGCTGCATCAGAAAGTAATTATGATGTGCATATAGATTTCTCTTCAAACAGTTATGATCATGCATTTGTGAGTGTTGATAGTCAGTCAGGCTGTAATAGTGACAATTTGTGCTTCATTATGGATGATTTGAAAGGTATAGCTGATGATGACTTAGAAAAGATGGATATTCTGAGCCAAACGGCCTTAATTAATTCAGATCTCAGAAGTTCTACAAGAGAACTGGTAGGAAATTCCCTGGACTCTCTGGCAAAACCAAAGTTGGTTTTGACAAGAGTAAGTTGAGGTGTCACAAATGCCACAGGCTTGGGCACTTTGCAAGAGAGTGTAGATCATCTGGATCTAACTCCTCTGCACCCTTTGTGACTTTTCCAACTAATATTCAACAAAACAGAGGGCAACATCCTGCTAGTTCTGGTCATCAATCACAACCTCTATCTCCTGCATATTTTGTCCCTCAGGGTCCAATGCCATATCAATACCCCTGCTATTACATGCCACAAACCAGTCAAGTTCAAGTACCCATTGCTCAACAACCACCTGCTCTTCCTGAGCCTCAACCTTCCCAATCTCATCAACAATCTCAACCTCAACAACACCGCTTTTTCACCCTAGGAGTTGTTGATTGGAGCAGTTTACCAGATGATATGTCTGGTCATGAACAACTGTTTTCTGGTGCTGGTCAAGATGGTGGTGACAATCCTTTTGGAAATCTTGCTCTTATGGCCCTGGAGTCTGCTGATACCTCATCCTCTAATGCCTCCACACCACAGGTATCATAGGTATCCTCTGAAGCCAAAGACAAGCTATGTTTTAAAACATGCATAACCGCATTTGCATCTATTAAATAAGCAAATATAGATTTAATTAACAAGAACATTGAGCTAGAACAGATAATATCCAAAAGAAAAGCGGAATTTGAGTCTGTGCTTAATGATAAGAATGATGAGATTTACAAACTTAAATGCCAAATCACTGATGATAAGGCTAGGGAAGAGGTACTTCTAGAGAAGTACAGAGACCTCAAAGAAACACTTGCAGCTACCCAGGTAGAGTGTGATCGATGGGTACATTCCTGCAAGGGTTTTGAAATGCTTCTCAGTAAGCAGTCTGCTTCCAATGTGAAGTTTGGCATTGGTTATAATGACACTGCTCCTCTTACAAATTTTACTCCCAGAGCAGAGGTAGAATCTGATGGAGAAAGCAATAACCAATCCTTTTCATCATATGATCTACTATCTGATACAGCACCATCAGAGGTTGTAGTCAGCATTAATTCCTCCCAAAACCTATCAGCTGATGTTGATGGTTCAAATGCTGACACTCACATGATCAAGAGGTTGATCACTCCAGGTGGTATTTCACAAAGTACTGAAAGTACTAAAGAGCAAGTCATAACACCTGGAGAACAAACCCAAACTATTGCATGTACTAAAAGGAAGAAAACTGCCAGTAGAAAGGGTGAGAAAACTACTAAAGAAGATATCAAGAAAGCATGTACTGCAAGGAAGAAAACTGCTAGTACTGGTCGCAAACTGCTGAAGAATAAGTCTTCAGTAGTTTCATCTTCTTCAGTAGATGATCAACTTAAGATGAAGAAAAAGCCATGTGAAATATGTGGCTTATTCAATCATCTTACTGATGATTGCTGGTATAAAAAGGGCTCCAAACTCAAACACAATGAGAACATTAAAAAGAAAATGGATAAAATGAAAACTGAGTTTGAAACCAAGTTTGTACCAGCAACATCAAAACTTGTAACCCCAAAATCCAAAAAGAAATCCAAAAAGGAAGGGGTTAATCAGGCAACAGCTGAGGTTGCTCAAAGGGAGATGGTACAACACAGGAATCCATCAATCTCAAGCACTACTGTGTCTGATGAGCTGAAGGCTTTATCACAGAATCAGACACAACTTGTTATGATGGTTCAACATCTATTGGGGAGAGTTAACCAATTAGAGGCTCCTATGCTGAAACCACAAAGAAGAAAATCCATGCCAAAGGATTCTTCTTCTTCACCATCTCCATCCCCTCTGGCAGTTCTTCATAGCAAATCTGTTAGTTTACCATCTGTTGATGTGAACAGACCAAAACCAAAAAGGTTTGGGTCTCAATAACTAACTAATTTATTATGATTGCAGGGTTCTTCAGCATGCCACAGTAGCATCTGGTATGTAGACAGTGGAGGATCTATGCATATGATAGGGAACAGCTCTCTTCTTCATGATTACTCTCAAGGAAAGAAGGGGTTTGTTTCTTTTGGCAATGATGCTAAGGGTTACATCATTGGCAAAGGCTTTGTCTCCAATGGGGAAATAAGGTTTGATGATGTTAACCATGTGGAGAATCTCAAGTACAATCTTTTGAGTGTTAGTTAAATGTGTGATAAATGCCATGTTGCTCTTTTCACCAGTCAGAACTGTTGGATTCTGTCATCCAAAGTTCTGAGTTTGATTGATAAGGTGTTGGATGATCACACTCTCCTGCGCCCCAACAGGACAGGAAGAGTGTATGCCTTAGATCTTTCCAAGAAAATAGATCTCAAATGCCATCCTTGCCTATTTTCCAGGGCTTCTCCTCAAGAATCTATTCTATGGCATAGAAGGCTGGGTCATGTGAATCTTAAAAACTTGAATCAACTGATACATCATGGTTTAGTAAGGGGATTGCCTATGAAGGAGTTCAGATGTGAAGACAACTGCACTGCTTGTTTGAAAGGAAAACAGCACAAAGTCTCATTCCCTCCTATTGAAGAGCCTAAGTCCATTGCCTGCTTGCAATTACTACACATGGATATCTTTGGTCCTGTGAGAGTAATGAGTATGGCAAAGAAGAAATACTGTCTGGTAATTGTGGATGATTATTCAAGATTTGTATGGACTTTCTTCTTGCATTCAAAGGATGAGGCTGCTCAGACGATTATAAACTTTGTGTTGTATGTTGAGAAGTAGTATTCTCTATCTGTCAAGTGTATCAAAAGTGATAATGGAACATAATTCAGAAACCATACACTTGATGATTTTTATCTCTCAAAGGGAATCAAGAGGCAGTTTAGCATCCCAAGGGCTCTAGAACAAAATGGAGTAGTAGAGAGAAAGAACAGGACCCTAATTGAAGCTACAAGGTCCATGTTGGCTGACTCTGGTTGCCACTGACCTTTTGGGCTGAAGCTGTTAACACAGCTTTCTATGTGCAGAATAGAGCCTTAGTAAATCAGAGGTTGATGAAGACTTCATATGAAGTTCTACATTATTTGGCTCCTCTAATTTCATTTTTCAAAGCCTTTGGGTGTCCTTGTTTCATTCTCAACACAAAGGATCAACTCCACAAATTTGATCCTAAGGTGGATGCAGGGTATTTTGTTGGTTATTCATCTACTTGCAAGGAATACGGAGTCTTCAACAACAAAGATAGTTGAAGAGACTCTACATGTGAAGTTTAATGAATCTCCAAAGGACAAGATTCCACAAAACCCTGTGGAGTTATTTGATTTGGACATACTGCAATATGCTCCTTATCAGGCTTCAGCTGTTGCTCCTGTCAACAGTTCTCCACCTGGTGGTATTGATGATGATGATAATATCAATACTCACCTTTTCAAGTTTAGTGACCAATTTCCTGAGTCTGCTAAACTTGATGTTCCTATAGCTTCAGCAGCTCCATCCACAACAAATGCTGATGAGATTTCTGATTCCTCTACATCCTTTGACTTGCCATCTCATACTTGGTTTCAAGAATCTGGATCAACATCTGCTGCTGAACCGGCTACGAACACTTGCACTGATCTTATTGTGTACCAAGAGCTAAAGAATCACCCCATGTCTCAAATCATTGGTGATATCAATGCTGGTGTCTCAACCAGAAGTCAATTGTCTAACTTCTGCTTCTATGCTCTCTTCATCAGTCAGCTAGAGCCAAAGAACTATCATGTTGCTTTAAGAGACAATGGATGGGTTGAAGCCATGCAGCTTGAGCTACTTCAGTTCAAAAAGCAGTAAGTGTGGGAACTGGTTCCTTTACCCCAGGTAAGTGTGCAATAGGCACTAAATGGGTGTTAGGAATAAAACTGATAAAAATGGACTTATTGTCAAGAACAAGGCTAGACTGGTTGTACAAGGGTTTTCACAAGAAGAAGGTATTGATTATGATTAAACCTTTGCCCCTGTAGCCAGAGTAGAGGCAATTAGATTGTTCTTAGCCTATGCTGCATTCCACAATCTTAAAGTTTTTCAAATGGATGTCAAAAGTGCATTTTTATATGGTAAAATAAAAGAAGAGGTTTATGTGTGTCAACCACCAGGTTTTGAGGATAATAAACATCCAGATTGGGTATACAAGCTTGATAAGGCTCTTTATCGGTTGAAACATGCTCCTAGAGCCTGGTATGAAACATTATCAATTTTTCTTCTTCAAAATAATTTCACTAGAGGCTCCATAGATAAAACTTTGTTCGTTAAGAAGGTGGATCAGCATAAGCTACTTGTTCAAATTTATGTTGATGATATTATTTTTGCATCCTCTGATCCCCAGTTGTGTGATGATTTTACAAGTTTAATGAAACAAAAGTTTGAAATGAGTGAAATGGGAGAATTACAGTTCTTTCTAGGCTTGCAAATCAAACAAAAGGCTGATGGAACATTTATTCATCAGTCAAAATATACAAAAGATCTTTTGAATAAGTTTGATTTACAAAATTGTAAGCCCTGTTCTACTCCCATGTGCAACACCACACAACTGGATGCAGATCAGAAAGGTAAAGCTGTTGATGAAACACTTTACACATGTATGATTGGGTCCTTGATGTACTTAACAGCTTCTAGACCAGATATCATGTTTGCAACTTGTGTTTGTACTAGATTTCAGGCTGCTCCTAAAGAGTCTCATTTGATTGCAGTCAAGAGGATCTTTAGATATCTGCAAGGTACACAATCTCTAGGTTTATGGTATTCCACTGGACACTCTTGCAAATTAGTTGCTTTTTCTGATAGTGACTATGTAGGGTGTAAGTTAACTAGAAAGTCAACTTCTGGTGAATGTCAATTCCTAGGCAACTGTTTGATTTCTTGGCATAGTAAGAAACAAACATCTGTTGCTACATCCACTGCTGAAGTAGAGTACATTGCTGCTGCAAGTTGTACATCTCAGGTACTCTGGGTTCAAAACCAACTTTTGGATTATGGCATTACAGAAACTAAGACTCCATTATTAATGGACAGTGCTTCAGCTCTTTGCATTGTCAAGAATCCTGTCCACACTCTAGGACCAAACTCATAGAGATCAGACACCATTTTATCAGGGATTGTTTTGAAAAAGGTCTGATTGATCCAAAGTTTGTGCCTAGTGCTGATGAGCTTGCAGATATATTTACTAAGCCTTTGGATAGTTCAACTTTCCAAAACCTTGTGTTAAGGCTTGGTATGCTGCAGCTAGAATAAGTGATAACTACTGATGATCTCAGTAAATAAGTACTGATGATCATTAGTACCATGTCACAAATAGTACTGATTCTGTTAAAAGAACTAATACAGTTACAACTACTAATGTAGTTATAACTACTGATGTCAGTAAAAACAGATAAGTACTGATGTCCTATGAAATACTGAAAACAGCCAAAAAGACTGATGAGTAAGTGTTGAGGACAATATGAAACAGCTGAAAAGCTAAGAATTGACGAAAACTACTGATGAGAATTTTCTCTTCAGTTGTTTCTAAAACTGCTGTTTCACCTTAAATAGCTGATGACAAAACCATGTCTTCAGTAATTTCACAACTACTGATGACAAACACCAAGTCCTCAGCTGTTTACAACAACTGATGACAAAACCATGTCTTCAGTAGTTTTACAACTACTGATGACTAGCACCAAGTTATCAGTTGTTTACAACATCTGAAGACAAAACCAAGGTTTTCAGTAGTTTCACAACTACTGATGACTAACACCAAGTCTTCAGTTGTTTTCAAACGTCTGATAGTTAAAACCAAGTCTCAGTTGTTTTCATAACAACTGATGACAACACCAATACTTTCAGTTGTTTTCTTTTCAGCCTTTTCTAAACTTATAATACCTGTACTTGTAGCCAAACGTTTCATTAGCCGTTTTCAAACCTTTCTCTCTCAACAATGGCGACCATGAAACTCAAACCCCGACACAACTGTGTTGCATGCCTTACAAAATCGGCCTTCTGGAATAAGTTTGACACTGCCATCGATCTTATGGTGGATACCCCGTACCGAACAGCCTTCTTCTGAATCCTACCATATATCCTGACTCCTTATCCCAGTTCTGGACCAAATTTTCTGTAATCACTGGTGAGAATGATAACCAAATCACTCTACAGTCGTTGGTAAACCAGAAACTGGTGCTCATCACTACAGACATCATTCGCAATACCCTAAATTTGCATGATGGCACCTATCCTAAAGAATACCCGAAAGGCACCACTGATATGTCTTTCATTAATAATGGGTATGAAGGCAACATAAGTGCTACAACCATACTGAAGAAGCACTTCCATGATGCAGAACGACTTATCTTTCACATGGTGAATGTCTGCCTAGCTTCGAAGACATCTTCTTGGGATCAGATGTCTTCCCGATGGCAACAGGTATTGTATTCTATCCTTGAGCAACAAAATCTAAATTTTTCTGAGATAGTTTTTATGGAACTAAAGGATCTGGCTCAGAAACCTATGGCAAATAGATGGCTACTTTATCCCAGGTTTCTGATGGCCATTATTTTAAATCAGCTAAAATCTGATAGACTTGTTGGTCTTGGAGTCCCTACTCCAGCTGTTTTAGCTGAGTATACTCCCGACATAACACAGATCCTACTCTCAAAGGGCTGCCCGATGCTAAAACCCAAGCAGAGGGAACCCAGCCTCCACTTCCAGATCCAAAGTCCCCACCAAACCCAAAACACAAAAAACCAAAAAGGCTACTCAGGGAGATGAGTCCCCTAAGGACGCCCCTGTACCACCAATACAGAAGAACATACTGGTTCTAACCCCCCAATTATGTCAAAGACTCATCCTGCTAAAGCCGCACCGGTATCCTCTCAACATGATCCTGTTGCAACCACAATTGGGGAAACCAGATTGCTGGAACCTATCTCAATTGAGCGGGTTACCATTGAAGAGCACTTCTCACCACCGGGTGCAATCTGCTTCTACCCAATCTCCACTTGCAACCGCCCCTCAAAGTCCTACACTGATAGTTGCAAAAGTGCTGAGTCAGTTGCACTCCTCACCCCCTCCCCAAAAACCAATTACAACTGGGAATACCTCAACCATTGAGGGGGAGGACCAAAGTGCTTCTGATAACCCACAACACAGGGGTTACAATGTTCAATCTCCAGGTGTAGAAAAGGAGATTAGAACTTCTGGTAAGGCTGCCACTTCTACTGATTCAGCAAATGATCAGGATGAAGTTCGTACCATCCATAAGACCTCACCAGAGGCAACTGTCAATGAAGGACATAGTCCTGAGGCAGGAAGTCCCCAGTACCAAGAACAAGGGGCACATGCTACTACTAATCTACACTCAGAGCATGTACATCCTGATTCAATCAGGAGGTCAGGTGATTTAGCACAGACTGATGATGACCTGGGCTTTTTCTATGATGTTCTAGCCCACAATACCATCCTAAAGAATGAGGTGAGAAGACTCAAAGAGCTGTTGGCCAAAATGTCTCAGGATCAAAGACCATCTACCTCAATAACCCTACTGATGGCACCTTCAATTGAAGGTTCACCAAACACTGAGCCTACACACATAACTGAGCCACCAGCCTCTGCTTTTGGCACCACCTCTCAGGGACAGAACCCTTTAGAGCAGATGGTTGCTATCTTTCAAAACTCCTTACCTCTCATCACTCCCATCATGACTGACATAGTGCATAAAGCCATTGATGAGAGGATTCTCTCAAATCTACAAACCCTCATTAATGATGCTGTTCATAAATCTCTTTCTGCCTTCCAAACCCCTGATTCCAATGCAACCGAAAAGGGGGAGACTGCAAAGTCTAAGGTAGTGAAAGACAAGAAAATAAAGAGAGTTGATGCTGAGAAAGAGCCTGAAAAAGAGAAAGAGCCTGAGAAAGAGAAGGAGGTTGAGAAAGAACTGATCTCAGAACAGCTGATCATATATAAAAGAAAGAAAAGTGCTGATGAAGAAAAATCATTAGAAGACCTTGTTAAAGATGCTGATGAAGCTCATAGCAGATCAATGGATAAAATTATAGATCAGCTATTTACACATGGTCATGACACAACCACATTAGACTCTGAGATCAGAAGGCTGGAAATAGAAGAGATACAATCATGATGGGCCGGTTATAGTGTGTTGGAAAGGGAAAGATTGGAAATCATGATCAGGTTCATAGCTAAATATCTTGGAAGATCATTGATTGAAATCGAGTCATGGTCCAGGGACAGCATCTTGGCAATAACCACCAAGATCTGTTCGTCTGAAGTATATACCAAAGGGCTGGTCATTGAAGCCTTGAATGAAGCTGGTGTTGGGAGCAGGACTGAACTGGTCAAACACTCTAAAGCCTCACTTACATCCAAAATGCTAGAACAGCCTGTCAAAATTCCCACACCAAAACCACCAACCACAACCCACTAAACTAATTCCCTTACCCACAAAACCAATAGCCGATGATGTACCCCAGAAGAGGAAGAGAAGGGTACTGAGGCTAGAAGAGGAATAAGAAGATAATGATGAAGATGAAGATAGGCTGCCAATCTCAGCTGTTATACAGTTGCCTAAGACCATAAGTCACCCTCCAACAATTACTCCTGAATCTCAAAGGCAAATTGTGAAAGTGAAGTTAGAAGAAGAAGAGCTTCACAAACAACATGATGAGGAACTGTGAGAAGAGTCGACAAAGCATACGCTGCCACATCTTCAATCATCAATATGAAGAAACATGCTCAGAGATTATACACTCTCAGACATACCTTTCAATATCAAAAAGAGAGAGTGAGGATTTGGCCTGATCCCAGGGTGTCTCATAGGATTCAAAAGAAAAATATTCCACAGAGATACATTGGCCAAGTAAAGAAGATTGTAGATGAAGTGATCTCACTAGCCTTTGTAGTATCACCTTGGGAGATCCTAGATGACTTCAAGAAAGCCTATAAAGCTAAACTGAGCCACAAAAGATGCTGGAGAATAAAGTGGTGAAAAAGGGGTTAGTGTATAGGAGGCTTGAGGAAGTTAGAAAGAATGAGCTCCAGTTGTTCTTAGAGGGTATTCACCAGATGAATTGCATATAGAGTCATAACAACTGTGGAACTAAAAAATGGGAAGCAGGTCAAATACCTCTCTGAGTATTATGGGCCAGAGTCACTCTTTGAAGGAGAAGCAGAAGAGCTTACCATGGAGGAACAAGTAACCTTCCTTGAGGCCTATACAAGGGAGTCTTACAAACTCATATTGGGAAGTATATCTCATGGATGGGGTAACAGCTCTGTGTCCAGTTCCCCAAGATAGAGTTCCCATCCATCCTTTGTCAAACAGATCATTGAGACTTCTTCCCAGGCCTGTGCTTACAAGGGTCACTTCTGAGCTGATCTAGAAGACAAAAAGACCAATCTTTCTGCCATAATAAGTGGGACATCTTCAATAAGCTTAAAGGTTTTGGCTGCATTGGTTCAGGGGGAGTTTGTTGGACCAAAAGAACCAATGAGCCAGATCAGAAAAACCTTTAAGTCCCACAAGACATCACAACAACTGCTGAAGACTTGATCAGCTGTTTGACAAAGTCTGAAGATCAACAGCTGAAGACTAAAGTACCGAAGACTTCAACAGCTGAAGACCAAAGTCTAAAGATCAACAGCTGAAGACTAAAGTACTGAAGACTTCAACAGCTGAAGACCAAAGTCTGAAGATCAACAGCTGAAGACTAAAGTACTGAAGATCAACAGCTGAAGTACAAAGACTGAAGACATCAGCTGATGACAACAACTGAAGTTCAAGAAGTCTAAGTACTGAAGCCTTTAGAGTTTGTCACAACAGCTGAAGAAACATTCTTCAGTTGTTGTGATGGTTTCCTTTCAGTAGTTTTATTTTCTATTTCAGTACTTGTAAAACGACTGAAGAGCATGTTCTTCAGTCGTTGTTGTTTCAGTAGTTTCTTTTCAGTAGTTGTAGTGATAGTTAACACTTGGTATTTTTGTAAGAAGATGTCAGCTGTTTGACATCTTCAGTAGTTGTGTTAACTTTCAGTAGTTAAATAACAGTTAGATGTCACTGTCAAGTGACATCAGCTAACGTCAGCTTTCCTTATAAAAGGAAAGATGACCTAATTGTAACGGTGCGGAAAAGCCGAGCCGAAGCGTGTATTGAATGAATATATTCCTTTTGACAGAAATTCTCTCTCTATAACAAACACTGTTTCATTGATAAATTTTGTGTGTTCTTGTTTAAATTTGTTAATTCGTGAGCTCATTCCACTGCAAATCCAATCTAATTGATCAAACTAGATGCCGAGATCCTAACACACCTTTTTACACTATGCATGAGGTATACACTACTGCAGCTTATCAAAAACAGTATAGCGGTCATTTTTACCCAATTCGTCATCCTGATTACCGGACAGACCCAGGTTGGAGGATTAGAGCTGACCCATCAAAGGTTACAACAAAATGAGGTAGGAGACGCACCCGTAGGATACATAATGACATGGATGTTCGTCATCATCCAGATGAACCCGTTGTACGTAAATGTTCCATATGTAGACAACCGGGTCATAACATGAGTACGTGTCGAAACTCACAACCATGACGCCATAATACATGTTATTGTTATTGTGTTTGATCTTTTTTATTAACTACTTGTTATTGTTTGATCTTTTTTATTAACTACTTGTTATTGTTTATTGTGTTTATTGTGTTTGTCCTTATATAATACATGAGTAATTGGATAAAATATTGATAGATAAAACTTTCATAGCAAATAATTATAACACTAATACAATATTAAAATCCTTGTGAAGGCTGAGTAGGATTAGGAGCATCGGATTCTATAGCTGCTCGGTTGCTTCATCATTTAAGTCGAATCGGTTTGACGGATTATTTGAAAACCGATCAACAACATCACCAGTCTCTTGGAACTGAGGGTAATATGGTAATGGACTAGTAGTGTCAAAAAGGTTTAAAAATTTTGTTTGCGGGGATGAGTAATTAGATGAGGGACCCGCCTCACCAAAATTTTGGGTGCCCATTTGAAAATGACTGCTTGAATTACCCTCATAAAAAATATATGTTGAAAGGGATGGGTAAATTGTGATGATCCAAAGTCTTGCCCCACGTGAAAATTTTGGCTCTCTATATTTTATTGTTCCTCTACATTTTCTTCTCCAACCATTCCTCGTCCTTGTCCTCTACCCCTCCTACGTAAACATTGAGTGACAGGTTGAAGTTGAACATGAACTGGATTTTCCATCACATGAGCTGGTAGATAACCTCCATAATCAGCATGCGATAAATTCAAATACTGGCTAGCCAAGTTGCTAGCCGTTTCATTGCCAGCCATTTGAGAAAATAGGCTCATTCCTTGCATCTACAAAAATTAATAATAATAATAATAATAATAATAATAATAATAATAATAATAAATAATAATAATAATAATAATAATAATAATAATACCATCATTGCCAAAATTTGTCCATCGTTTTGGAACCCATGCGGATTTGGGGCTTGATGCGTCGGGTTCGTTACAAATCTAATTGTACGATCCATATACCACCGCATGTATTCTTCTAAAGCAACAGTGGAATTTGTGTAGGTTCCATTCACAACAGTAGCATGTCGATTATGCCTCGCTTGGATATACACAATATGTTTCTGTGCCTAATTACTATTTCACCCCCTTTACGTGATATATTGTGAAGTCGAACATGTTCCTGCTGTGAAATTGGTAACCTTCTAGGGGTCATTTGAATCATCCCAAATTGCCTCATTACCCTACTAGCATTGTGTGGCTCAATATATTCCCAAAATATGAGAAATGTATCACTATTCCAACATAAATTACCACTTCTACAAATCTCAAGTAGACAGTGTATAATTTCATCATAAGGCCTCCAGTTAAACTAATACAAAAACAAAATTTAAATTGTTAAAACATTTCATGATATACATTTTGTGATTAAAAATAATAATAAATTAATACCATGTTATTATTCATCGAATGTAATGATGATCTATATGCGCTCAAGCAGCTTGGAGTGGTTGAAATATAGCTAAGTTTTCCTCCCTGCCATCTTTAAATATAATTCAAAACAAATATCGGTTAAAAAATTAATAAATAAAAATTCAAAAAATAGAATAACATTTATTACATGATTGTAACATACCTTGCACCATATGGTAATGCGTATGGTGTATTAGGGTCAAGACTACGGTCATTAATCGGAGAAAGGGTAGGTTACCTTTCCCAAGCCCATAGTTGTAACAAAATAACGGTCCACTAACATCAGTAGCTGATGTTTTGTTGCCTTGCATAGTTGTCTATACAACATGCTAAAGTGGCACTCCCCCAACTTAATTGGCCACACTCTTCTAAATCTTCTACATGTGTTAAAAAATTAACATGGAGCCAGTTGGAAGATAATCGGGGAATAAAGTTGCCCCAATCATGTATAATATTATTAATCGAGTACACTGCTGGCATTGCTCAATAGAGGTATTAGTAGGGAAATTTTTTCCAATTTCCTTTAAATGGCAATCAAATTTATTTTTAAACCTTCTATATGATGGGGATCAAGAAAACAACCTGTCAAACGCCCGAACAAATCTATTATTTCAGTTTTGTTCATCGCCACATCAGCGCCAGTAATTGCATCACCATCAACTTGAAAACCCCATAAGACGTGAACATCTTGAAGAGTTACCGTGCATTCTCCCACAGGTAAATGAAACGTGTGGGTTTCAGTCAGCCATCTCTCCACCAAAGCCGTAATCAAACCTCCATCAAGCTTACGGTAACCACAATCAATAATACCACCAAAACCCGCTATCCTTATATAAGGCATTACATTACTGGGTATAGGCTTGTGTTTGACGAGCCTCAAAAAATTGGTATCCCCCCGTCTAGGATGCAAGATACCGACATCACTCGTTGGATTCTAAAAATAGTGAGCAGCTCTATGCTCACCAACCAAAAATAACAATTCCGTATTCAAAGGACCCGAAGTAACACCCCAATTCGCCATGGAATAAAATCTGTGAGTTTGTTGAAAAATAGAGAATGTAGAATGTGAGTTTAGTGTGCATTGTGAAGAATAAAGTATGTAAGTTAGATGGTTTATATAATAGAATTTTTTTAAATATCTCACTTGAATCTGGTCAAAACCCTAACCAACTACCCGCCCTCCCCATTGGCGGGTTTTGGGGTGCAATAATGGTGGGGCAGAACTCGTCGGTGGCATCGGCGGGTTCTGAGGAAAGTGACAACGTGGTCTTCAAGTGTGTTCTTCAAGGTTTTCAGTTGATGGGACGAGGGGAGAACTCGCCGGGGGCACCAGCGGGTACCCCTATTGTTCTTATTTTTATTTTTAACCCCAAAAGTCAAACAAATTTATAATTTTACCCTACTAATAAAAAAATTCTTGAGATTGTGTTGTTTTGTGAAAATAGAGTTTATTGTATTCAAGACCTGTTGGATCAAGAAGAAGGCTAATGCAACCAAACTAGATCACTTAAGTTATTTTGATGCTGCACGCAAAGGCTTCCGAGGCTCTTCATGGAACTTCCAAAGGTTGTAGAGTTCTTCCGAAGACAAAGGAAAAGTCCAGCTTTCAAAGACAGAACTCTACTTCTGAAGACAAATGCATACTTCCGAAGTTCAAGACTTAGAAGAATAAAGTGAAGACCACTTCCGAAGTATGATGAAGAAGTCTCCAAGTCTTGGAAGAAGCAGCCTCTTCCGAAGTATAAAGTGGCTTCGGAAGTACTTACTCCTCCGAAGCCATTTAACCTTCGGAAGACACTGCTATAACCAGTGGACACAAGTATGGTCTCTGACACTCCGCTACAGACTTCTGATACAGCATGGCTTCTTCTTAAAGAACCATGTTGTTGACCATACTTTATTCCACTGTTTACCTTTTCATGATAGTACAGTTGCCATCTTTAGTTGGTGACAAAAGGTAAGTCAGGGACATGTCCTGACTACCAAATCTCAGATAAGACTTTATCCGAGATACCTTAAACTATAGTCTGGTAGTATAGGCTTTAGCTAAAGGATCCTAGCTGGTATCAAAGTATATCCGACTATAGATAGTATTATATATAGGTTCTCCTTGTAACTCATAAAACACACAATCTGCTTGTAAGAGTCTTTGTATCTTGAGTTGAGAATCAATATATAAAAGTATCTTGAAAATTATCTTTCTGTGTTCTTAATTACTTTTCATATTGTGATCAACTCTTCTTGATTCTTACCCGAGTGTGATTCTAGGTGAGTTTGAGAGAAAACATTTGTGTTTAAGTGACAAACACCGATCCTGCAATTGGTATCAGAGCTTCTCAGGCTCTTGATTGCGTGATCTAACCATCCAAATCAACCTGTTTTCACTCCTCCCTACCACCCACTCCCTCAAATGGCCCTCAACAAATCTGAAGTAGAAATGGGGACGATGACCAAAGCGCCAATCATCACTCCTGAAAACTTCAGGTCTTGGAGTAGAAGAATGGAAGCCTTCATTAGATACCAAGACAGCAAAATGTGGAACTCGATTGTCAATGGACCGTACAAGCCAAAGGTGGCTTCACTTGGTGGAAACGGTGCCATGATAGACAAGGCTGTCGAGGACTATTCGGATGAAGACAAAAAGAAGATGGACATCGATAGAAATGCTATGACTATTCTCATGACTGCAATACCGAACTCTATTATGGTGGGGTTCGAGCATTGCAAGACTGCCAAAGAATTGTTTGATGCACTTCCTCAGATGTATTCTTGCTCCAACGAGTCCAAAAAGGACTCACTGAAGCAGCAGTTCGAGAACTTCACTCATATTGCTGGAGAGACCCTCAGCCAGCAGTACTTCAAGTACATGGATCTTATCTCTTCCCTTCAGTCTGTAAAGATCACTCCTGAACTTAAAGATCTCAGAGAAAGTTCATGAGTGCTCTTCCAAATGAGTGGACATTCTACCGTGTCTCTATCAAGAGAACAGAAAACTTGAACACTCTTTCCATGACTGAGCTCTATGGCATCCTTGATGGATACCGTCTAGAGATGGAGAGTAAGAAGGGCCACCAAACAAGCAGATCTATGAGTCTTCCTGCTAGCAACGCTTTAATGGTTGCTGAAGGCTTATTAACCCCTCAACCTCAGCACTTCTTGACTTATCAGCAGCCATCTTGCTCACCTGGTCCCTACATCACTTATCCTGAGACTCCAAGGTCTTAACAGGCTCAACACAACTCCTTCGAGGAAAGTTGTGCCTTTGTCTCAGGAGGTGGACGCTCAGGAGGTTTTCAATACTGCTTTGATGATCTTGAGTGCATCAGCCCAGATGACGTAGAGTATGTGGACATTGTCCAGCAAATGGCTCTTTTAACTTACAGAGCAAAGAAGTTCTTTAAGAGAACTGGAAGGCATTTCCCTCAGAACCCAACTACCAGCAAGTTCGGGTTTGACAAGACCAGGGCAAAGTGTTACAACAATAACCAACTAGGTCATTTTGCAAGGGAATGAAAGGCTCCCAAGACCAATCCGGGAACCCCACAGGCCTCCACACATCCCTCAACCTCAAAGCCCACTGAGAAGTCAACTGAGATGGCCGCAATGGCTCAAGAAGTTGACTGGAGCTTCATGGTACATGATGTGACTCCTGCTCAAGCTCTCATGGCCGGAACAGATGATGCCCAGGTATATGAACATCTCTGCACTCCAGCCTATATAGCTAAAGTTAAACTCTATCAGGATTACAATATGGAAATGAGATCTGATATTGAGTCTTTAAATATTCTAAAATCTGATTTTAAAAGAGTTGAATCTGACTATCGAAAGAAAATTGACGAGTTGGAGAAAACTGTATCTCTTTTGAAACATGAACACACTAACTACAAGACTCAAATCAAGGATCTGATATCCAATTGTCTGAGGCTCAAGCCCAGCTTGTCACTACTAAGGCTCAGGCCAGGAAGCATGCTATCTCTAAGCAAAACTTCCAAGCTATTCTTGCATCATCCTCCCATTCCAAACTCTGTTATCAGAAAAAAGAAGGGTTGGGAACCAATGAAATTGCTCCACCACACTCCTATGAGTCTATCAAATAGCCTAGATATGGTACTGAAGAGCAAGAGGTTCAAACTGCTGACCCTTTCTTTCCAGAGTTAAAGGATGAGGCACCAATAGTGGCCACCACAGGGAAGGAACAGGTAGATACACCTATCGCCTCCTGTGATGATCAAATCCTAAACACCAAAGCCAGAAGAAGCAGAGCTAAAGGTGCTAGGAGAACTGCTAAGAAAATGGCTGAATCCAAACTGAAAATTGACCCCAAACAGAAGGGTGTCTTTGTTTCAGCTGGTTTCCAAGTGTTGGGTACTTCTGATTCAGGAAAGGAATGTAATACCAGCATTCTTGTCCTACCAAAGGATCAGAAGTTAAAGGAAAAGTTGCTGACGAAGAAAAGGAAACCAAGAAACAGCAACCCACACTTTCCCAAAAGACTAACATTGCATGCATCATGTGTGGTAATCAAAATCATATGGCAAAAGATTATTACTACAATCCTGCAAGCACACATTATGTAAATATGTTAGGAAAGAAGGAGTCAGGAAGTTTCACATTTGGACCTTCCATATGGTTTAAGAGTTGAAGAAGGGAAAGCTAGTTTCCAAAGCCAAGTTGCTTTCGGAAGAAACTCCTTCTTTCGAAGGGAAATGGCTTCGGGAGCAAAAGCTACTAAGGTTCGGAAAAGAACAAGAAAACTCCCTTGAAACCATCCCAGAAGAAGACTGTTGGACCAAAAGAACCAATGAGTCTGATCAGAGAAACCTCTAAGTCCCACAGGACATCACAACAGCTGAAGAAGACCTGATCAACTGTTCTACAAAGTCTGAAGAATACAATGCTGAAGTACTTCTGAAGTACTGAAGACAAGACTGAGACAACAGCTGAAGATCTAAAGTCTGAAGACTTCAACAAGTACTGAAGACAAAGACTGAAGATCAATAGCTGAAAGACAAAGTCTGATGTTAAAGTACTGAAGACATCAGCTGATGTTAACAGCTGATGACAACAGCTGAAGAGGGCTTCTTCAGTTGTTGTGATGGTTTTTCTTCTTCAGTAGTTTTCTTTTCCTTTCAGTAGTTTGGTTACTTTTCTTTTCAGTACTTGTAAACAACTGAAGAGGTTGTTCTTCAGTTGTTGTAGTATCAGTAGTTTTATGTTTTTCAGTCGTTGTAAATAAGATGTTTAACACTTAGGAACATTTGTAAGAAGATGTCAGTTGTTGACATCTTCAGTAGTTGTTAAACATCAGTAGTTATCAAACGGTTACATGTCACTTTCAAGTGACATCAGCCTACGTCACTCTTTCCTTTATAAGGAAGGATGACTCACCTGTAATCGTGCCTTTAAGGCCGACAATCTTAATGCAATATTCCTTTTGTCGGATATTTCTTTCTCTATAACAAAATTCTTCTATTGTTTTATATCGAATGTTCTTGCTTGAATTTGTCTAATTCTGAGCTATTCCGCTGCTATATCTGTTCAATCGATTAAACCAAGAGACTGAGATCCTAACAAATGGTATCAGAGCAGGTTAATCATTGATCGATCTAACAATTGATCATTGAAACTGTTCAATCGCTCTAAGTTTAATCGAATTAGCAAATTCGCAAGGATCTGTTATAGAGATTGAGAGTGTATCGCTTCTGGCCGTTTTATTTGAGGTTTTGTGTGGTTCTGAGCTAAATTTATTGTGATTTTACTTGAATCTGTCTGATTTTACACAATGACTACTTCTTCGAATGATCCGTTCAATACTGGATCCTCTACCAAGCCTCCGATCTTGGTGAGGAATGAGTATAACATTTGGCAGAGAAGATTGCTCCATCACCTGTCTGTCAATAGCTCAGGTTGTTGGACATCTGTGGTACATGGACCACATAAGCCAATGGTGAATGATCCGGAAACAAATCAGTTGGTTCCAAAGAAGAAGGAGCAATACTCCGATGAGGACAAGAAGTTGTTTGAAATCGATGCAAAAGCCCATGGAATTTTAGCTATGGCTATTCCTAATGAAATTACTCTGGGCTTCTGCATTGTGAGTCTGCTCATGACCTCTGGAATGCCATCAAAGAACAATTTGGGAACTGATGAGGTTTTAGCAAACAACAGGGAAATCCTCGCCCAACAATATGAGACTTTCTCTCATAGAAAGGGTGAGACTCTGACTCAACAATTTGAGCGGTTTTCATGTTTAATCTCTGAATTGAAAATGGTTAAACATGAATATACCAGGAGTCAGATGAACCATAGATTCCTAAGATCACTGCCTGAGAGATGGAACACATATACCATTGTTCTACGCTCAAATGCTGATGTTGATCGCCTATCTCTCACCCAACTTCATGGGAAACTGCTTACATTGAGAGAGAGATAGAGCAGAAAAGGAAATTGGTTTCATCTGGCAAGCTTACTGAGGATTTTGTCCAAGGGAACACTGCCCTGATTGGACATCAAGAGTCAGAATATGCGTCATTTGAAAGCCAGTATGATGAGCATATTGATTTCTCTACAAACACTTCTGAGCCTGCCTTTGTGAGTGTTGATAGTTATTCTGCTGGTAGTAATAGTGACAATCTATGTTTCATCATGGATGATCTCAAGGGATTGCTGATGATGACTTAGAAGAGATGGATATTTTGAGCCAAATGGCCTTGATAAATATCGATCTCAGAAGTTCTACAAAAGAACTGGAAGGAAATTCCCAGGACTCTCTGGCAAAACCAAAGTTGGTTTTGACAAGAGTAAGTTGAAGTGCCATAAATGCCACAGGCTTGGACACTTTGCAAGAGAATGTAGATCATCTGGATCTAACTCTCCTGCACCTTTTGTGACTTTCCTGGCAATAGTCAACAAAACAAAGGGCAACAACCTGTCAATTCTGGTTATCATCATCAACCACAATCTCCTGCATATTTTGTTCCACAGGGGCCAATGCCATATCCATACCCCTGCTATTACATGCCACAACCAGGCCAGGTTCAAGCACCCACTGCTCAGCAACCACATGCACTCCCTGAGCCTCAACCATCCCAATCTCATCAACCTAATCAACCTCAACAACACAGCTTCTTCACACCAGGAGTTGTTGACTGGAGCAGTTTACCAGATGATGTGTCTGGTAATGAACAACTGTTCTCAGGTGCTGGTCAACATGGTGGTGAGCATCCTTTTGGAAATCTAGCTCTCATGACTTTGGAATCCTCTGATGGATCATCTTCAAGTACCTCTTCAACAAAGGTATCACAGGTATCCTCTGAGGCTAAGGCCAAATTATGTTCTGAAACTTGCATAGCAGCATTTGCCTCTATTAGAGAAGCAAATGTGGCTTTAATCAATAAAAATGTAGAGCTAGAACAAACAATTTCCAAAAATAAAGCTAAGTTTGAGTCTGTGCTGAAAGAGAAAACTGATGAGATTTATAAATTAAAATGCCAAATCTCTGAAGATAAGGCTAGGGAGGATGTACTCTTAGAGAAGTACAAAGACCTCAAAGATACTCTTGCTGTCACCCAGGTAGAGTGTGATCGATGGGTACAATCTTGCAAGGGCTTTGAAATGCTTCTTAGTAAGCAAACAGCTTCCAATGTGAAGTTTGGAATTGGTTATAATCACACTGCTCCTCCTACAGATTTTGCTTCAAGAGCAGGAGTAGAATCTGATGGAGAAAGTAATGACCAATCCACCTCATCATGTGATTCACTACTTGATAAAGCACCATCAGTAGTTGAAGTCAGTAGTAATCCCTCTGTGAACCTATCAGCTGATATTGATGGTTCAACTGCTGACACTCACATGATCAATGAGTTGATCAACCCAAGTGTTATCCCTAGAAGTACTAAGGGTACTGGAGAGCAGGGGATAACATCTGGAGTTCAAATCCCAACGACTGACAGCACTGAAGAGAAGAAAACTGTCAGTAGGAAGGATTTGAAGCCTACTAAGGAAGTTAACAAGAAGGCAAAAAGTGCTTCTAAACTGCTGAAGAGCAAGTCTTCAGTAGTTTCATCTTCTTCAGTTGATGATCAACAGAAGATGAAGAAGAAACCATGTGAAATATGTGGTCTATTCAATCATCTCACAGATGATTGTTGGTACAAAAAGGGATCCAAACTCAAACAAAAGGATAAAATTAAAGAAAACTTGGCTAAAATGAAAACTGAGTTTGAGTCCAAGTTTGTACCAGCAGCATCAAATCCTGTTACTCCTATGTCAAAAAGAAATCTAAAAGGGAAGGAGTGCAACAGGCAATAGCTGAGGTTGCTCAAAAGAAGATGGTGCAACACAAGAACTCATCATCAAACACCAATACCAAAGTGTCTGAAGAGCTGAAAGCTCTTTCCCAGAATCAGACACAGCTGGTAATGATGGTTCAACATCTGTTGGGAAGAGTTAACCAACTTGATGGCCCTGTGTTGAAACCCCAGAAAAGGAGATCCAAGCCAAAGGATTCCTCTTCTACACCATCTCCTTCACCTCAAGCTATTGTGCCCAATAAACCTGTTAGTTTACCATCTATTGATGAGACCAGGCCCAAAACCAAAAAGGTTTGGGTCTCCAAAATTAACTGATTGTTTATTAATGCAGGTCTCTTCAACATGCCAAAGTAGCATCTGGTATGTAGACAGTGGGGGATCTATGCATATGACTGGGAACAACTCACTTCTTAATGACTACTCTCCAGGAAGGAAGGTTTTGTTTCCTTTGGCAATGATGCAAGAGGTTACATCATCGGGAAGGGCTTTGTTTCCAATGGGGAAATAAGGTTTGATGATGTCAACCATGTGGAAAATCTCAAGTATACCTCTTGAGTGTCAGTCAATTGTGTGACAAAGGCCATGTTGCTCTTTTCACAAGCCAGAACTGCAGGATTCTGTCATCCAAAGTTCTGAGTTTGATTGACAAGGTATTGGATGCTCACACTCTCCTGAAGGCCAACAGGACAGGAAGAGTGTATGCCTTAGATCTTTCCAAGAAAATAGATCTCAAAGGTCATCCTGCCTATTTTCCAAGGCCTCTCCTCAAGAATCTAATCTATGGCATAGAAGGCTGGGACATGTTAACTTCAAGAACATGAATCAACTGATACACCATAGTTTAGTAAGGGGAATGCCTATGAAGGAGTTCAAGTGTGAAAACAACTGCACTGCTTGTTTGAAAGGAAAACAGCACAAGGTTTCATTTCAACTATTGAAGAACCAAAGTCCACTGCCTGCTTACAACTTCTTCACATGGATCTCTTTGGTCCTGTGAGAGTGATGAGCATGGCACAGAAGAAATACTATCTGGTAATTGTGGATGATTACTCCAGATTTGTATGGACTTTCTTTCTACATTCAAAGGATGAAGCTGCACAGAAGATCATAAACTTTGTGTTGTATGCTGAGAAGCAGTATTCCCTCTCAGTCAAGTGTATTAGAAGTGACAATGGAACAGAATTCAGGAACAATACACTTGATGAGTTCTACCTTTCCAAGGGAATAAAGAGGCAGTTTAGCATTCCAAGATCTCCTGAACAGAATGGAGTTGTGGAGAGAAAGAACAGGACCCTCATTGAAGCTGCAAGGTCTATGTTGGCTGATTCTGGACTGCCATTGACCTTTTGGGCTGAAGCTGTCAACACAGCATGCTATGTGCAGAATAGAGTGCTGATAAATCAGAGGTTGATGAAGACTCCATATGAAGTTCTGCATCATTTGGCCCCTCTAATTCATTCTTTAGAGCATTTGGGTGTCCCTGTTTCATTCTCAAACACAAGGATCAGCTCCAGAAATTTGATCCTAAGGTGGATGCAGGGTACTTTGTTGGTTATTCATCAACTTGCAAGGCATACAGAGTCTTCAACTACAGAACAAAGATGGTTGAAGAGACTCTACATGTCAAGTTCAATGAATCTCCAAAGGACAAGATTCCACAAAGCCCTGTGGAGCTCTTTGATGGACATACTGCAATATGTTCCTTATCAATCTCCTGTTGTTGCTCCTGTCAACAGTTCACCACCTGGTGTTACTACTGAAGATGATGATGATAGTAGTAATCACCTCTTCAGGTTTAGTGACCAACTGCCTGAGTCCCTAAACCTGATGCTCCTGTAGCTCCAGCAGCACCATCCACAACAAATGCTGATGAGATTTCTGCATCCTCAACTTCATTTGAGTTGCCACCATCTTCATGGTTTCAAGAATCTGCATCAACATCTGCTGCTGCTGAAGACTACAAACACTTGCACAGATTTGATTGTTTACCAAGAGCTGGAAAATCACCCAATGTCTCAAATCCTTGGTGATATCAATGCTGGTGTTTCAACAGAAGCCAGTTGTCCAATTTCTGCTTCTATGCTCTCTTCATCAGTCAGCTAGAACCAAAGAACTATCATGTAGCTTTGAGAGACAATGGATGGGTTGAAGCCATGCAGCTTGAGCTTCTTCAGTTCAAGAAACAGCAAGTGTGGGAGCTTGTTCCTCTACCCCCAGGTAAGTGTGCAATAGGCACTAAATGGGTGTTTAGGAATAAAACTGATGAAAATGGGCTAATTGTTAAGAACAAGGCCAGACTAGTTGTGCAGGGGTTTGCACAAGAAGAAGGTATTGATTATGATGAAACCTTTGCCCCTGTAGCCAGACTGGAGGCAATTAGATTGTTTTTAGCCTATGCTGCACTCCACAATCTTAAAGTTTTTCAAATGGATGTCAAAAGTGCTTTTCTATATGGTACAATAAAAGAAGAAGTTTATGTGTGTCAACCACCAGGCTTTGAGGATAATAAGCACCCAGAATGGGTATATAAGCTGATAAAGCTCTTTATGGGTTGAAACAAGCACCTAGAGCCTGGTATGAGACCTTATCAAACTTTCTTCTACAGAATAATTTCACTAGAGGCTCCATAGATAAAACTTTATTTATTAAGAAGGTGGATCAGCATAAGCTACTTGTTCAAATTTATGTTGATGATATTATATTTGCATCCTCTGATCCTCAATTGTGTGAGGATTTCCAAACCTTAATGCAACAGAAGTTTGAAATGAGTGCAATGGGAGAATTACAGTTCTTTCTAGGTTTGCAAATCAAACAAAAAGCTGATGGAATTTTCATTCATCAGTCTAAATACACAAAAGATCTTTTGAATAAGTTTGATTTACAAAACTGTAAACCCTGTTCTACTCCCATGTGCAACACCACACAATTGGATGTTGATCAAAAGGTAAAGGTGTTGATGAAACCCTTTACAGATGTATGATTGGTTCCTTGATGTATTTAACAGCTTCTAGACCAGATATTATGTTTGCTACATGTGTTTGTGCTAGATTTCAGGCTGCACCTAAAGAGTCTCATCTGATTGCAGTCAAGAGGATCTTTAGATATCTGCAAGGTACACAATCTCTAGGCTTATGGTATTCCACTGGACATTCTTGCAAATTAGTGCTTTTTCTGATAGTGACTATGCAGGGTGTAAGTTGACCAGGAAATCAACTTCTGGTGGATGTCAATTCCTAGGCAACTGTTTGATTTCTTGGCAGAGTAAGAAACAAACATCTGTTGCTACATCCACTGCTGAAGCGAGTACATTGCTGCTGCAAGTTGTACATCCAAATACTCTGGCTTCAGAATCAACTTTTGGATTATGGCATTACAGAGACTAAGACTCCATTATTAATGGATAGTGCTTCAGCTCTTTGCATTGTCAAAAATCCAGTCCAGCACTCTAGGACCAAACATATTGAAATAGACATCATTTTATAAGAGATTGTTTTGAAAAGGGTCTAATTAATCCTATGTTTGTGCCTAGTGCTGATGAGCTTGCAGACATTTTTACTAAGCCTTTGGATAGTTCAACTTTCCACAACCTGGTGTTAAGGCTTGGTATGCTCCAGCTAGAATAAGTGACAACTACTGATGATCTCAGTAGTTACTGATGATCATTGGTAACCATGTCACATATAAGTACTGATGAGTTATTTTACCCCCAGTAGTTTTTATAACTACTGAAGGCTAAATGCTTTAAGTACTGTACTTTATCTGTTCTAAACTACTGATGTAGTTACAACTACTGAAATCAGTAGAAACAGATAAGTACTGATGTCCTATGAAACAACTGAAAACAGCAAAAAGGCTGATAAGTAAGTGTTGAGGACAGTATGAAACAGCTGAAAGGCTATGAATTGACGACAACTACTGATGAGTACTCTCTCTTCAGTAGTTCACAAACTGCTGTTTCTTCATAAACAACTGAAGCAATACCATGTCTTCAGTAGTTTCACAACTACTGATGACTAACACCAAGTCTTCAGTTGTTTACAACAACTGATGGCAAAACCACGGTCTTCAGTAGTTTCACAACTACTGATGACTAATACCAAGTCCTCAGTTGTTTCAACATCTGAAGTCCAACTTGTCTTCAGTAGTTTTAAACTACTGATGCCTAAATCAGAGACTTCAGTTGTTTCAACGTCTGATTGTAAACACCATGTCTTCAGTTGTTTTATAACTGCTGACCACACCAATACCATCAGTCGTTTCAAACCTCTGAAAGTTAATACCACGTCATCAGTGTTTCAAATATGATGACTAACACCAAAACTTCAGTCGTTTCATAACCCGTACCCTATATATACTGATCCCTCTTTCAGAGTTTTTCATTCTTTCACGACCTAAAATTTCAAAAGCTCTGAAAACCTTTCACCTTCATTAATGGCGACCATGCAACTCAAGCCTCGACACAACTGTGTCGCATACCTCACTAAATCGCCCTTCTGGACCAAATTCGATAATGCTATAGATCTTATGGTCCAATCACCACTGAAACGGCTTTCCTCTAAATCCAATCATTTTGCCGATTCGCTACATCAGTTTGGACGAATGCGACCGTTAATGGAGAATCTATCCATTCGTCCATCAACTCTCATAAGGTGGTCATCTCTACTGCTACCATCCGCCAGATATACTATTAGATGATGCTGCCTACCCTGTTGGATATCCTAAGCGCCAACTTGATCTTTCATTTGGACAACATGGATATCAAGGTGATCTTAGTGCTTCGACCATCCTGAAGAAACATTTTCCAGATGCTGAACGCTTGATATTTCATATGGTAAATGTTTGCCTGGCCCCGAAGACTTCTTCTTGGGATCAACTGTCTTCAAGATGGCAACAGGTACTGTTCTCTATCCTTGAACAAGAACCACTAAACTTTTCTGAAATAATTTTTCTTGAAATCAAGGATATGGCCACAAAACCACTTCTAACCGTTGGATACTATATCCTCGGTTTATAATGGCCATAATAGAGAATCAGCTTCATGCTGAGGGACTAGTTGGTCTGGGAGTCCCTGCTTTGGCTGTATTGCCGGAGGTATACTCCCAACACAACACTGACCAAACTCTCAAACAGGCTGCCAAGCTGCGCAAACCCACGCAGCTGGAACCCACAACCTCCACTTCCACATGCAAAGTCCCCTCCAAACCCACAAAGAAGAAGCCTAAGAAAGCTACTCAGGGAGTTGAGTCCCCTGTGGATGCTCCTGCTGCACCAAAGCAGGTTATCTCTACTGGACCTAACCCCCCAGTAGAGACTATGACTCCACCAACCGAAGCCGCTCAGGTTTCCTCTCAAAAGGAACCTGAAGCAACCACTCAAAGGGAAGCCACATTGTTGGGATCCTCCTCACTTGAGGGGATTACCATTGAAGAGCACCACTTGTCCCGGGTGCACACTGCTTCCACACCCTCTCCTGATGCAACCGCCCCTCAAAGCCCTACAATCATTGTTGCAAAAGTGCTGACACAGTTGCATCCTCACCCCCCACCCAGACACCAATCACTACTGGGATAACCTCAACACCTGAGGGGGAGGATCACAATGCTTCTGTCAACCCACAGCACAGGGGTTATCATGTTCCATCTTCTAGTGTAGAAGGAGGTGCGAACTTCTGGTGAGGCTGCCATTGCCCTGACTCAGCAAATGACCAGGATGCAGTTGGTAACATCTCTAAGACCTCACCAGCGGCAACAGCTGATGAAGGACATAGTCCTGAGGCTGGAAGTCCCCAGAACCGAGAACACAGGGGCACATGCTATATTGATCTACACTCAAGGCATGTTCATCCTGACTCTGTCAGGAGGTCAGGTGATTCAGTATCAACTGATGATGACCTGAGCTTCTTTTATGATGTAGTTGCTCAAAACACCATCCTAGAGGATGAGGTTAGCAGACTCAAAGAGCTGCTGGCCAAGATGTCTCAGGATGCAAGTCCATCTGCCACCACAATACACCCACAGATGGCACCTTCTTCTGAAGGTCCCCTACCACTGAGCCAATATATACTTCCAAGCCACCAGCCTCTGCTTCAGCACTGATTCTCAGGAACAGAACCATCCTGAGCAATCAGTTGCTAACCTTCAAAAATCCCTACCTCTCATCACTCCCATGATCACAGATATAGTGATCAAAGCCATTGATGAGAGGCTTCCTACAATAATACAACCCCTGGTGGAGGAGTTGGTGACTAAATCCTTTCTACTGCTCAAAACCTTGCCCCCAATGCAACCAAAAAGGGGGAGAGTCAGTCAGTTAAAGGAAAAAGGAAGAGGACAGATGGGGAGATGGAGAAAGAATCAAAGAAGGGCGAGAAGGAGTGGTGTTTTAAGTGTGGAGGAGATGAGTTTGTAAATGAGAAGGAGAAGGAGAGTGAGAAGGAGCTGAAGTGAATGAAAGTCAAAAAGACTTTCATGTCACATATCAAAAGAGAAAGGAGAGTCTGAGAAGGAGAAGGAACTGAATGATATGGTGAAAGAAGCTGATGCCAACCATAACCGTTCAATGGATAAAATCATTGAACAGTTATATAGGCAGGGTTTGACATCCAACAACTAGACTCCGAGATCAGAAGGTTGGAGACAGAGGAGATCAACTCAAGATGGGCTAGTATGATGCCTTAGAAAGAGAAAGGCTGGAGATAATGATCAGATTTATAGCCAAATACTTGGGAAGATCTCTGATTGAATAAGGGCCTGGACCAGGGACAACATCTTGGCAATAACCACCAAGATTTGTTCGTCTGAAGCATACTCCAAAGGTTTAGTGATTGAGGCATTGAATGAAGCTGGGGTGGGAACGAAAAGAACTGACAAAATTTACCAAAGCCTCCTTACAGCCAAAATGCTAAAACAGTCTGAAAAGCCTCTATCCTCAAAATCACTACCTCCACAACCCACTAAAACAACCCCTTACCCTCTAAACCAACCATCCAACCCACAAAACCAAATCCTTTACCTCAAAACCCACTGCCAGTGATGTACCTAGACAAAAGAAAAGAAAGGTACTGAGGCCTGATGAAGATGAAGAGGAGGATGAAGACAGACTGCCACTCTCTGCAGTTTACTTTGCCTAAGGCTAAACCAATGTCCATCACTCCTGCTTCTCAAATGCATGATGTGATGATAAAGATTGAAGAGGAACAGATGCAAAGACATGATGAGGAAATGCTGAAAAGCATTGACAAAGCATATGCCACATCCTCTTCAATGATTAGCATGAAGAAAGAAGTATTAAGATTGTACACCCTTGCTAATACCTTTCAATACCAAAGGGGAAAAAGTAAGGATATGGCCTGATCCTAGGGTGGCACATGGATTGTCAAGAAAGAAATTCCTTCAAAATACAAGGGCCAAGTGAAGAGAGTTGTCGACGAAGACATCACTGTGGTTCTTGTAGTGTCCCCTTGGGAAATTGTTGAAGAGTTCAAGAAAGCCTATGAAGCCAAACAACCACCTCAAAAGATGTTGGAGAACAAAATCATAAAGAAGGGATGGTTTACAAAAGACTTGAAAACTTCAAACAAGAAGAGCTCAACCTGCTCTTAGAAGGGACTCATCCAGATGAGTTTGCTTATAGACAAATAACCACGGTTGAGCTCAAGAATGGAAAACAGGCCAAGTACATATCTGAAGTGTATGGCCGAGAAGGATTATTTGATGGTGTGCCCGAGGTGCTGACAATTGATGAGCAGATCATGTTTCTAAGGGCTTATACCAGGGAATCTATAGGCTGATACACGGGAAGTAGATCTCATGGTTGGGGTAACAGCTCGGTGTCCAAGTTCCCAATACAGAGCTCCCAACCATATCATGCCAAACAGATCATCAGAGACTTCTTCCCAGGCCGGTGCTGAAAAAGGGTCACTTCTCATCTGATCAAGAGGATAAAAAGACCAATCTATCTGCCAAAATAAGTGGGACTCGTTAATAACTTAGAGGTTTTGCTGCATTGGTTCAGGGGAGTTTGTTGGACCAAAAGAACCAATGAGCCTGATCAGAGAAACCTCTAAGTCCCACAGGACATCACAACAGCTGAAGAAGACCTGATCAGCTGTTCTACAAAGTCTGAAGAATACAACTGCTGAAGTATTCTGAAGTACTGAAGACAAAGACTGAGACAACAGCTGAAGATCTAAAGTCTGAAGACTTCAACAAGTACTGAAGACAAAGACTGAAGATCAACAGCTGAAAGACAAAGTCTGATGTTAAAGTACTGAAGACATCAGCTGATGTTAACAGCTGATGACAACAGCTGAAGAGGGCTTCTTCAGTTGTTGTGATGGTTTCTTCTTCAGTAGTTTTCTTTTCCTTTCAGTAGTTTGGTACTTTTCTTTTCAGTACTTGTAAACAACTGAAGAGGTTGTTCTTCAGTTGTTGTAGTATCAGTAGTTTTATGTTTTTCAGTAGTTGTAAATAAGATGTTTAACACTTAGGAACATTTGTAAGAAGATGTCAGTTGTTGACATCTTCAGTAGTTGTTAAACATCAGTAGTTATAAACGGTTACATGTCACTTTCAAGTGACATCAGCCTACGTCACTCTTTCCTTTATAAGGAAGGATGACTCACCTGTAATCGTGCCTTTAAGGCCGACAATCTTAATGCAATATTCCTTTTGTCGGATATTTCTTTCTCTATAACAAAAATTCTATGTTTTATATCGAATGTTCTTGCTTGAATTTGTCTAATTCTGAGCTATTCCGCTGCTATATCTGTTCAATCGATTAAACCAAGAGACTGAGATCCTAACAAAGACTGCTTTGAAGAAAAGTGGTGAGGACTTCTTCCGAAAAGAAAGAAGAAGCTCGGAAGAAGACCATGCTGCAAAAGCTTCAACAAGCTCATCCTCCAGATCAGCCAAAGGTGGACTGGAAGATCAAGGAAGATGCCGCAGCCCAAACCTCTTCCTCAAAGACCTCTGTTGAAACCCATGCATATCATTTGGTTCACTTCATGTCATTTCTTTGGAAGAAACCTAACACCAATAAAGCTTGGGTTTCCAAAAAAACTGAGTTCTCATCTTATGTGCAGGAACATCCATTTGACAAGAACAACAATGTATGAATTGTGAATAGTGGATGCTCCATGCACATGACAGGGAACAGAATCTCCTTCCACAATTTCAACATTATGATGGAGGTCTTGTCCATTTGGAGGTGAGGCCGGAGGATATATTCTAGCAGAGGGAGTATATCTAATGGTATGTTAACGTTGACAAAGTTAACTTTGTCAAACAGCTTGAACACAATCTGTTAAGTGTTTCTTATTCTGTGATCAAAAGCACCAAATGCTTTTACAAACATGATGAGGCATTATCCTCAAACCAGGGATGACAATTCCTCCAGAATTGGTGCTTCTTAGATCTCCCAGGAAAGGGGATATGTACAAGCTTGATATGAACAATGCTTCCCAATGGGTGAAGTATCATGCTTTCTTTCCAAAGCTGATAGTGATGAGTCAACACTGTGGCATAAACGTATGTCTCATGTGATTTTAAGACAATGAATAAATTGGCTAAAAATAACTTGGTACACAGTTTTCCGAAAAAGGAGTTTTTCTGCAAAGACAACTGTGTTGCATGCCTAAAAGGGAAACAACACAGGACATCTCATAAATCCAAATGTGTTAACTCTATCACTACTCCATTACATTTATTGCTCATGGATCTTTTGGTCCCACAAGTATAATGAGCATTGGAAGGAAATCATATTGCCTTGTGATAGTTGAAGATTTTACAAGATTCACATGGGTATTCTTTTTTAAGAACTAAAGATGAAACTGCTGAAACATTAAAATCTTTTATTCTTAAAATAGAAAATCAAATTGATCACAAGGTTAAAATAATTAGATGTGATTAAGGGACTGAGTTTAAGAACTTTGTTCTTGACTCATTCTGTAGCTCAAAAGGGATTTCCAGACAATATAGTGCTCCCAGAACTCCTCAACAAAATGGTGTTGCTGAGAGGAGGAATAGGACACTTATTGAGGCTGCTCGAACTATGTTAGCTGATTCAAAGCTACCTCTAACATCTGGGCAGAGGCAGTCAGCACTGCATGGTATGTGCAAAACAGAGTTCTTGTAGTTAAGCCCCATGGAAAAACCCCTTATGAGATATGGAACAAGAGGCCACGTTCATTGACTTTCTAAGGTCCTTGGCAGCAGGTGTGCCATACTTAACACAAAGGACAATTTAGCTAAAAGTCGGATGATGATATCGTTGGATACTCTTCTAGTTCTAAAGCTTACAGAGACAAGAATCAACAATTTGAGGAGTCATCCAATATAGTGTTAATGAGCACACCTTATGTTAGGGGGAATGGGTCTGATCACATCTTTGATTTAGAATTGTTTCCAAACTATTCTAAACCCTCTTGTGAGAATGTTTCAGTTGGAATAGGTGCTCAAACTGATGTTGATGTTGCTGTTAATGATCAACTGTTTGAGCTTCCAGGCCTAGACCAAATTCTCCAAGTGCTGCAATACATCAAACTTCACTATTCACAGATTTGACAGTTTATCTATATCAAGGAATAGTGAAGCTTCAAACAAGTGAGTCACCTACTGAGCCTCAAAGCTCATCAGGTAATCCACCACAACACCAGGCAGAAGGAGGTAGTATTTTGAAGGAACAGGCAACTGGTTAATACTACTCACGCACCAACTATCGATGATTTTTCTCATTCATTCAATCAGTCCTCATGAATGACTTTGAAATAACAGCTGGACAGAGTGTTCTAGCTCCTGAGCAGAATATGTCCAACCTGGATCTATCTCTGCAACTGGAAGTGATTCCTCGGCTTTGGATTCACAACACTCATCCAACTGAGAACATCATAGGGAATGTCTTGAGGGTGTGAGAACAAGAGGACAAACTCATCAAGGGAATGTCTGCTTGTACTCATGCTTTCTATCTCAGATGGAACCCAAGAAGGTAGAAGATGCCTAAAAGATAGTAGCTGGATTGAATCGATGCAAGAGGAGCTGCTTCAATTCAAGAGACAGAAGGTATGGAACCTATGTCCGCTACCATCTGGTCAAGTACCCATAGGCACCAAATGGGTTTTTCGAAACAAGAGAGATGATAGAGGCTTGATCAACAAGAATAAGGCAAGACTTGTGGTTCAAGGATACACTCAAGAGGAAGGAATCGATTATACTGATGTCTTCGCACCAGTTGCAAGACTTGAGGCAGTTAGGATCTTCCTTGCTTATGCTGCATCCAAGGACTTCACTGTATACCAACTTTATGTCAAGTGTGCTTTCTATATGGGGATATAGATAGGGAAGTGTACGTATGCCAACCTCCAGGATTTGAAGATCCACAGCACCCCAACTATGTGTGCAAATTGGATAAAGCTCTATATGGGCTGCACCAAGCACCTAGGCTGTGGTATGAGACTCTGTCTCAGTTTCTCTGAAGAATGGCTATACTAGAGGTACCATTGACAAGACTCTCTCATTAGAAAGTCTGGAAAGGACATTTGCTTGTACAAGTCTATGTCGATGACATCATATTTGGTTCCTCAAATGACCAAATGTGCAAGGACTTTGAGAGCATTATGAAGAAGAAGTTTGAGATGAGCTCCATGGGAAAAATGGACTTTTTCCTTGGAATTCAGGTAAAGCAACTGAAGGAAGGGTTCTTCATCAATCAATCTAAATATGTCTCTACATCTTAGAAAGATTTGAGATGAAGGATTGCAAGCCTGCCAAGACACCCATACCCAGAAACCATAATCTTTGTCCTGACCTTGAGGGGGAGGATACTGATCAACATCAGTATAGGGCAATTATTGGTTCTCTGATGTATCTTACAGCAAGTAGACCTGATATCATGTTTGCTACTTGCATTTGTGCAAGATATCAGGCTGCTCCTAAGGTGTCTCACCTAGCTGCTGTTAAGAGAATCCTCAGATACCTCAAAGGAGCACCTAAACTAGGTCTCTGGTATCCCAGAAACAAGGATTTCAATCTTTATGGATACTCTGACAGTGACTACGGCGGCTGCAATATTGACAAGAAATCAACATCGGAGGATGTCAATTTCTTGGTGGAAGGATCATCTCATGGCAATGCAAGAAACAATCCTGTGTCTCTACATCAACTGCTGAAGCTGAATACATTGCTGCTGCTAGTTGCTGTGCTCAACTGCTATGGATTCAAAATCAGATGTTAGACTATGGATTCAACTTTATGAGTACTCCTATCCATATTGACAACAACAGTGCTATCTCCATTACTGAAAATCCGGTGAAGCACTCCAAGACTAAGCACATTGACATCAGGTATCATTTCATTAGAGACATTCATGAGAAAAATCTAATCAGGTAATCAAAGTTGATTCAAATGAACAATATGCTGATCTGTTTACCAAAGCTTTTGATGAACAAAGTTTAAGTATCTCATAACAGCTATTGGGATGATAAACATTGATTAATCTGATCTTTTTTGAAAACCTTTTAATATGTAAGTCTTGTGTCAATACAATTTAAGCCCTGTTACAAGGAATTCTCTCTGAAATTTTCTAAGTGTAAATTCCTTCCGAAGAGAAATTAACCTTCGGAAGACATTATATATCTTCCGAAGCAATTTCTCAAAGGATAACTTTCTTCTCGGAAGAATTTTTGGTCTCGGAAGAAGCGATTGATTGCATATCAGATCTACTTCCGAAACTTACAAATTCTCTATTCGGAAGCAACTCTAACCTTCGGAAGCAATAATGGCTTAGAAGTAAGAATTGCCTTCGGAAGACAAGTTACCTTCGGAAATGTTTTACACTCGGAAGAGAGATCTCACTGTGTAACGTAAATTCTTGGGCCCCACACTGTAAAAAGCAAAGATTTTGTTAATGATGTCGGATTATTTAACTGATTTTTAACCTTACCGCCACTGTCATTCATCCACTAAACCATCACATACCTTATCCTAACCCCATTACCGCCTCTCCACAATCTTTTAAATAATCTCGACTATTCACTTTCACTCTCTTACTTGCAAACTTTACAGCCCTAGAAATTTCTTCTACTCATCTTTACCCAACAAATCATTCCATTCACCTTTCCAAATGGCCTTCAACCCACAGCACAATCAAGTCGCACTCTTGATTATCAAGAGATGCCGACTTCTCAGATATCATCTCCTTCCTAACCCAATCTTCCTACTACACCGCTCTGACTGTTAACCCACAATTTACACAAACCATATGTCTGAATTTTGGGCAAATGGTCAGATTGAAACCCTAAACAGGAGTTGGTCATTATTGAACAGCTCATCAGGGAGATTTAGAGCTTCATGATGAGGGCGCTCCAACGGAATTTCCCAAAGCAGACTTGGACCATTCTTATCTCCAAATGGGATATGGAGGAGACGTTAACAGGTCAACTGTCTACAAATTTAACTTCTCGTACAAATGGAAGTTCCTGCTACACGTGGTCCTTCACTGCTTGTCGAATAAATCCGGAGGGATCAAATCCCATTTGAACTTGGGTGCCTTGTTCATGGGTTGGTAAAAGGCCTCCGCTTCAACTATTCAAGATTTGTGCTGACTAACCTCATGGGAAATCTTCAGAAGACACCTTCTTCATGTATCCCAGGTTTCTCCAGCATATAATCAACTGTGAGCTAGACCAGAGCACGCTTGTCTGTGCAGCTGCTCTGACTGCTCCCAGATGAGGCCGACCATCTTCAAGACTTTGAAGAGAGTGTCCACCAACTTCACAGGAAGAGATACTGCACTTCTTCCAGGTATGACTGAGCCAACGGCTCCTGGTGACATCCCTGTTAAACCCACATGGTGAACCCACACCAGCAACTACCCCCACTATGCCTCCATCCATCACCATCACTTATCAAAGACGTCCCAAACGAACCCTTGTTCAATCTACTCTGATTGAACAAGCTCCCCTGTTCAATCCAAAAAGGCTAGAGTGGAACAAGGGCTCCCACTCAGCCTGAGGTCCAACCATCCTTCACAATTGACCTCAATTGGGTCCTGAGTCTCCTCAGTCTCAGACCCATGAGCCCACAACCCAAGCTGAAAGCCCTCAGGGTGAGTCTCTATACTCCCTTGAGCAGCCAACAAGGGACAGCCCCACCAGAGGCTCAATGCCTGTAGACATTGACCAAAGTCCCGGGTCAGTAGGTTTAACCATTCTATCTTTCACTGACCTTTATTTAAAATGATGAAGAGATAACATCTCTCCATGGCAATGAAGTTGATCTACAACACCCTCTCCAAGATCAACAGAGCCGAAGAAATCTCTTATCTCTAGCCCCCATCAGCAACCAACTGAGGTGAGTCCCACTGATGTGGAGGGGACTCATGTAGATTCAGCTGCCACTACAGAAGGTGCCTCAATGGACCTTCTGGACAGTGGTAACATTTCTCAGACTGAATCTACGGCAACCGAGCCCTTTGATGACTCTGAAAGAGACATCATTGAGCATGGGAAACCAGGGTGCCAAGAACCACATCTGGTGGTGAGGCTGAACATACTAGGTATGTTACCTCATCTCCCCGTGATTCTTCGAAAGAAGATGAGGGAAGAATGAAACTCCTCATTCAAGATCTTCTTTCTAAAGTCTCAAACCTAGAATCTTAGGTTAAGACTTTAGAGGCAAGATCTGCCACTCAGCAACTTGAGATTGACAATCTCAAGGCTCAACTAGCTGAGAAACAGACAGAGAGGTCTGTTAGGCATGTACCTATTCAGGTCTCCCTGACTTCCTCCTCCAGCTCATCTAGCTCTCAAGATGATGCTACGAAAAAGGGGGAGAATGGTCAAAGACAAACAACACAAGGAACCACAGAGCCGGCCTTCCACTTAAACATATTCCTCTCCCATCATCTCTGCGCCTGAAACATCTCAGGTCACTCTTCATATTGATCCAAGGATGTTCAATGATCTCTACAGACTCTTCACCAAGTTTCTGTTAAGATCCTCCTTTGAGCAGCCAAGTCATGATGCTGCAATGATCTACTTTGGAGCAGAAGAACTTCAAAGGCTGACTGCACCTTCTACCACTGTGGAAGAAGTTGGTCAACCTAAGGTCCTCATGGAACCTAAGATTCAATTCAAAAGGGAAATGGGAACTGATGGCCCAGCAACTGAAACAGTTGGGACAGAATCTGCATCTCCTTTAACTTCCGAAGCTGAAGTTAAAGCCTCGGAAGAACAAGCTGAATCTTCCGAAGCTGAAATGGAAGCTGCGGAAGGACTGTTTAAGATGTCCGAGGAACTGATCATCACAGATGCTATCCTGGAAATGGCATCTGAAATGAGCAGCGAGGACTTTCCAATTGCACCTCCATCTCAGACTCATCTCTGACTCTCTCACAATCAGAAACCTCTCTCCAAGAACCACCACAGTCAGGATCTTCAAAGGATAAAGGTAAAAGGAAGATGACTGCAGAAGAGATTCAGGAAGAGGAGAAGATTGAGAAACTTAAGAAGAAAGGAAGACTTCAGACTGAGAAGTTGCTAGCTGCTAGCACAAAAGCAGCTGCTTCCAATCAGGAGGTTGTCATCAATAAAAGAAGAGAGATCATTGACCAGCTCATTGAAATGGGAGCTGCCAATGAAGAAACACTCCTGCTACCATTAGAGGAGTTGGTGGATCTGGAGAAGGCAACCAGGCTGAACTTGAAGAAGAAGCCAGGTTGGCCTTAGAGGAAAAGGAAAAGAAACAGAAGGAGGATGAATTGCAGCTGAGGAGAGACAGGATAAACTTCTACTCTCCAGAGGCTTTGATCTTCAAGAACTCTCTCCACACAACGATGACACGATCCTCTGGCTCTCAACAAAGAGCAGGATCTAATGGAGAAAGAAAGGAAAAAGGCTGCAAAAGAAAAAAAAGGAAAAGAAGAAGAGAAAGAAGAAGAGGCTAGGGTCACTGCCTCCAAGAAGCTTACTGAGAAAGCCTGGATGAAGGACTATCTTTGGGCTCATGGCTTCTCGGTAGGCAGGTGGGTCCTATGTCTGAAAGGACACTCCAACGGATTGTCAGTGAAATTAAGGCTGACATCCGGTTGGGGAAAAGGAAAGAGATGTACAGAAGGGTAAAAGGGATGACCTTCACTGCTTCTACCCAACCACAACTTGAACCCTCATCCTCACCATTCACCATTAAACCTGAACCCTTCACCCCTGAACCCACATCACTACCCACTACTACTCCCTCACTTCAACCTCCTAAACTTCCATCATCCAACCCAAAACACTAGCCAGAACCTCTGAACCTAAACCTACCCAATACCATCCAAACCATCCCTTCAGCCTTCTCAACATCTCTCCCTTGAGGAGTTTAAGGCAATCAAGACGAAGCTCACTAATTGCACCACTTTGAGCGAAGTTTCTTGTGTAGAAGAATCTGTAACATTACCTATGTAGACGGATCTTCAAGTTCCCTCACAAGAGACAGATTCCTTGATTTTCCTAGAGGAACTTTGGACCAGGCTGCAAGACTTTTGGGCCTCAATTCAGACTCTTTAAATGAGGAAGAAAAGAAGCTCAGAAGGAAACTGGTGACTCTACTGGATACAAGAAAAGAGGACAAGATTCCTAGTCAGCCTCTTGTGCCTAGAAGGAAGATAATCCAGTGGAGGTTTGATGAACCTTCTCATACTTTGTTGTGGAAAGAGAGAATGGTGAAGTCAACAGAATCAATGCAACCTCTTGTTACACTCCAGCAGATTTGACATTGCTGAGTTAGCAGAGAAACCATTCTCCAACCCCTCCAACTCTGAAACTGCTGCACTCGTCAGAAATCATCTCACAGTCTTCATTTGGCTGAGCTAACTACAAAAGCAAAGATTGAAGAAGAGTTGAAGTTGAGAAGACAGGAAGACAAGGAAAGATCTCCCACCAAAGGCTACCTTTCTACAGATGGTGGAAGGTCCTGAATTGGAACCTATAGTTTGATGGGAATATGATTACAGTTCCCATCAACTAACTCTTTTCAGAGGGCAACACAAAGGGTACATGTTATCCAAGGTGACAGACTGGATTCCTATCTACCAAGGATCTGTACAAGCTTCTCAGCACCACATGGGGAAGAACAAGGAGACAGACAAATATTTGCTCTCCTTGGTGCTGAAAGTTTTGAGAAGTCGAGGTAAGTGAAGTTTTGGTAGCATCAGCCTAGGGAGAGTTTGTTGGATCAAGAAGAAGGCTAATGCAACCAAAACTAGATCACTTAAGTTATTTTGATGCTGCATGCAAAGGCTTCCGAAGCTCTTCATGGAACTTCCGAAGGTTGTAGAGTTCTTCCAAAGACAAAGGAAAAGTCCAGCTTTCGAAGACAGAACTCTACTTCCGAAGACAAATGCATACTTCCGAAGTTCAAGACTTAGAAGAATAAAGTGAAGACCACTTCTAAAGTATGATGAAGAAGGCTCCAAGTCTTGGAAGAAGCAGCCTCTTCCGAAGTATAAAGTGGCTTCGGAAGTACTTACTCTTCCGAAGCCATTTAACCTTCGGAAGACACTGCTATAACCAGTGGACACAAGTATGGTCTTGACACTCCGCTGCAGACTTCTGATACAGCATGGCTTCTTCTTAAAGAACCATGTTGTTGACCATACTTTATTCCACTGTTTACCTTTTCATGATAGTACAGTTGCCATCTTTAGTTGGTGACAAAAGGTAAGTCAGGGACATGTCCTGACTACCAAATCTCAGATAAGACTTTATCGAGATACCTAAACTATAGTCTTGTAGTATAGGCTTTAGCTAAAGGATCCTAGCTGGTATCAAAGTTATCCGACTGTAGATAGTATTATATAGGTTCTCCTTGTAACTCATAAAGCACACAATCTGCTTGTAAGAGTCTTTGTATCTTGAGTTGAGAATCAATATATAAAAGTATCTTGAAAATTATCTTTCTGTGTTCTTAATTACTTTTCATATTATGATCAACTCTTCTTGATTCTTACCCGAGTGTGATTCTAGGTGAGTTTGAGAGAAAACATTTGTGTTAAGTGACAAACACCGATCCTGCAAGACCTTGAGTTTTTATGTGTTGTATGTTTGTGCTTTAAGTATTAACTTTTGCAATTTACTTTAATTTGTTGGGTTTAGTTTGTTCTATTGTTTGGTGGATAGAGTAAGGATTAAATGAGAAGGTTATGTTTTTACAAGAGATTATGAAAATTCATTAATATAAATTAATGTCATTGTTTTTAAGAATATAACATCAGAACGAAAGGATTTTATTTTAAAGAATGTCGTAGAGAAATCACCGACAAAACCCCATCTATTTGTCCCACCTTCATTCATCACCACCACTGCTTCGACAAAGAATTCAACCAACTTGTAATGTCAGAAGCTGTAACCACAACCACCATATGGTATTAAAAGCTATGACAACAACCATCACGAAACCTAGATGCAATATTTTGTTTTTTAATAGTTTGTCTATGCATGCTTGAAACCTTAGATCCATCTTGTTCATTCTCTCTCTCTCTCACTCACTCTCTCTCTCTATCTCTCGCTCTCTCTCTCTTTGTGTGTCTTATTGTATCCCTCGTGTAGAAAAACAATTTTTGGACTTTTTTCTTCAATTTTAAAGTTTTAGCGGTCTTGAACTTGGACTCTTTTGCTTTGATTGTAAGGTTTGGGGGTATTCAACTTGGATTTTTGAACGATGATGGTGGTGGATAGATTTTTTGAATCGATTTAGGGGGCGCGAGACTAAAGGATTTGGGATTTAGGGGGTGTGAACGACATTAAAGGACTCTGTTATAAGGGTAATAATAGGTGATGTGATGGTGCTTAGTGGTGGCGGTGGGTTTTGGGGTGGGATGCGATAAGCTTTTTTGTATTTACTTGTAGGGGGTAATAATGTTAATTCATATTAAGTTAATATAAAATATTTAACGTTGTTAGTGGATGTGGTTGAAATTAAAACAAATGATAAAACTAGTAGACTATTATATGGAAAAGTTGTTGAATTAATGGTCCATTTGTTTATCATATGTGCTACTACTAATTTTGTATGGACTCAAATTGGGTTATGGTGCAAAATTCCATCAATTTTCTCTACTTCATTTTGTGATTAAAGGAGATATACAAAATTCCAACAAGAAATTGGTTCATGCTATTATTCTCATTTCATGTTGGTTATATGAAAAACAAGAAATGAAGACCTATTTAGTAATAGGACATTACCTTCTGATGAGAAGCTTATGTTTTTACTAGAACTTTGAAAATCTGTCGAAATAAATAAAAATATTTGATTTTTATTAGTATATATTAATAATCATCTTGTACGTTAAATAATTTAGCCAATAGTAACGACTCGTTACTACTGACTATAAACCGAAAACTGATAAGCTGAAATACACAATTTAGCATCTGTTTTTTTCTTAATGAAGAAAGAAAGACGAATTCGACTCTTATAATTAATACATTGATTATTACTTTATCGGAGAATTGCATAAACCATGGTATATTTGATTAGAAAATTTTAGAATATAGCATCGCATTGAAAGGATTTAACTTTAAAGAATGTAATAAAGAAATAAATAAAGAGTAAATTACACTTCTCGTCTCCCTAGTTTATTAAAAATTATGGTTTCAATTTAATAATTTATTTATTACATTTATAGTCTAATGGTCCCATCACTGATTTTAATTTCATGCACATCACTAACATTGTTAGACTAGTGATGTTTCACCCAAAGGCATTTTAATCATTTTCAGAACTCTTTACAAAACTGTCCCTCACCTCTAACCCCTCCCTTCCCCCCTCTCTCTCTCTTCAAAAGAAATAAAGTCACCTTCACGCCAACAACACCACCATGTTATGTTGTAAATGAACATAATTATAATATTAACCTAGTGTTAAGAAGGGGTTCTTTTATATACTTTGTTAATAAGGATACCATTGGTATGATTGTGTTAATGAGGAGACGTTTGGTATAACTTTCTTGTAACTGGTAAATGCTCATACACGGATATGTTTTATGTTGGAGATGATGAATTTCTAATAATTCTTAACAACTTTACCTCTTTAGAAAACAAAATAATGATCCTTTGTTTTTACATTTTATCTTCATCTTATTCTTGTTTTCATCTTTCAAGACACCTTCGGTTCTATGGTTAGCTTGAGTGGGATGACATCTCTTGCCACATAGACATATTGTCTTGGTTATTGTATCTTAAGAGACTACTTTGTTTTGAAGAGGCACACAATCTGTTTTAAGGGACCTTTTTAGAACATTCCTCAAACACCATTCAACCTTTTGATTCGTTGATTGTGTAGTCATAGACGAAGCTACGAAGAATCTTTGTGGTTTCAAGATGCAAGTGCAAGAAGTTTTCTCTTGAGTCTACGATTTGAATTGAATTCAATTTATGTAAACTTTTTTATCACTTACATCCATTTGTATGCGGCATTGTAATTTTATTTTTCCCATCATAATGTAATTATTATTATTTATTATATTAATAATTATGAGCCCTTTCCTACAAGATTTTGGATGGATTTATGATCCCATTTGTTGTTGATCATATATTGTGATATGGGTGTCATCCTTTGGGTGGTTTTCCTTTTGTCGGTTTGTCCTTTTGTCGGTTTGTCCTATTGTATGGTTTTGGTGTTTTTAGTTTCTTGTTAGTCCCATTCTTTTATAAAATTTTTCCATTCAAAAAATATATAAATAAACTTTTAAATTAAAACAAGCTCTAAAAGAGTAATTTACTCATAAATAAATAAAAGGATCAAATTGTTTTATGAGTTTATAATTAAAATAATATAATGATTAAACTAACGGGGTTAACACTCCATTAGTAAAGGATCGTTGGTGAGTTCACTTATGATGAATTGTTCACACCCTCGCTCATGAAGGGCAACACGGTGTCACCCACTTCTAACGACCAGTTGGTAGGGCTATGCCTCCACTCACGATGGCATCACAACTATTCTTAATATGTTAGCTTTTATATCATTGTTTCTTTCATATACCATCTTATATTCCTTCTAAATATAACTTTTGAAGGTTAAATTTTTTAATGAAATTTTCATATGTTAAATTTTCAAGTTATGTTTCAAATAAAAATGCTACTAAAACTCAAAAGTGTAACAAGTAATATTAACAATCAATTTTCTTTAATAAATTGTTGACATCAAATTATATGAAAAAGTTTATTAGAAGTGAATTTTAGAAAAAAACCACTTTTGTTCACTTTTTGTAAATTCTCCTCATTTTTTAAACATTTAAAACTTTTATCTATGACATTGTTTTTTTATAATATTATACAATAAAAATGAGTGTTTTTTAATCTTTAAAACAAATACAGTATTGTAAAATAATATAATAATGTTTTTATGTTTTTAAGCTCATATCTCGTCATTATGTATCTTAGTGTAGTTTATTTGTTTTTTGTGTATTTTTCTGAATATTATTATGTTTTTTATAAAATAATGATTTTAAAATAATATAATGATGGAATGACATGTAAAACACAATAATAAATTAACAGCTAATTAGTCTAATATATTAAAAATGATGATAAAATAACACAACGTCTCATTGTGTTTGACATTGTGTTTTTTATTGTCATTATGTCAGTTTGATTACTATATGTTTTGAAAAATACATAGCTGAAATAACTTATTGTGTACTTTTAATTTTAAAACACAAAGATAGATAGCAACAAGTTTATATAATCTATAAAAAACAATAATAAAAATACACATTGTGTTTTTTTAACACTATGAGTTTTGTAAAATGCATTGGTGATAGTATATCATCGTGTTTCTAATTGTAAAACACAATGATTGGTAACAAGTTTATATAATCTATAAAAATAATGACAAAATAACACAAAGTAATACACACCATAAAATACAATGATAAATAATATAACAAATTATGTAAGTTACATGACACAATGAACTAATGGATATTTTGATACAATAAACGTATAAAACACAATAAGTGACGTAGTTGACACAATATCACAAATTTCATACTTTTTTAATATAATAAAATAAAACACATCAACCACACAATTATTTTAAAACTTTAGTTAAATTTTTTTTACTATAACCTTATTCAAATTTTTAAAGAAAAAATATCATATTCCAGAAAGTAAAAACATGATAGAACTATGTTAACATTGTATACTCTTCGCACGCTTATTTTAAATGTTCTTGATTATCTCGTCAGGGTAAATGATGCGGCCCAACCAGCCCATCTACGAAGCCCAGAACAACAAGCCCCTTTGAATAACATAAGGCCCAAGAGACAAGTGAAGAAACCCACAAGATACATGGATTAAGTCCAAGCTTGCATGTTGTCACGTTTCAGCAGTCCGTTAATTTGCATCTTTTGTTTATTTCTTATTTTTGATTAAGTCAAGTAGTAGGATAGAGTAGTTTTGCATGATAGGAGATAGTGGCATAAATAAGGAACATGGGTGATAAACCCACATTCCCTGCATGTTTAAATTTCAAGTTTGTTTTTCATTTGGGAATTAATCAAGAAAATTGCTCCAAGCATTGTGTCTCTTCCCTTAAAAACTCTCTCCCCTTGATTCTCTCTTTGGTGTCATCAGTAAACATACAAAGTGAATTTTGTTTTGAACACTTCCTGCAAAAGGCCCCTTCTTCACACTTCATCACGTTGTGGCTTTTTTTAATCTACTTTTTAACAACGAATTTTTTTTCCTTGAGGGATTGATATAATCTAAAACATCTAGACTTCAGGTATTTCAAGAGACTTTGCCTCTGTGTATGGGTCCATCACTTAATACCAGTAGTGGACTCGCAAATTTTTAAAGGTGGAGATAAAAGTTTAAGTATTGATTTTGAATTAAAACAAATTGTGCTCCTAGCTTGTTAAAAATACCCCTTTTAGTGAAAATATTTTCATTCTACTCAAAGTTAGACTAACAATTAACATACTTGTAAAATTTTACACTAAAGATTATTAAATTTTTTAGATGTACGGGGTGCCTTTCCCCTTCTGATACATGGGCTTCTTTTGCGTGGTGGATACATAAAATCCATAACATATTGAATCATGACAATTAATACAGGCATTTGAAGTGTTTGAAAAAGATATACCTGCTCCAGCAATATTCTATAATTTAATTTTACTAGTGTTTTTCAACCACGTGCGTTATGCGTATGATGAATGAGGCTCACGACAAAAATTCGTTTATGACTACTAACCATATACGATAGTCACGCTGAAGCAACCCTATAGCCCGACATTATACTACATACAAAATGTACAACAACATACAACATGTACATCAACATACAACATGTACATCAACATACAACATGTACATCAACATACAACATGTACATCAACATACAACATGTACATGTCTCAAATGACACATTTTCATCATCACTGACTTGAAACAAGCATAACTCATTTTTCTGAATGCGGCATCACAACATAACCTTATAAGCGAACATAGAGACAAGGGTCTCAGATGAACAGTTGTCATTATCAACAACCTATATCGCCGACATATGAACCTCCTTCATAGAACCACAAAGGACGACGGTTGTCTTTCCCGTCATCACCAACCAACAACTGCCATGCAAAACAACAACCACCAAAACCACCATGGTGACACCAACGACAACCATGACGATCTAGTCCGATTTCCCATCACAAAACCCTAAAAACCCCCTTGTCGCCTCTGGTACTGCCACAACACCGACGACAATGGAGACATAGATTGATGGTTGGGCCATGGAAGACCGCCACCTGCTCCACCTCAACCACAAAGGGGAGGTGAAGCGGGAACAGAGACACGGCCACAACAATCGCCTTCATTGCGAGCCACCGCCACAACAACCTCTGTCATTGCCTTCATGAACGTCGCCTTTGGTACGGCCGACCACCACCATAAAACCCTACAAACCCCCTCTTCGCCTTTGGTACGGCCGGCATCAGAGCCATCGCCACAACAATCGCGTTTGGTAAGGTCTGCGTATATATAAAACAAGACCGAGGACCAAAGGGTAAAATTCGTGTAGCCAAAACGTAAAACTTAGAAAGTAAAATGGTTATTCACTTTGCTTTATATATATAAGTGAACTAAAATAAAAATGACACTCACGAAGCACATGCTTACCTTTAAAATGTAAGTGAACTGTCACCAACCCGTAACCTAAAACAACATTATCTTGACATTTTATATTCTAAGGCTGTTTCCAATGCTACAGCTTATCCTTCCCACAAACAGTCTGTAGAGATTTATAAAAATGCTGATTCAACCTAAACATCCAAAGTCTGTCATGCATGCTGCACAAGTGCATTGAAGAAGAATTCTTAGGAAGTTTCACACATGCAACTGAAAAAGATTCCAAGTGTGAAATCTTCGGAAGCCAAGACCAATATCTTTCGAAGCCAAACATGAAGTCTTCCGAAGCCAGAGACAAAGTCTTCCGAAGCTTCAACTCATGAAGACAAATTTCTTTCGAAGACTTTTGACACATGCTTTATCTGATGTACTTTTCCATAAAGCTAGTCACCTTTCCGCTGCATCTCTGTAATGTCACCAACTTACATGAGTTAGTGAAAAGGTACATGCTTTTGGTAACTGTATATTGAGGTCTTGAGTCTGTAACTTTCTACGTCATGTACTTTATCATTTTTGTAATAGATAAGGATGTGAGCTGTGGCATGTTATAGTCACTAGTCAAAAGACAATCTACCTTTTGACTCTACAATTGATTTTGTTTGTGTCTAGTCAATTGTATTCAGCTGACTTTCAAAGTATAGCCGGCTGTAGAATGTAGTATAAGTATCTCATGTTCTTGTATTTTTCTAATATGCTTGTAACAATTGTATAGAACATAGAGAAAGCAATATACTGCATTCTTGAAAACCCTACACTTGTGTTCTCTTGTTCTGTCTCTTATATTACTTGTGTTCTTAGTGTCTTATTGGGTTAATCCAGTCTTACTGTTTGATTAAGTTTGGTTATCTCTTCTTTGTGTTGTTGTGTTGTAATTGACCCCCTTCACGGTCCTGCATTGGTATCAGAGCTTTCCAAGCTCTGATAAAAGATCTCACCATCTTAAGATCCCTCACACACAAATACTCAACTTTTCAATGGCAGCCATTTTTAAGACTGATATGGAAACTAGAACCATGAACAAGTCCCCACTAATCACTCTTGATAAGTTTGATACCTGGTGTTGAGAATGGAAGGTTTCATCAGGTCTCTGATTCAAGAATGTGGGAGTCTATTGAGAATGGACCTTTCATACCTAGCCCCCTTCTGCTACTGGTGTTGGTATGATCCCCAAGGATGTGGCTACTACTCTGATGAATAGGAAGAGAGTAGAGATTGACAGAAAAGCCGTGACAGCCCTTCAAATAGCCTTCTAAACTCTATGTCAGAGGTTCCAATAAGTGCAAACAGCCAAGCAGTTGTGGGATGCACTGAAACTGATGTATGAGGGTTCCTCTAAAGCCAAGGAGAACAAGAAGGATCTCCTGAAGTAGCAGTTTGAAAACTTCACCTTCAAAACAGGTGAAAACCATGACTCAACAATACTTCAGGTATGTGAGATTGTGGATACCTTTATGGATGGAGGAGTTTCTCTTGAGCATAGAGATATTGTAAGGAAGTTCATGTCCTCACTACCTAGGCAATTGTTGGACCAAAAGAACCAATGAGCCAAGATCAGAAAACCTCTAAGTCCCACATGGTATCACAACAACTGCTGAAAGCCTCATCAGTAGTTTGACAAGTGCTGAAGACTTCAACAGCTGAAGATCAAGTGTTGAAGACTTCAACAGCTGAAGAACTAAAGTGCTGAAGTACAACAGCTGAAGAACACAAGTGCTGAAGCTGAAAGACCAAAGTACTGAAGTACAACAGCTGAAGAGTTTACAAGTGCTGAAGATCAACAACTGATGTACAAAGTCTAAAGACAAAGACTGAAGACATCAGCTGATGATATCTACTGAAGTCATCAGCTGATAAACATCTGAAGGTCAAAGTCTGAAGATCAAGTACTGAAGCTCAGTAGTTTGTCACAACTGCTGAGATTACTTCTTCAGTAGTTTGTCACAACTGCTGAAGAGTACTTCTTCAGTAGTTGTGATATCAGTAGTTTTATATTTCTAGTTTAGTAGTTTTATGTTTCAGTAGTTTTGTAAAACGACTGAAGAGCTTGTTCTTCAGTCGTTGTAGTTTCAGTAGTTTTATATTCTATTCTGTACTTAACACTCTGATATGTTCTCAGTAGTTGTGAACATTTCAGTAGTTTGTTAGAGTTAGTTTTTTGTATTAGATCTGCCAGTTGTCACTTTCCCGTGATAACAGCAGCGATTGCACTCTATATAAAGAGTGTCAACCTATTGTAATAATTGAGTGAATGACGGGAATGATTGAATGATTTAATTAGAAATATTCTATATCTATAAACATTCCTTGAATCAAAAATATATATTCTCTCACTATAACCGTATGTGCTCTTAATGCATACAAGTATCGATTACTTGCTACAATTGTCTAATTCCTGTTCGTATTCCGCTGCCTTGAACTCTAATACATCAAACTGTGATCGTTGATCCTGTCAAATGGTATCAGAGCAGGTTAATCATTGATCGATCTAATAATTGATCATTGAAACTGCTATTCAAGATCTAAGTTTGATTGAATTAGCTTTTGTTTTTGCAAGAAACGGTTATAGAGATTGAATTTTCTGTATTTCTGGTCATTCATCCTGAGATCTTTTCTTGGTTTTCATTGAGTTTGTTGTGGTCTGTGTAAAACTTTTAAAAGCTTGAATAAATTGTTTCTGAACTGAAAATGACTACTCCCTCCAATGATCCTCACAATACTGGTTCCTCAACCAGCCACCAATGTTGGTTAGGAATGAGTATAACATATGGCAACGACGAATGCTCCATCACCTGTCTGTTAACAGCGCAGGTTTTGGACATCAGTGGTACATGGTCCACACAAGCCTATGGTGAATAACCCGGAAACCAATCAAATGGTTCCGAAGAGGAGGGAGCAATACTCAGATGAGGATAAGAAGTTGCTTGAAATTGATGCAAAAGCCCATGGAATTCTGGCCATGGCACTGCCAATGAAATCTATTCTGGGCTAATGCATCATGAAACTGCCCATGACCTCGGGAATGCCTTGAAAAACAATTTGGAGGAACAGATGAGGTCTTGGCAAATAATAGAGAAATCCTTGCCCAACAATATGAGACATTTTCTCATAGAAAGGGTGAGACACTGACTCAACAATATGAGCGGTTCTCTTGTTTGATCTCTGAATTAAAAATGGTCAAACTTGAGTACACAAATACCAGATGAATAACAGATTTCTCAGATCACTGCCTGAGAGATGGGACACATATACTATTGTCCTACGCTCCAGTGCAAGTTTGGACAAACTATCTCTCACCCAACTCCATGGGAAACTGCTCACGTTTGAGAGAGAGATAGAACAGAAGAGAAAGCTGTCTTCATCTGGAAAGCTCACTGAAGACTTTGTACCAGGCAACACTGCCTTGGTGGGTCATGAGTCAGAATATGCTTCATCTGAATGCCAGTATGATGAGCATATTAATTTCTCTTCAAGCACTTCTGATTCTGCATTTGTGAGTGTTGATGGTCAGTTTACTGGGTGTAATAATGACAATTTATGCTTCATTATGGATGATCTCAAGGGGATGCTGATGACGACTTAGAAGAGATGGATATTTTGAGCCAAATGGCCCTGATAAATATCAGATCTCAGAAGTTCTATAAAAGAACTGGAAGAAAATTCCCAGGACTCTCTGGCAAAACCAAAGTTGGTTTTGACAAGAGCAAGTTGAGGTGTCACAAATGCCAAAGGCTTGGACACTTTGCAAGAGAGTGTAGATCAACTGGATCTAACTCCATTGCACCCTTTGTGACTTTTCCTGCCATAGTCAACAACACAGAGGGCAACATCCTGTCACTTCTAGTCATCATCCTCAACAACAATCTCCGGCATATTTTGTTCCTCAGGGTCAAATGCCATATCCGTACCCTTGTTATTACATGCCACAGTCAAATCAAGTTCAAGTTCCTATGGCACCACAACCTCATGCACTACCAGAACCTCAGCCATCCCAATCTCATCAACAAACTCAACCTCAACAACACAGCTTCTTCACCCCAGGAGTTGTTGACTGGAGCAGTTTACCAGATGACATGTCTGGTCATGACCAACTGTTCTCAGGTGCTGGTCAACATGGTGGTGACAGTCCTTTTGGGAATCTAGCTCTTATGGCTTTGGAGTCTGCTGATACTTCATTTTCTAATGCCTCTACACCTCAGGTATCACAGGTATCCTCTGAGGCAAAAGCCAAATTATGTTCTGAACCATGCATAGCAGCATTTGCTTCCATTAGAGAAGCAAATGTAGCTCTAATTAATAAGAACATTGAGCTAGAACAAATAATTTCCAAAAACAAAGCTGAGTTTGAGTTTGTGCTTAAAGATAAAAATGATGAGATTTATAAACTGAATTGCCAAATAATTGATGATAAGGCTAGAGAAGAGGTACTTCTAGAGAAGTACAAAGATCTCAAAGAAACCCTTGCAGTTACCCAGGTAGAGGTGATAGATGGGTACAATCATGCAAAGGTTTTGAAATGCTTCTTAGTAAGCAATCTGCTTCAAATGTGAAGTTTGGAATTGGTTACAATCACACTGCTCCACCTACAGATTTTACCCCAAGAGCAGAGTAGAATCTGATGGTGAGAGTGATAACCAATCCATCACATCATGTGATCTACCTTCTGATACAGCACAATCAGAAGTAGCAGTCAGCATCAAGCCCTCTTTGAACTATCAGCTGATGTTGATGGTTCAAATGCTGACACTCACATGATTAATGAGTTGATCAACTCAGGAGTTAATTCTGAAGGTCCTGAAAGGACTAGAGAGCAGGATTTAACACCTGAAGTTCAAACTTCAACTGCTGTCAGTACTGAAGAGAAGAAACTGCTAGTAGAAAGTTTGAAGACCACTAAAGAGGCAGTCAAGAAAGCAAACAATGCTTCCAAAGCATTGAAGAACAGTCTTCAGTTGCTTCACCCTCTTTAGTTGATGATCAACCTAAGATGAAGAAGAAACCATGTGAAGTATGTGGTTGGTTCAATCATCTTACAGATGATTGTTGGTACAAAAGGGGTTCCAAACTCAAACAAAGAAGAAATTAATGAGAAAATGGTAAAAATGAAAACTGAGTTTGAGACCACATTTGTATCAGCAACATCAAATCCTGTAACCCTTAAGTCCTCAAAAATCCAAAAAGGAGGGGTTAAACAGGTGACAGCTGAGAGTGCTCAGAAGAAGAAGGTGCAACATAGGAACTTATCAAACTCCACTGGCATGTGTCTGATGAGCTGAAAGCTTTATCACAAAATCAGACACAGCTGGTTATGATGGTTCAACATTTGTTGGGTAGAGTTAACCAACTAGACTCTTATGTTGAAACCACAGAAAAGGAGGTCCAAGCCAAAGGACTCCTCTTCTACACCATCTTCTTCCTCTCAGGCTGTTGTTTCAGATAAACTGTTAGTTTACCATCTATTGATGAGACCAGGCCCAAAACCAAAAAGGTTTGGGTCTCTAAAACTAACTGATTGTTTATTTTTGCAGGGTTCTTCAACATGCCAAAGTAGCATCTGGTATGTAGACAGTGGGGGATCTATGCACATGACTGGGAACAGCTCTCTTCTTCATGACTACTCTCAAGGAAAGAAGGGATTTGTTTCTTTTGGCAATGATGCTAGGGGTTACATCATTGGTAAGGGTTTTGTCTCAATGGAGAAATCAAATTTGATGATGTTAATCATGTGGAAAATCTCAAGTACAATCTCTTGAGTGTCAGTCAAATGTGTGATAAAGGCCATGTTGCTCTTTTCACCAGTCAAAACTGTAGGATTCTGTCATCCAAAGTTTTGCACTTGATTGACAAGGTGTTGGATGATCACACTCTCCTGAGAGCCAACAGGACAGGAAGAGTGTATGCCTTAGATCTTTCCAAGAAAATAGATCTCAAAGGCAATCCTTGCCTATTTTCCAAAGCCTCTTCTCAAGAATCTAAACTGTGGCACAGAAGGCTTGGTCATGTTAATCTCAAAAACATGAATCAGCTTACCCACAATAGTTTAGTCAGAGGCTTACCAATAAGGAGTTCCACTGTGATGAAACCTGCACTGCTTGTTTAAAAGGAAAACAACACAAAGTCTCATTCCCTCCTATTGAAGTGCCTAAGTCCACTGCCTGCTTGCAATTACTGCATATGGATCTATTTGGTCCTGTGAGAGTAATGAGCATGGCAAAGAAGAAATACTGTCTGGTAATTGTGGATGATTACTCCAGATTTGTATGGACTTTCTTTCTACATTCAAAGGATGAGGCTGCTCAGAAGATTATTCACTTTGTGTTGTATATTGAGAAGCAGTATTCCCTTCCAGTCAAGTGTATTAGGAGTGACAATGGAACTGAATTCAGAAATCATACACTTGATGACTTCTATCTTTCAAAGGGAATCAAAAGGCAGTTTAGCATTCCAAGGACTCCAGAACAAAATGGAGTAGTGGAGAGAAAGAACAGGACCCTCATTGAAGCTGCAAGGTCCATGCTGGCTGACTCAGGTTTGCCACTGACCTTTTGGGCTGAAGCTGTCAACACAGCTTGCTATGTGCAAAATAGAGTTTTAGTAAATCAGAGGTTGATGAAGACTCCATATGAAGTTCTCCATCATTTGGCTCTCTGATTTCATTTTTCAAAGCATTTGGGTGTCCCTGTTTTATTCTCAACACAAAGGATCAACTCCATAATTTGATCCTAAGGTGGATGCAGGGTATTTTGTTGGTTATTCATCTACTTGCAAGGCATACAGAGTCTTCAACTGCAGAACAAAGATGGTTGAAGAAACTCTACATGTTAAGTTCAATGAATCTCCAAAGGACAAGATTCCACAAAGCCCTGTGGAGTTATTTGATTTGGACATACTGCAATATGTTCCTTATCAAACTCCTGTTGTTGCTCCTGTCAACAGTTCACCACCTGGTGGTACTGCTGATGATGATGATGATTGCAGTACTCACCTCTTCAGTTTTAGTGAGTGATCAGCGCCTGATTCAGCTAGAGCTAGACCTGATGTTCCTGTAGCTCCGTAGCAGCACCATCCACAACAAATGCTGATGAGATCTCTTCGAATTCACTTCCTTTGAATTACCATCCACTGATTGGTTTCAAGGAAATGATTCACCATCACCATCTGTTACTGCTGAGCCTGCTACAAACACTTGCACAGATCTCATTGTGTATCAAGATCTGAAGAATCACCCTATGTCTCAAATCATTGGTGATATCACTGCTGGAGTATCAACAAGAAGTCAATTGTCAAATTTCTGCTTCTATGCTCTCTTCATCAGTCAGCAAGAGCCAAAGAATTATCACATTGCTTTAAAGGACAATGGATGGGTTGATGCCATGCAGCTTGAGCTTCTTCAGTTCAAGAAACAACAAGTGTGGGAACTGGTTCCTCTACCTCCAGGTAAGTGTGCAATAGGCACTAAATGGGTGTTTAGGAACAAAACTGATGAAAATGGGCTTATTGTTAAGAACAAGCCAGACTGGTTGTTCAGGGGTTTGCACAAGAAGAAGGTATTGATTATGATGAACCTTTGCCCCTGTAGCCAGACTGGAAGCAATTCGATTGTTTTTAGCTTATGCTGCTTATCAAAACCTTAATTTTTTCAAATGGATGTCAAAAGTGCATTTTTGTATGGAAAAATTAAAGAAGAGGTTTATGTATGTCAACCTCCAGGCTTTGAGGACAATAAACATCCTAATTGGGTGTATAAGCTTGATAAGGCTCTTTATGGGTTAAAACAAGCTCCTAGAGCCTGGTATGAGACATTATCAAACTTTCTTCTGGAAAATAATTTCACTAGAGGCTCCATAGATAAGACTTTATTCATTAAGAAAGCTGGGCAGCATAATCTACTTGTTCAAATTTATGTAGATGATATCTTTTTGCATCCTCTGATCCAAAGTTGTGTGATGCCTTTACAAAGTTGATGCAACAGAAGTTTGAAATGAGTGCCATGGGAGAATTACAGTTCTTTCTGGGGTTGCAAATCAAACAAAAGGCTGATGGAATTTTCATTCATCAGTCCAAATACACAAAAGATCTTTTTCAAAAGTTTGATTTACAAAACTGTAAGCCTTGTTCTACCCCCATGTGCAGCACCACACAACTGGATACAGATCAGAAAGGTAAAGTGGTTGATGAAACACTTTACAGATGTATGATTGGGTCCTTGATGTATTTAACAGCTTCTAGACCAGATATTATGTTTGCTACATGTGTTTGTGCTAGATTTCAGGCTGCACCTAAGAGTCTCATCTGATTGCAGTCAAGAGGATCTTTAGATATCTGCAAGGCACTCCATCTCTAGGTTTATGGTATTCTACTGGACATTCTGGTAAATTAGTTGCTTTTTCTGACAGTGACTATGCAGGGTGTAAGTTGACCAGGAAATCAACTTCTGGTGGATGTCAATTCCTAGGCAACTGCTTGATTTCTTGGCAGAGCAAGAAACAGACCTCAGTTGCTACATCAACTGCTGAAGCAGAGTACATTGCTGCTGCAAGGTGTACATCTCAGGTACTCTGGCTTCAAACCAACTTTTGGATTATGGCATTACAGAGACTAAGACTCCATTGTTAATGGATAGTGCTTCAGCTCTTTGCATTGTCAAAAATCCAGTCCAGCACTCTAGGACCAAACTATAGAGATCAGACATCATTTTATAAGGGTTTTGAAAAAGGTCTGATTGATCCTAAGTTTGTGCCTAGTGCTGATGAGCTTGCAGACATTTTTACTAAGCCTTTGGATAGTTCAACTTTCCAAACCTGGTGTTAAGGCTTGGTATGCTGCAGCTAGAATAAGTGACAACTACTGATGATCTTAGTAATAAGTACTGATGATCATTAGTAACTATGTCACATATAAGTACTGATGAGAGCTTTTTACCCTCAGCAGTTTTTATAACTACTGAAGGCTAAATGTCTCACAAGTACTGAAGTACTTCATCTGTTCTAAACTACTGATGTAGTTACAACTACTGATGCAGCTACAACTACTGCAATCAGTAAAAACAGATAAGTACTGATGTCCTATGAAACAACTGAAATCAGCCAAAAAGGCTGATGAATGTGTTGAGGACAGTATGAAACAGCTGACAAGCTAAGAATTGACGAAAACAGCTGAAGAGAACTTCTCTTCAGTCGTTTCTACAACTGCTGTTTCATTCTAAACAACTGAAGCAAAACCATGTCTTCAGTAGTTTTATAACTACTGATGACTAATACCAAGTCTTCAGTTGTTTACAACAGCTGATGACAAAACCACTGTCTTCAGTAGTTTCATAACTACTGATGACAAACACCAAGTCCTCAGTTGTTTCAATCATCTGAAGTCAAAACCACGGTCTTCAGTAGTTTTCTAACTACTGATGCCTAACACCACGACTTCAGCTGTTTCAACGTCTGAAAGGATAATACCATGTCAACGGTCGTTTAAAACTACTGATGACTAACACCACATCCTTCAGTCGTTTTCTTACCCGTACCCTATAAATATCCCTGACCTAAGCCTCAATGCTTCATCTTCTTCAAACCTAACGTTCCTCTCCAAAACTTCCCTCTTCTCAATGGCGTCCATGCAAATTAAACCGCGACACCTGTGTTGCCTACCTTACTAAATCGCCTATCTGGACTAAGTTCGATACTGCTATCGATCTTATGGTTCAGTCCCAATACAATACGGCATTTCTTCTGAATCCCATACTACATGCCGAATCCCTTCAACAATTTGGATGAACGTTACTATTACCACTGGGAGAACAACACACCATCTCTCCATTCGGTCGTCAATACACAAAGTAGTCATCACTCCTGCAGTTATCCGCCAAATTCTTCATCTGGATGATGCTATCTCCCTGCTGGATATCCGAAGGGCACCACAGATCTATCCTTTGCCCAACATGGATATCAAGGCGATCTCAGTGCCTCCACTATCATGAAGAAACACTTTCCTGACGCTGAGCGCCTAATTTTTCACATGGTGAATGTATGTTTGGCTCCTAAGACGTCGTCTTGGGATCAAATGTCGACAAAATGGCAGCAGGTAATGTATTCTATTCTTGAGCAACAACGCTAAACTTTCAGAAATAATATTTTCGGAGCTCAAGGATATGGCTCAAAAACTAACTGCCAACCGTTGGATACTATATCCACGGTTCATAATGGCCATCATTACAAACCAGCTTAATGCTGAGGGACTTGTTGGCTTGGGAGTCCCTGCTACGGCTGTTCTGCCGGAAGTATACTCCCGGCACAACTCTGACCAGACACTCAAAATGGCTGCCAAGCTGCGAAAACCCACGCAGCTGGAACCCACAGCCACCACCTCCAAATCAAAAGTCCCCACAAAACCCACAAAAAGAAACCCAAAACGGCTACTCAGGGAATTGAGTCCCCTGAGGATGCCCTGCAACACACGCAGGATATATCCACTAGTCCAAACCCCCTAGTGGATACAATGACTCTTCCAGCCATAGCCGCTCAGGCTTCCTCTCAACAGGAGCCTGCAGCAACCACACAAGGGGTACCTACATATCTGGGATCTTCCTCACTTGAGGGGATTGCCATTGAAGCGCACCACCCCTCCCCAGGTGCACACTGCTTCTATCCCTTCACCCCAAACAACCGCCCCTCACAGCCCAACTTTAATAGTTGCACAAGTGCTGACTCAACTGCACTCCTCACCCCCTCCCCAGAAACCATTTACTACTGGGAATACCTCTACAATTGAGGGGGAGGAACACAGTGCACTTGAGAACCCACAGCACAGGGGTTTACCACTTCTATCTCCTGGTGTAGACAAGGAGCTTAGAATATCTAGTGAGGCTGCCACCTCTCTGACTCAGCACTGATCAAATGAGGCTGGTAATATTGCTAAGACCTCACTAGAGGCAACAGCTGATGATGGACACTGTCCTGAGGCTGGAAGTCCCCAGTACCAAGCACAAGGGGCACATGCATCAACTGGTCTACACACCCAGTGCATGTAAATCCTGCTCTAAGCAGGAGTCAGATGATTCAGCTTCGGCTGATGATGACCTGGGCTTTTTCTACGATGTTCTTGCCCAGAACACAATCCTTGAAGAGAAAGTCAGTAGGCTGCAAAACTACTTGACCAACTCTCACAAGGAGAAAGACCATCTGCCTCTACCAACCCACAGATGGCACCTTCACCTGAAGGTTCCCCAACACACGAGCCACTCCAAACTCAACCACCACTGCCTCTGCTTCAGGCCTATTTCTCAGGAACAGAACCCTCCTGAGCAAATAGGTGCTGTACTTCTTCAAATTCCCTCCCTCTCATCACCCCATAATCACTGATATTGTGACTAAAGCCATTGATGAGAGGCTTTCCTCAACTTTACAACCCTTGATTGATGCTGCTGTACAAAAGACTCTTTCTGCGGTACAAAACCCCTTCCTCCAATGCATCCAAAAAGGGGGAGAGTACTGCAGTGAAAGAAAAGAAGAGGAAAAGAACAGAGGAAAAGAAGGAAGAGAAGCAAGCCCAAGAGGAGGAGAAAGAAAAGCAACCTCTGCTCACTTACAAGCGAAAGAAAAGTGCTGATGATCATACTGCTGAAGACAAATCCTTGGAAGAGCTGGTAAAAGAAGCTGACACTACACACAGCCGATCCATGGATAAAATAATTGAACAACTCTTCAGGCAGGGGTTTGACACAGCCACATTGGATAGTGAGATCAGAAGGTTGGAAGTCAAGAGATTCAGACCCGATGGGCTGGGTATGATGCTCTGGAAAAAGAGAGATTGGAAATAATGATCCGCTTTATTGCAAAATACTAGGAAGATCGTTAATGGAGATTCGCGGTGGACCAGGGACAGCATTCTGGCTATAGCCACCAGAATCTGTCTGTCTGAGCAATTCAACAAAGGGATTATTATGGAAGCCCTTGATGAGGCTGGGGCTGGTAAAAGGTTAGAGGCTAAACTCACAAAGGCGAAACTAACTACAAAGATGCTGGATCAACCTTCCCTTCCACCCACTCAAACAGAGCCTATCCCTCAAATCTCCCAACCAATCTCTAAGCCAAAATCCAAACATCTTCATTCTCCAAACCAATTCCTTCACCACCCAACCATCATCCAGTGATGCACCCAGAAGAAGGAGAAGGGTGCTGAGGATGGAAGAAGAAGAAGAAGAGGAATGAAGATGATAGTCTGCCACTCTCTGCTGTTCTAAAGCTACCAAAACCCCGAAGTCACCCATGATCACACCTGACTCTCAAAGGGAAATGGTCAGAGTCAAGATAGAAGAAAGAACAGCAGAAACAGCACGATGAGCAACTGTGAAGATGGTTGACAAGGAATTTCCTCAGTCATCATCTATTCAAGCCATGAAAGGGCATGCTCAAAGGCTGTACACTCTCAGGCACACTTTTCAGTATCAGAAGGAGAGAGTGAGAGTATGGCCAGACCCCAGGGTGAGTTCTAGAATCCATAAAAGAACTATTCCACACAGATACAATGGCCAGGTACGAAAAACAATAGAGTCTACCACATGTTGGCCATTGTAGTCTCACCTTGGGAAATCATTGATGAATTCAAGAAAGCTCACCAAGCAAAGAAACCCCTCAAGCTTACTAGAAAACAAGATGATTAAGAAGGGTTGTTATGTAAAAAGCTTGAAGACATCCAGAAGAATGAGCTCCAGTTACTCTTGAAGGCAACCATCCTGATGAATTTGTATTAGGGAGGTAACTACGGTGGAGCTGAAAAATGGCAGGACCATGAAGTACTTATCAGAGTACTATGGTCCAGAGTTCTTCTTCGAAGGAAGTAGAAGAACTCTCTCAGGAGGAACAAGTTGTTCTCCTTGAGGCCTATGTTTGAGAGTCATACAGACTCATTATGGGGAAGTAAATCTCATGAATGGGATAACAACCTGTGTCCAGTTCCCCAAAACAGAGTTCCCATTCATACCCTGCCAAACAAATATCTGAGATTTCTTCCCAGGCCGGAGCTTACATGGGTCATCTTCTCTACTGATCAAGAAGGAAAAAGACCAACATTTGCCAACAATAAGTGGGATAATAAATAATTTAGAGGTTTTGGTTGCATTGGTTCAGGGGGGTTGTTGGACCAAAAGAACCAATGAGCCAAGATCAGAAAACCTCTAAGTCCCACATGGTATCACAACACTGCTGAAAGCCTCATCAGCAGTTTGACAAGTGCTGAAGACTTCAACAGCTGAAGATCAAGTGCTGAAGACTTCAACAGCTGAAGAACTAAAGTGCTGAAGTACAACAGCTGAAGAACACAAGTGCTGAAGGAAAGACCAAAGTACTGAAGTACAACAGCTGAAGAGTTTACAAGTGCTGAAGATCAACAACTGATGTACAAAGTCTGAAGACAAAGACTGAAGACATCAGCTGATGATATCTACTGAAGTCATCAGCTGATGAAACATCTGAAGGTCAAAGTCTGAAGATCAAGTACTGAAGCCTCAGTAGTTTGTCACACTGCTGAAGAGTACTTCTTCAGTAGTTGTGATATCAGTATTTTATATTCTAGTTTCAGTAGTTTATGTTTCAGTAGTTTTGTAAAACGACTGAAGAGCTTGTTCTTCAGTCGTTGTAGTTTCAGTAGTTTTATTTCTGTACTTAACACTCTGATATGTTCTCAGTAGTTGTGAACATTTCAGTAGTTTGTTAAGAGTTAGTTATTTTGTATTAGATCTGCCAGTTGTCACTTTCCCGTGATAACAGCAGCGATTGCACTCTATATAAGGAGTGTCACCTATTAATAATTGGGTGAATGACGGGAATGATATGAATGATTAATTAGAAATATTCTATATCTATAAACATTCCTTGAATCAGAAATATATATTCTCTCACTATAACCGTATGTGCTCTTAATGCATACAAGTATCGATTACTTGCTACAATTTGTCTAATTCCTGTTCGTATTCCGCTGCCTTGAACTCTAATACATCAAACTTGTGATCGCTGATCCTGTCAGCAATGGACACACTACTGTATGGTGATCAAGAGAACTAAAAATCTCAAAACTCTTACTCTGACAGAGTTATATGGGATTCTCATGGCTACCAGATGGAGATAAACATACAAGGTTCATCTGGCAACTCCAACAATCAAGTGGTTCAGCCTTACATGTGGTTGAAAGGGATAGCATAGAACCCAAACATCATCTCATATGCTACCCTGACAACTCATCAAAGGGTCCTTTCATCACCTTCCCAGAGACACCAAGGGAGAACTACACTCAAGGAAGCCCATTCCAAGAGACAAGCTCGTTTCAAGCTTTTATGTCTTCTAATGAAATCTATGGCAACTCTCTTTTCACTCTACCTGGACTGTATTCATCCAGATGATCTGGAATACATGGAAATAGTCCAGCAGATGGCTCTTCTCACTCACAAAGCGAAGAAGTTCTACAAGAGGACTGGAAGGAAGTTTCCAAGCAATGCAACCAATGGAAAGTTTGGCCTGGACAAAGGCAAAGTCAAGTGTTACAATTGTAACTTGATGGGCCACTTTGCCAGAGGGTGTAAGACACCTAAAACAAGTGGTGGCCAAACACAGTCTAGACCCAACTAGATTGACAAAGCTCTCTAGAATGAGAAGTCAAAGCATCAGGTTGTTGTTGCTGTTGAAGAAGGAGGCTTTGACTGGAGCTTTTAGGTGGAAGATGCTTCTCCAAACCAAACATTGATGGCAGATCATGATGAAGCCAAGGTATTGGAACATATCTGTACTCCTGAATGCATTGCTAAAGTCAATAGATACATGTCCTATAACTTCGAGATGAGATCTGACCTTGAGTCCTTAAACATTTTAAATCTAATTTTAGAAAGTCTGAAAATGGTTATAAACTGAAGATAGAGGACCTAGAGAAAACCATTTCAGTTCTAAAACATGAACACATAGATTTTAGGACTCAAATCAAAGATCTCATAACCAAGCTGACTGAGTGCCAGGCTGAGCTTGTGATCAGCAAAGCCAGGGTAGAAAAGAGTGTTCACAACAACAATCTAGCATCTAATCATCATCATGAATTCATCCATACATCATACCATCCATAATTCAACATTACATGCAAAATAAAGTTACTATTCTTAGTAACCTATGAACAATGCATCAAAATCCCAACTTTCTTGCATAATCAATGTATTCTAACATTCATACAACCTATTAATCATCAAGCATTCATCAAACAATCATCCATCATGCATAATCAAAGCATTTTCGCATTAGGGTTTGTTTCATACACAAGGTTCATGATCAATCAACTAAAAACATAGAATTCTTGAATAATCGACGTTAACTAACATGTATACAATCTAACTAACATGTTAACATCATCAATTGATTAAAACTCAACACCAAGAACATCAAATTCGCAACTAGGGTTTCGGCCATATCCAATTTCATGCAAACACAACACCAACTAACCTCTAATTCGTGAAAAGTAACAAAATCGAGACTTCTAATGTGTTGTATGCCTTCAAATCGACCAAAATCCAATGCTTGATGCTTGATCCAAGTTGAAATCACAAAGGGAGGGGGTTTAGATGGGAGATCGCGGCCGATGGGGGGTGGATTAGGGTTTGGAGTTGTTTATTTTTTTAATTTACATATTTACCCTTTAACCCTTGTAATTTGTATTTTATAAAAACTAAGCTTTAAACTCTTTTAAAGTGTTTTTAACTTCATAATATAAAGATATAAACTTATGAAATTCATTATATCTCTTCTTTATAAAAACACAAGACATACGAATAAATAGGCACGTTTCCGCGTTACGTGATTAATTTTCTAGTTAACCTTTTAAAAATGTGTAAACACATAAACATAACCCAATACTCACATAATCAACTAGATTCACATCAAACTAACATTATCCATTATTATTAGGTCACCAACGTTAAACGACAACTAGTGTATGCTCACGACACGTAACGGAACTAACGGAGTTTGGTAACGAAAATTTACCGATATCACAACATTCATTTAATTACCCGGTTGAAAGTGGATTTGAGAAGAACGTGACAATGAGCAACCCGCGGCTATTGAATAAGCAACTGATGTTTAATTGCTGATGATAATGGAATTAATCTTGTGTGAAGCTTCGACGAGTAACCACGAATCAAAGCCCTCACCAAATTTCCGATTTTGAAGCGCAGAAGTTTGTGTTTGATTAGTTGCAGGTTGCGACTTCGAATGATGATGGATTTCGATGATTAGATTGATTTAGGTGCAATTGAGAGTTGTAATGATTAGTATCAGATAAACGTTCGATTAGGTTTAGTTAATTCGATTATTATTAGCCTTAAACATTCAAACGGCTCTTTGCGTTGATGGTTTCGGTTACTCGATGATTCAAGTAATAACCGACGATTTAAACTCAATTAAACCATGCATTTAAGTTCGAAACGTTCAAAAGGAACGATTTGGGTCGGTTTTGGTTAAGAAAACGTCGGATTTTGAAGGTTTAAAGTGGCCGGAGGCTCGGCCGCCGGTGGCCGAACCTTCCACCGGAAAACGGGGTTGGGCGGGGGTTTGGTTTATGTTTTAAGAATTTACAGAAATGGTCCCTGTTGTTTGGTTTTTATTATTTTATACTTAAACTCATCTTTAAAGTTTATAACTTGGCAACTAGGCCCCTTTGACTTTTAAATCAATGTTTATACATTTTAAGTTTAATAATACTTTATTATTAATAACAAAATTTTTATTGTTGGTATTATTCTTAGTTTATTATTATTATTGTTATAATTTTATTACTATTATTATTATTATTACTATTATTAGCTGATTAGAAAAATTAAAGGCAACAAAGTATAAGCATAACAATTCACAAGTTTCATAAATAACAAATTAGCCCATACAAGAACTTAACAATGTTAACTTTAATTTAACCCCAAAATTACAAGATATTACAGTCTCCCCAACTTAAAAATTTCGTCCCGAAATTAAAAGAAATGAACTAGGCGAACACAATGCGAGTATCTCTCCTTCATATGATCTTCACGCTCCCAAGTGAACTCCGCTCCACACTTGTTCTCCCAACGAACCTTAACGATTGGAGTAGTTGTGGTTCTCGTTTCTTCATAATGCGATCCATAATCTCGACAGGTTTCTCGACAAAGTGCAATGACTCGTCGATCTGGATGTCTTCCAATGGAACATGCAGACTCTCGTCGGCCAAACACTTCCTCAAATTTGAGACATGGAATACAGGATGAACTCCACTAAGGTCGGAAGGTAGTTCCAGTTTATAAGCCACTTTCCTAATCCTTTTCAAGATTTTGAAAGGTCCTACAAATCTTGGAGCTAGTTTACCCTTCTTTCCAAAGCGAACAACACCCTTCCACGGGGAAACCTTAAGAAGAACCATGTCGCCAACTTGGAACTCCAATGGCTTACGGCGCTTATCAGCGTAACTCTTTTGTCGACTTCTTGCCACTTCAAGGTTCTTGCGGATTGTGGAGACTTTATCGGTCATTTCTTGTATAAGATCAGAGCCAGTGATGAAATTTTCACCAACATCGGTCCAGCAGATCGGTGATCGGCATTTACGACCATACAAAGCCTTGAATGGTGCCATCTTGATACTTGAGTGATAACTATTGTTATACGAAAATTCCGTGAGTGGTAGATGCGTATCCCAATCACCACCAAAGTCAAGGACACAAAGACGCAGCAGATCCTCGAGGGTTTGGATTGTTCGTTCGGTTTGACCATCGGTTTGAGGATGGTAAGCCGTACTTAAATCCAATTGAGTAGCCAAGAGTTCTTGCATCGAAGACCAAAAGTGCGAAGTGAAACGAGCATCTCGATCGGAAATAATGTGCAACGGCACACCATGACGACTCACAATTTCGTCAACATAGATTCGAGCCAACCTTGAAACCTTGTACGTATCTCGTATGGGTATGAAATGTGCTGTCTTGGTCAAATGGTCAACAATGACCCTATGCTATCAGACCACGAGGTGTACGAGGTAACTTAGTTACGAAATCCATGGATATATGTTCCCATTTCCACATAGGGATTTCAGGTTGCTCAAGTAAGCCACTTGGTCGTTGATGTTCGGCTTTGACCCTTGCACACGTGAGACACTTGGAACTAAGACGCGATATCTTTCTTCATTCCAGGCCACCAATATTGACCACACAGGTCCATCTACATCTTATCGGAGCCAGGATGAACGGAATATCGGGTTTGATGAGCTTCGTTCATAATGAATTGTCAACGTTATCACGATTCGGAATCCAAAGTCGATTCAAGAAATACCACATGCCATTCGATTTTGTCTCCAGTTGTGACTGAACGTTAGGCATCAAATCTTTATCTTTCCTTCGTCGGTTAGTGCCGCTTGTTGAGCCTCGCGAATGCATAACTCGAGGTCACTATCGATCCTTATGTTTTGAAGCATGATAGTAGCCTTGTTGACATCCACATGAATCTCGGTATCAAATTCTCCTAGAGTATCAAACCATTGCCTTCGATCTCGAATTTCTTGAAGCGAGACAGTCTTGTTGTGGACCTTGCAACTTAGCGCGTGGCTACAACATTCGCCTTTCCAGGGTGATAGCGAATGTCACAGTCGTAGTCGCTAATCAACTCAATCCAACGTCTTTGTCTCATGTTGAGATCCTTTGATTGAACACGTGTTGGAGACTCTTATGATCGGTGTAGACTATGCATTGCGTTCCATATAAATAGTGTCGCCAAATCTTCAATGCGAAAACCACAGCACCAAGTTCAAGATCATGAGTTGTGTAGTTCACTTCATGAACCTTCAATTGCCTCGACGCGTATGCTATAACTTTGCCTCGTTGCATGAGAACACAACCAAGACCTTGATTAGAAGCATCGCAATATACAGTAAAGTCGTCGTTTCCATCGGGAAGTGTGAGAATAGGAGCGTTACACAACTTGCGTTTCAATGTCTCGAAAGCCTCTTCTTGCTGGGGTCCCCATTCAAAAAGTCGATTCCTTTGGGTTAATGCCGTTAACGGTTTAGCAATCTTCGAGAAATTAGCTATGAATCTACGGTAATATCCCGCTAAACCCAGGAAAGAACGAACCTCGGTTGGAGTTGTGGGAACACACCAATTCTTCACAGCTTCAATTTTAGCAGGATCCACGTGAATTCCTTGGCTATTCACCACATGCCCTAAAAATTGAACTTCCTCCAACCAAAATTCACACTTGGAAAGCTTGGCGTATAATTGCTCCTTCTTCAAAAGTCCAAGTACTTGTCGCAAGTGCGTCTCATGATCGATTTTTGTCTTGGAATAAATAAGAATGTCATCAATAAACACGATCACGAATTTATCCAAATACGGTTTACATACTCAATTCATGAGATCCATGAACACAACAGGCGCATTGGTCAAGCCAAAAGGCATGACCATGAACTTGTAGTGTCCATATCGAGTACGGAAAGCGGTCTTTGGAATGTCGTCATCATGAACGCGTAATTGATGATACCCAGAACGTAGATCGATCTTTGAGAATTGAGTTGCTCCTTGAAGTTGGTTGAAGAGATCATCGATTCGAGGAAGAGGGTATCAGTTTTTGATAGTAAGCTTGTTGAGTTCTCGGTAATCGATGCACATACGAAATGAACCATCCTTCTTCTTCACAATAGTACAGGTGCACCCCACGGTGATGAACTAGGGCGAATAAAAACCTTATCGGTCAACTCTTGCAGTTGACTAGCGAGTTCTTGCATTTCAGAAGGTGCAAGATGATAAGGCGATTTAGCCACAGGGTTTGCACCAGGGATTAAATCAATCTTGAACTCAACTTCTCGCACGGGAGGTAACCCTTTAAGATCCTCGGGAAAAACTTCAGGAAAGTCTCGCACAACAGGATTGTCCTTCAACTCCTTACCCTTGGCTTTCGTATTAACTACATATGCCATGAAAGCCATGTAGTTTTACTTAAGCACTTACGGGCCTTGATGCAAGACATGAGTTTGAGTCTTTGAGATGATTTCTTCCCAAAGACCCTTAAGGTATCACCAGTCGGTAAAGGAATTCGGATACACTTCTCAAAGCATAAAATTTCCGCACATTGCTTGGCTAACCAATCCATACCAATGATAACATCAAAGCTTCCCAGATGCATAGGAATAAGGTCGACGAAGAACTCGTGTTCGTTAAGGCTCAAGGTGCAGTCACGTATTACGACGTCAACGACAATAGATTTTCCATCGGCGACCTCGACCGTGAAAGATCTCTCCAGATTAACACGCGGTTTAGAAAGTATAGGCTCGAATTCCAAGGACACAAAACTCCTATTGACACCCGAATCAAACAATACAGAAGCATAATGACTATTTACAAGATACATACCTATTTGGTAAGAATCCATTATTGGTATGATGAACAAAGATAGGAAATTTTATAAGACAAGACGATTTAAAAAGAGTTCAACGACGTACCATTCACCACATCGTTGTTGGCTTGAGCTTGGTTAGCATTGATGTTGAAAGCCCTTCCACGAGCCGGTGGCACAGTTCCCGAATTACGAGGACATTGTGGACGAATATGACCAGGCTTGCCACAGTTATAGCAGGTTCGATTGGTAAGCATGGCAGTGTTGTTTGGTACACGAAGCAAGTAGTTACCAAGTGTCCATACTTCCCACATAATGAGCAAACTCGGCATGGAAGTTGCTTGAATGATGGTACTTGCACGTGTTACACATAGGATGTGGACCAGTGTAAGCTTTAGCCATGGGAGCTTGATTTGCAACCACCATTTGTTTTTGAGGAGCATTTGGGGCGGTCACAGCGTAGTTGCGTCGGGGTGAACTTACGCTTCTTGTTTTGAGAGATGACTCGGCCTTTACCTCTTTTGTTGCCTCGGGTGTCACCTTCGCCATAGACTTGGAACCCTTTGCCGACATCGTGCCAGCTCTTATATGATTCTCGGTGAGCTGTGCAGTAATAGTAATCGCCTCCTCCAATGTTGTGGCCTACTACCCACCACGACATCTTGAATTTGAGGTGGCACCCCCTTGATAAATTTTTCAATGTTACGGGGCACGGTGTCCACCATGTGTGGTAGAGCATACTCAACTCATGATGCCGGGTGGAATAAGCCAAATGGTTCCCACCATCTTGTTTGAGATTCCAAAACTCCTCCTCCAGCTTTTGCAACTCGCTCCTTGGGCAGAACTTTTGGATCATAATATCCTTGAATCCTCCCAGGCAACGCCATTGCAACCTCAGTTCCACGGTTTCTCTTTTCACTATTCCACCATGTTAGTGCTCGTTGTTGAAGAACACTTGTGGCATAGCAAACCTTGAACTCGTCGGGACACTCACTAATAATGAATGTGTTCTCCATACTTTCAAACCACTCGAGAAGTCCAGTGGCTCCTTCTTTTCCACTAAAACTAGTGGTTTGCACGAGTTGAAATGTTTGAAGGTGCAAGTAGATTGTTCCCGTTTTGGTTGTTGCTATTCTCCCCATGAGCACCACTATTGTTCCCATTGGTGTTTTTGCTATTAGCCATTAGGGTACTATTAAGTTCAGCAACCATAGTCGGGATGACAGCAGCCATTTGTCGGGCGATCATGGCGGCTAGCTTACGATCGGAACTTCCACGCTTTCCATGATGACGAGACATGCTGGGATATGCAAAATGAGTTAGACACGAGAAATAGAAATACAAGGATTATAATTTAACAAGGATAAGGCAAGAGTTGTAAGGCACATGGAATGGTTCCATTTGGTAACGCATTACCATTTGGAAACGTTGACACGTCAAGGTAAGTTGACCCATTCGCCTTAGAAATTTGTGCATGTTGACCATAGTTTATCACTCATCCCAGAAATCCCCAGGTAAGCATAACTAGTCCCGTAGGATTTATGCGATATGCTTGCCTTAGCCCGAGGGCCTTTTGCCAGGAAATCTAGAATACAGGTGTCTATGTGTCACACAAACTTCTTAGGTTCATGAAATCAAAACCTTGATGAGATTCATATAGATTAGACATAACGTCTAAAGATCATAAGTATAAGCATAAGTTCCCACAAATTGACGAGAATAAGATTAAGAGATTTCATGTTCGGGGAGAGTCAAAGAGTCAAAGCTAAGTTTAGGGAGACAAGTAACAATGTTTAGGCAATCCTATGCTAAGGCATCAAATTGCACATAAGTGGGCATAACATTATGTAGCATGCAAACTATATAATTTTACAAGATAGAATCATAATTTTATAAGGTTCATGCATACTATAGTCTAGGTCACCATTTCTAATAACCTAGATCCCTATAGTTATGGCTCTGATACCAATCTGTCACACCCCAACCTTGACGGCGGAAACGTCGAGGAGTGAGAGTTAAGATCGTTCACAGCCACATAACGCTATTAATAACCCAATATATTAATCATAAAATTAATTGTATCATTACAAGCTTAAGTCTCAAAGAAATAAAAACATAACATAAAAGGTAACAAGTCATTTATTCACTTATTTATCTAGGTCCATTCCTAGATGTGCAAGCTTCAAGAGTAATATCAAACTTGGGCGTTTCCTGAAACATGTTAAAACTAAAAGGTCAACAATAATGTTGGTGAGCATTCCATAGTTTTTAATACATAGATTATATAAAAGATGGCAATCCAAGTCATAAGTTAGTGAATAAAGTGATTAGGGATGTTATGAACAATGCAACAATCAAACCTCGACAAAGTTTTACAAGTCTCAAACGTTTACAAGATTATACGATCAGCTAAGTGTACTTGGATCAACCAAGCAGGCTTGTCTTGCCCATAGATCTATGACTTTGCTGGCTAGCAATAGTTAATGATTGTACATATAACGCCATGTTGGACCCAAAGAACCAATGACCTGATCAGAAAAACCTCTAAGTCCTACAGACATCACACAACTATTGAAGACTTGATCAGCTGTTTTGACAAAGTCTGAAGACTTCAACAGCTGAAGACTAAAGTACTGAAGACTTCAACAGCTGAAGACCAAAGTCTGAAGATCAACAGCTGAAGACTAAAGTACTGAAGACTTCAACGTAGTTGTGCGTCGGGGTGAACTTACGCTTCTTGTTTTGAGAGGAACTCGGCCTTTACCTCTTTTGTTGCCTCGAGTGTCACCTTCGCCATAGACTTGGAACCCTTTGCCGATATCGTTCCAGCTCTTATATGATTCTCGGTGAGCTGTGCAGTAATAGTAATCGCCTCCTCCAATGTTGTGGGCCTACTACCCACCACGACATCTTGAATTTGAGGTGGCACCCCCTTGATAAATTTTTTAATGTTACGGGCACGGTGTCCACCATGTGTGGTAGGAGCATACTCAACTCATGATGCCGGGTGGAATAAGCCAAATGTTCCCACCATCTTGTTTGAGATTCAAAACTCCTCCTCCAGCTTTTGCAACTCTCTCCTTGGGCAGAACTTTTGGATCATAATGTCCTTGAATTCCTCCCAGGGCAACGCCATTGCAACCTCAGTTCCATGGTTTCTCTTTTCACTATTCCACCATGTTAGTGCTCGTTGTTGAAGAACACTTGTGGCATAGCAAACCTTGAACTCGTCGGGACACTCACTAATAATGAATGTGTTCTCCATACTTTCAAACCACTCGAGAAGTCCAGTGGCTCCTTCTTTTCCACTAAAACTAGTGGGTTTGCATGAGTTGAAATGTTTGAAGGTGCAAGTAGGATTGTTCCCGTTTTGGTTGTTGCTATTCTCCCCATGAGCACCACTATTGTTCCCATTAGTGTTGTTTCTATTAGCCATTAGGGTACTATTAAGTTCAACAACCATAATCGGGATGACAGCAACCATTTGTCGGGCGATCATGGCGGCTAGCTTACGATCGGAATTTCCACGCTTTCCATGATGACGAGACATGCTGGGATATGCAAAATGAGTTAACACGAGAAATAGAAATACAAGGATTATAATTTAACAAGGATAAGGCAAGAGTTGTAAGGCACATGGAATGGTTCCATTTGGTAACACATTACCATTTGGAAACGTTGACACGTCAAGGTAAGTTGACCCATTCGCCTTAGAAATTTGTGCATTTGACCATAGTTTATCACTCATCCCAGAAATCCCCAGGTAAGCATAACTAGTCCTGTATGATTTATGCGATATGCTTGCCTTAGCCCGAGGGCCTTTTGCCAGGAAATCTAGATACAGGTGTCTGTGTGTCACACAAACTTCTTAGGTTCATGAATCAAAACCTTGATGAGATTCATATAGATTAGACATAACGTCTAAAGATCATAAGTATAAGCATAAGTTCCCACAATTGACGAGAATAAGATTAAGATATTTCATGTTCGGGGAGAGTCAAGAGTCAAAGCTAAGTTTAGGGAGACAAGTAACAATGTTTAGGCAATCCTATGCTAAGGCATCAAATTGCACATAAGTGGGCATAACATTATGTAGCATGCAAACTATATAATTTTACAAGATAGAATCATAATTTTATAAGGTTCATGCATACCATAGTCTAGGTCACCATTTCTAATAACCTAGATCCCTATAGTTATGGGCACTGATACCAATCTGTCACACCCCAACCTTGACGGCGGAAACGTCGAGGAATGAGAGTTAAGATCGTTCACAGCCACATAACGCTATTAATAACCCAAATATAAATTAATCATAAAATTAAATTGTATCATTACAAGCTTAAGTATCAAAGAAATAAAAACATAACATAAAAGGTAACAAGTCAGTTTAATTCACTTATTTATCTAGGTCCATTCCTAGATGTGCAAGCTTCAAAGAGTAAATATCAAACTTGGGCGTTTCCTGAAACATGTTAAAACTAAAAGGTCAACAATAATGTTGGTGAGCATTCCATAGTTTTTAATACATAGATTATATAAAAGATGGCAATCCAAGTCATAGGTTAGTGAATAAAGTGATTAGGGATGTTATGAACAATGCAACAATCAAACCTCGATAAAGTTTTACAAGTCTCAAACGTTTACAAGATTATACGATCAGCTAAGTGTACTTGGATCAACCAGAGCAGGCTTGTCTTGCCCATAGATCTATGACTTTGCTGGGCTAGCAATAGTTAATGATTGTACATATAACGCCATGTTGGACCAAAAGAACCAATGAGCCTGATCAGAAAAACCTCTAAGTCCTACAGACATCACAACAACTATTGAAGACTTGATCAGCTGTTTTGACAAAGTCTGAAGACTTCAACAGCTGAAGACTAAAGTACTGAAGACTTCAACAGCTGAAGACCAAAGTCTGAAGATCAACAGCTGAAGACTAAAGTACTGAAGACTTCAACGTAGTTGTGCGTCGGGGTGAACTTACGCTTCTTGTTTTGAGAGGATGACTCGGCCTTTACCTCTTTTGTTGCCTCGAGTGTCACCTTCGCCATAGACTTGGAACCCTTTGCCGATATCGTGCCAGCTCTTATATGATTCTCGGTGAGCTGTGCAGTAATAGTAATCGCCTCCTCCAATGTTGTGGGCCTACTACCCACCACGACATCTTGAATTTGAGGTGGCACCCCCTTGATAAATTTTTTAATGTTACGTGGCACGGTGTCCACCATGTGTGGTAGGAGCATACTCAACTCATGATGCCGGGTGGAATAAGCCAAATGGTTCCCACCATCTTGTTTGAGATTCCAAAACTCCTCCTCCAGCTTTTGCAACTCTCTCCTTGGGCAGAACTTTTGGATAAATGTCCTTGAATTCCTCCCAGGGCAACGCCATTGCAACCTCAGTTCCATGGTTTCTCTTTTCACTATTCCACCATGTTAGTGCTCGTTGTTGAAGAACACTTGTGGCATAGCAAACCTTGAACTCGTCGGACACTCACTAATAATGATGTGTTCTCCATACTTTCAAACCACTCGAGAAGTCCAGTGGCTCCTTCTTTCCCACTAAAACTAGTGGGTTTGCATGAGTTGAAATGTTTGAAGGTGCAAGTAGGATTGTTCCCGTTTTGGTTGTTGCTATTCTCCCCATGAGCACCACTATTGTTCCCATTAGTGTTGTTTCTATTAGCCATTAGGGTACTATTAAGTTCAACAACCATAATCGGGATGACAGCAACCATTTGTCGGGCGATCATGGCGGCTAGCTTACGATCGGAATTTCCACGCTTTCCATGATGACGAGACATGCTGGGATATGCAAAATGAGTTAAACACGAGAAATAGAAATACAAGGATTATAATTTAACAAGGATAAGGCAAGAGTTGTAAGGCACATGGAATGGTTCCATTTGGTAACACATTACCATTTGGAAACGTTGACACGTCAAGGTAAGTTGACCCATTCGCCTTAGAAATTTGTGCATGTTGACCATAGTTTATCACTCATCCCAGAAATCCCCAGGTAAGCATAACTAGTCCTGTATGATTTATGCGATATGCTTGCCTTAGCCCGAGGGCCTTTTGCCAGGAAATCTAGAATACAGGTGTCTGTGTGTCACACAAACTTCTTAGGTTCATGAAATCAAAACCTTGATGAGATTCATATAGATTAGACATAACGTCTAAAGATCATAAGTATAAGCATAAGTTCCCACAAATTGACGAGAATAAGATTAAGATATTTCATGTTCGGGGAGAGTCAAAGAGTCAAAGCTAAGTTTAGGGAGACAAGTAACAATGTTTAGGCAATCCTATGCTAAGGCATCAAATTGCACATAAGTGGGCATAACATTATGTAGCATGCAAACTATATAATTTTACAAGATAGAATCATAATTCTATAAGGTTCATGCATACTATAGTCTAGGTCACCATTTCTAATACCTAGATCCCTATAGTTATGGGCACTGATACCAATCTGTCACACCCCAACCTTGACGGCGGAAACGTCGAGGAATGAGAGTTAAGATAGTTCACACAGCCACATAACGCTATTAATAACCCAATATAATTAATCATAAAATTAAATTGTATCATTACAAGCTTAAGTATCAAAGAATAAAAACATAACATAAAAGGTAACAAGTCAGTTTAATTCACTTATTTATCTAGGTCCATTCCTAGATGTGCAAGCTTCAAAGAGTAAATATCAAACTTGGGCGTTTCCTGAAACATGTTAAAACTAAAAGTCAACAATAATGTTGGTGAGCATTCCATAGTTTTTAACATAGATTATATAAAAGATGGCAATCCAAGTCATAGGTTAGTGAATAAAGTGATTAGGGATGTTATGAACAATGCAACATCAAACCTCGATAAAGTTTTACAAGTCTCAACGTTTACAAGATTATACGATCAGCTAAGTGTACTTGGATCAACCAGAGCAGGCTTGTCTTGCCCATAGATCTATGACTTTGCTGGGCTAGCAATAGTTGATGATTGTACATATAACCCATGTTGGACCAAAAGAACCAATGTGCCTGATCAGAAAAACCTCTAAGTCCTACAGACATCACAACAACTATTGAAGACTTGATCAGCTTTTTTGACAAAGTCTGAAGACTTCAACAGCTGAAGACTAAAGTACTGAAGACTTCAACAGCTGAAGACCAAAGTCTGAAGATCAACAGCTGAAGACTAAAGTACTGAAGACTTCAACGTAGTTGTGCGTCGGGGTGAACTTACGCTTCTTGTTTTGAGAGGATGACTCGGCCTTTACCTCTTTTGTTGCCTCGAGTGTCACCTTCGCCATAGACTTGGAACCCTTTGCCGATATCGTGCCAGCTCTTATATGATTCTCGGTGAGCTGTGCAGTAATAGTAATCGCCTCCTCCAATGTTGTGGGCCTACTACCCACCACGACATCTTGAATTTGAGGTGGCACCCCCTTGATAAATTTTTTAATGTTACGTGGCACGGTGTCCACCATGTGTGGTAGGAGCATACTCAACTCATGATGCCGGGTGGAATAAGCCAAATGGTTCCCACCATCTTGTTTGAGATTCCAAAACTCCTCCTCCAGCTTTTGCAACTCTCTCCTTGGGCAGAACTTTTGGATCATAATGTCCTTGAATTCCTCCCAGGGCAACGCCATTGCAACCTCAGTTCCATGGTTTCTCTTTTCACTATTCCACCATGTTAGTGCTCGTTGTTGAAGAACACTTGTGGCATAGCAAACCTTGAACTCGTCGGGACACTCACTAATAATGAATGTGTTCTCCATACTTTCAAACCACTCGAGAAGTCCAGTGGCTCCTTCTTTTCCACTAAAACTAGTGGGTTTGCATGAGTTGAAATGTTTGAAGGTGCAAGTAGGATTGTTCCCGTTTTGGTTGTTGCTATTCTCCCCATGAGCACCACTATTGTTCCCATTAGTGTTGTTTCTATTAGCCATTAGGGTACTATTAAGTTCAACAACCATAATCGGGATGACAGCAACCATTTGTCGGGCGATCATGGCGGCTAGCTTACGATCGGAATTTCCACGCTTTCCATGATGACGAGACATGCTGGGATATGCAAAATGAGTTAACACGAGAAATAGAAATACAAGGATTATATTTAACAAGGATAGGCAAGAGTTGTAAGGCACATGGAATGGTTCCATTTGGTAACACATTACCATTTGGAAACGTTGACACGTCAAGGTAAGTTGACCCATTCGCCTTAGAAATTTGTGCATGTTGACCATAGTTTATCACTCATCCCAGAAATCCCCAGGTAAGCATAACTAGTCCTGTATGATTTATGCGATATGCTTGCCTTAGCCCGAGGGCCTTTTGCCAGGAAATCTAGAATACAGTGTCTGTGTGTCACACAAACTTCTTAGGTTCATGAATCAAAACCTTGATGAGATTCATATAGATTAGACATAACGTCTAAAGATCATAAGTATAAGCATAAGTTCCCACAAATTGACGAGAATAAGATTAAGATATTTCATGTTCGGGGAGAGTCAAGAGTCAAAGCTAAGTTTAGGGAGACAAGTAACAATGTTTAGGCAATCCTATGCTAAGGCCATCAAATTGCACATAAGTGGGCATAACATTATGTAGCATGCAACTATATAATTTTACAAGATAGAATCATAATTCTATAAGGTTCATGCATACTATAGTCTAGGTCACCATTTCTAATAACCTAGATCCCTATATTTATGGGCACTGATACCAATCTGTCACACCCCAACCTTGACGGCGGAAACGTCGAGGAATGAGAGTTAAGATCGTTCACAGCCACATAACGCTATTAATAACCCAAATATAAATTAATCATAAAATTAAATTGTATCATTACAAGTTTAAGTATCAAAGAAATAAAAACATAACATAAAAGGTAACAAGTCAGTTTAATTCACTTATTTATCTAGGTCCATTCCTAGATGTGCAAGCTTCAAAGAGTAAATATCAAACTTGGGCGTTTCCTGAAACATGTTAAAACTAAAAGGTCAACAATAATGTTGGTGAGCATTCATAGTTTTTAATACATAGATTATATAAAAGATGGCAATCCAAGTCATAGGTTAGTGAATAAAGTGATTAGGGATGTTATGAACAATGCAACAATCAAACCTCGATAAAGTTTTACAAGTCTCAAACGTTTACAAGATTATACGATCAGCTAAGTGTACTTGGATCAACCAGAGCAGGCTTGTCTTGCCCATAGATCTATGACTTTGCTGGGCTAGCAATAGTTAATGATTGTACATATAACGCCATGTTGGACCAAAAGAACCAATGAGCCTGATCAGAAAAATCTCTAAGTCCTACAGACATCACAACAACTACTGAAGACTTGATCAGCTATTTTGACAAAGTCTGAAGACTTCAACAGCTGAAGACTAAAGTACTAAAGACTTCAACAGCTGAAGACCAAAGTCTGAAGATCAACAGCTGAAGACTAAAGTACTGAAGACTTCAACAGCTGAAGACTAAAGTACTGAAGACTTCAACAGCTGAAGACTAAAGTACTGAAGACTTCAACAGCTGAAGACCAAAGTCCGAAGATCAACAGCTGAAGAACAAAGTACTGAAGATCAACAGCTGAAGTACAAAGACTGAAGACATCAATTGACAACATCTGAAGTTCAAGTACAAGTACTGAAGCCTTCAGAGTTTGTTACAACAGCTGAAGAAGCATTCTTTAGTTGTTGTGATGGTTTCCTTGCAGTAGTTTTCATTTTGTTTTAGTATTTGTAAAATGACTGAAGAGCATGTTCTTCAGTCGTTGTAGTTTCAGTAGTTTCTTTTTGGTAGTTGTAGTGACAGTTAACACTTAGTATTTTTGTAAGAAGATGTCAGCTGTTTTGACATCTTCAGTAGTTGTGTTAACTTTCAGTAGTTTGAATAATTCTGTTAGATGTCACTATTAAGTGACATCAGCAGACATCACATCTCCTATATAGGAATGCTCCACCACGACATTCCTATATAAGGGATGATTGACCTAATTGTATGTGTGACATTCTGTTACCACGAAATCGAATATTGAATGAATATCTTTTGCAGAATTCTCTCTGTCTATAACCGTTTGTTCTTACCTTGAATATCTTTTGTGTTCTTGTGAATTGGCCAATTCATTGTTTGATTTCCGCTGCTATACTCTGTAATCAATCAAACGTAGATCACTGATCCTAACAAATGGTATCAGAGCAGGTTAATCATTGATCGATCTAACATTGATCATTGAAACTGCTATTTGATATCTATGTTTGATTGAATTAGCACATTTGCAAGAACTGGTTATAGATTATTGAATTTCTGCCGCTTTCGTTTATTCATTTTGAGATCTCTCTTGTTCAATTTGGTTTGTTGTGTTTTGTTCTAAATCTGCTATAGCTTAATTGAATTTGGTTGAATCTGAGATGACTACTCCTTCTAATGACCCTCATAATACCGGTTCCTCAACCAAGCCTCCGATGCTGGTTAGGACTGAGTATAAACATATGGCAACGAAGGATGCTTCATCACATGTCTGTTAACAGTTCAGGTTGTTGGACATCTGTGGTACATGGACCACATAATCCTATGGTGAACAATCCGAAACCAATCAAATGGTTCCGAAGAAGAAGGAACAATACTCAGATGAAGATTGGAAACTGTTTGAGATTGATGCTAAAGCCCATGGAATTCTGGCCATGGCACTGCCGAATGAAATCTATTCAGCGCTTATGCATCATGAAACTGCTCATGACCTCTGGAATGCACTGAAGGAAAAATTCGGTGGAACTGATGAGGTCTTAGCAAACAACAGAGAAATCCTTGCCCAACAATATGAAACCTTCTCTCATAGGAAGGGTGAGACACTGACTCAACAGTTTGAGCGTTTTTCATGTTTGATCTCTGAGCTAAAAATGGTCAAACATGAATATACCAATAGCCAGATGAACAACAGATTCCTTAGATCACTGCTTGAGAGATGGGACACATACACTATTGTCCTACGCTCCAGTGCAAATCTGGATAAACTATCTCTCACCCAACTTCATGGGAAACTGCTTACATTTGAGAGAGAGATAGAGCCGAAAATGAAACTGACATCATCAGGAAAGCTCACTGATGACTTTGTACCAGTGAACACTGCCTTGGTTGGTCATGAGTCAGAATATGCTGCATCTAAAAGTAATTATGATGAGCATATAGATTTCTCTTCAAACAGTTCAGATCATGCATTTGTTGGTGTTGATAGTCACTCAGGCTGTAATAGTGACAATTTATGTTTTATCATGGATGATTTGAAAGGAATAGCTGATGATGATCTAGAAGAGATGGATATTCTGAGCCAAATGGCCTTGATTAATATCAGATCTCAGAAGTTCTACAAGAGGACTGGCAGGAAATTTCCAGGACTCTCTGGCCAAACCAAAGTTGGTTTTGACAAAGTAAGTTGAGGTGTTACAAATGCCAAAGGCTTGGACACTTTGCAAGAGAGTGTAGATCAACTGGATCTAACTCTTCTGCACCCTTTGTGACTTTTCCTAGCACTAGTCCACAAAACAGAGGGCAACATCCTGTTGGTTCTGGTCATCATTCACACCCTGTATCTCCTGCATACTTTGTTCCCCAGGGTCCAATGTCATATCCTTTTCCCTGCTATTACATGCCTCAGCCAAATCCGGTTCAAGCTTCTATTGCACAACAACCACAAGCATTACCTGAACCTCAACCTTCCCAATCTCATCAACAAACTCAACCTCAACAACACAGCTTTTTCACCCCAGGAGTTGTTGACTGGAGCAGTTTACCAGATGATTTGTCTGGTCATGAACAACTGTTCTCTGGTGCTGGTCAACATGGTGGTGACAGTCCTTTTGGAAATATAGCTCTTATGGCTTTGGAGTCTATTGATACTTCATCCTCTAATGCCTCTACACCACAGGTATCACAGGTACATCTGAGGCAAAATCCAAACTATGTTCTGAAACATGCATAGCCGCATTTGCATCTATTAGAGAAGCAAATGTAGCTTTAATTAACAAGAATATTGAGCTAGAACAAACAATTTCCAAAAGCAAAGCTGAATTTGAGTCTGTGCTTAATGATAAGAATGATGAGATTTACAAACTTAAATGCCAAATCACTGATGATAAGGCTAGGGAAGAGATACTTCTAGAGAAGTACAGAGACCTCAAAGAAACACTTGCAACTACCCAGGTAGAGTGTGATCGATGGGTAAATTCTTGCAAGGGTTTTGAAATGCTTCTTAGTAAGCAATCTGCTTCCAATGTGAAGTTTGGCATTGGTTATAATCACACTGCCTCTTACAGATTTTACTCCCAGAGCAGAGGTAGAATCTGATGGTGAAAGCAATAACCAATCCTTTTCATCATGTGATCTACTATCTGATACAGCACCATCAGAAGTAGAAGTCAGCATTAATTCCTCTCAGAACCTATCAGCTGATGTTGATGGTTCAAATGCTGACACTCACATGATCAAAAATTGAATCATTCCAAGTGATATTTCACAAAGTACTGAAAGTACTAAAAAGAATGTCATAACACCTGGAGAACAAGCCCGAACTACTGCATGTACTAAAGGGAAGAAAACTGCTAGTACTGATAGCAAACTACTGAAGAACGAGTCTTCAGTAGTTTCATCTTATTCAGCAGATGGTCAACTTAAGATGAAAAAAAGCCATGTGAAATATGTGGCTTATTCAATCATCTTACTGATGATTGCTGGCATAAAAAGGCTCCAAACTCAACATAATGAAAACATTAAAGAGAAATGGATAAAATGAAAACTGAGTTTGAAACCAAATTTGTACCAGCAACATCAAAACCTGTGACCCCAAAATCAAAAAGATCCAAAAGAAAGGGGTTAAACAGGCAACGCTGAGGTTGCTCAAAGAGCACTAATGTGTCTGATGAGCTGAAGCTTTATCACAAAATCAGACACAACTTGTTATGATGGTTCAACATCTATTGGGGAGAGTCAACCAATTAGAAGCTCCTGTGTTGAAACCACAGAGAAGAAAATCCATGCCAAAGGATTCTTCTTCTTCACCATCTCCATCCATCCCCCCAGCTGTTATTCAGCAAGTCTGTTAGTTTACCATCTGTTGATATGACCAGACCCAAACCAAAAAGGTTTGGTCTCCAAAACTAACTAATTGTTTATGATTGCAGGGTTCTTCAACATGCCAAAGTAGCATCTGGTATGTAGACAGTGGGGGATCTATGCATATGATAGGAACAGCTCTCTTCTTCATGACTACTCTCAAGGAAAGAAGGGGTTTGTTTCTTTTGGCAATGATGCTAAGGGTTACATCATTGGAAAAGGCTTTGTCTTCAATGGAAATAAAGTTTGATGATGTTAATCATGTGGAAATCTCAAGTACAATCTCTTGAGTGTCAGTCAAATGTGTGATAAAGGCCATGTTGCTCTTTTCACCAGTCAGAACTGCAGGATTCTGTCATCAAAAGCTCTGAATTTGATTGATAAGGTGTTGGATGATCACACTCTCCTGAGGGCCAACAGGACAGGAAGAGTGTATGCCTTAGATCTTTCCAAGAAAATAGATCTCAGAGGCCATCCTTGCCTATTTTCCAAAGCCTCTCCTCAGGAATCTAAACTATGGCACAGAAGGCTGGGTCATGTTAATTTCAAAAACATGAATCAGCTGATCCACATAGTTTAGTGAGAGGTTTACCAATAAAGGAGTTCCACTGTGATGAAACCTACACTGCTTGTTTAAAAGGAAAATAGTACAAAGTCTCATTCCCTCCTATTGAAGTGCCTAAGTCCACTGCCTGCTTGCAATTATTGCATATGGATCTATTTGGTCTTGTGAGAGTGATGAGCATGGCAAAGAAAAATATGTCCGGTAATTGTGGATGATTACTCCAGATTTGTATGGACTTTCTTTCTATTCAAAGGATGAGGTTGCTCAGAAGATTATCAACTTTGTATTGTATGTTGAGAAGCAGTATTCCCTTTCAGTCAAGTGTATAAGGAGTGACAATGGAACTGAATTCAGAAACCATACACTTGATGATCTTTATCTTTCAAAGGGAATCAAAAGACAGTTTAGCATCCCAAGGACTCCAGAACAAAATAGAGTAGTGGAAAGAAAGAACAGGACCCTAATTGAAGCTGCAAGGTCTATGTTGGCTGACTCTGGTTTGCCACTGACATTTTGGCTGAAGCTGTTAACACAGCTTGCTATGTGCAGAATAGAGACTTAGTAAATCAGAGGTTGATGAAGACTCCATATGAAGTTTTACATCACTTGGCTCCTCTAATTTCATTTTTCAAAGCATTTGGGTGTCCCTGTTTTATTCTCAACACAAAGGATCAACTCCAAAAATTTGATCCTAAGGTGGATGTAGGGTATTTTGTTGGTTATTCATCTACTTGCAAAGCATACAGAGTCTTCAACTGTAGAACAAAGATAGTTGAAGAGACTTTGCATGTGAAGTTTAATGAATCTCCAAAGGACAAGATTCCACAAAACCCTGTGGAGTTGTTTGATTTGGACATACTGCAATATATTCCTTATCAACCTCCAGCTGTTGCAGATCATGTGGATAAATCATCTTCTGCAGCATGTCTTCCACTTGGTGGTATTGATGTTGATGATAATATCAATACTCGCCTATTCAATTTAGTGACCAACTGCCTGAGTCTGCTAAACTTGATGTTCCTGTAGCTTCAGCAGTTCCATCCACAACAAATGCTGATGAGATTTCTGATTCCTCTACATCTTTTGAGTTACCATCAAATTCTTGGTTTCAAGAGTCTGCATCAACATCTGCTACTACTGAAGGTTCTACAAACAGTTGCACATATATCATTGTTTATCAAGAGCTAAAGAATCACCCAATGTCTCAAATTATTGGTGATATCAATGCTGGAGTTTCAACAAGAAGTCAATAATATAACTTCTGCTTCTATGCTCTCTTCATCAGTCAGCTAGAGCCAAAGAACTATCATGATGCTTTGAGAGACAATGGATGGGTTGAAGCCATGCAGCTTGAGCTACTTCAGTTCAAGAAACAGCAAGTGTGGGAACTGGTTCCTCTACCCCCAGGTAAGTGTGCAATAGGCACTAAATGGGTGTTTAGGAATAAAACTGATGAAAATGGGCTTATTGTAAGAACAAGGCTAGACTGGTTCTACAGGGGTTCTCACAAGAAGAAGGTATTGATTATGATGAAACCTTTGCCCCTGTAGCCAGACTAGAGGCAATTAGATTGTTCTTAGCCTATGCTGCATTCCACCATCTTAAAGTTTTTCAAATGGATGTCAAAAGTGCATTTTTATATGGTAAAATAAAAAGAAGAAGTTTATGTGTAACATCCTGAATGGGTGTATAAACTTGATAAGGCTCTTTATGGGTTGAAACAAGCTCCTAAAGCCTGGTATGAGACACTTTCCACTTTTCTTCTTAAGAATAATTTCACTAGAGGCTCCATAGATAAAACTTTGTTTATTAAGAAGGTGGATCAGCATAAGCTACTTGTTCAAATTTATGCTGATGATATTATTTTTTGCATCCTCTGATCCCAGTTGTGTGATGATTTTACCAAATTAATGAAAAAGAGGTTTGAAATGAGTGCAATGGGAGAATTACAGTTCTTTCTAGGCTTGCAAATCAAACAAAAGGCTGATGGAACCTTATTCATCAGTCAAAATATACAAAAGATCTTTTGAATAAGTTTGATTTACAAATTGTAAGCCCTGTTCTACTCCCATGTGCAACACCACACAAATGGATGCAGATCAGAAAGGTAAAGCGTTTGATGAAACACTTTATAGATGTATGATTGGGTCCTTGATGTATTTAACAGCTTCTAGACCAGATATCATGTTTGCTACTTGTGTCTGTGCTAGATTTCAGCTGCTCCTAAAGAGTCTCATTTGATTGCAGTCAAGAGGATCTTTAGATATTTGCAAGGTACACAATCTCTAGGTTTATGGTATTCCACTAGACACTCTTGCAAATTAGTTGCTTTTTCAGATAGGACTATGCAGGGTGCAAGTAACTAGAAAGTCAACTTCTGGTGGATGTCAATTCCTAGGCAACTGTTTGATTTCTTGGCAGAGTAAGAACAAACATTTGTTGCTACATCCACTGCTGAAGCAGAGTACATTGCAGCTGCAAGTTGTACTTCTCAGGTACTCTGGCTTCAGAACCAACTTTTGGATTATGGCCTTACAGAGACTAAGACTCCGTTATTAATGGATAGTGCTTCAGCTCTGTGCATTGTCAAAAATCCAGTCCAGCACTCTAGGACCAAACATATAGAGATCAGACATCATTTTATTAGGGATTGTTTTGAAAAAGGTCTGATTGATCCTAAGTTTGTGCCTAGTGCTGATGAGCTTGCAGACATTTTTACTAAGCCTTTGGATAGTTCAACTTTCCAAAACCTAGTGTTACGGCTTGGTATACTGCAGCTAGAATAAGTGATAACTACTGATGATCTCAGTAAATAAGTACTGATGATCATTAGTGACCATATCACATATAGTACTGATTCTGTTAAAACGACTGATAAAGTTACAACTACTGATGTAGTTATAACTACTGATGTCAGTAAAAATTGATAAGTACTGATGTCCTATGAAACAACTGAAAACAGCAAAAAGGACTGATGAGTAAGTGTTGAGGACAGTATGAAACAGCTGAAAGGCTATGAATGACGAAAACTACTGATGAGAACTTTCTCTTCAGTTTTTTCTACACTGCTGTTTCATCCTAAACAACTGATGACAAAACCATGTCTTCAGTAGTTTCACAACTACTGATGACTAACACCAAGTCATCATCTATTTATAACAACTGATAACAAAACCATGTCTTCAGTAGTTTCACAGTACTGATGACTAATACCAGTTATCAGTTGTTTACAACACCTGTAGACCAAACCAAGGTTTTCAGTAGTTTCATAACTACTGATGACTAAAACCAAGTCTTCAGTTGTTTTCAAACATCTGAAGTCAAAACTATGGTTTTCAGTAGTTTTATAACTGCTGATGCCTAAAACCAAGACTTCAGTTGTTTCAACTTCTGAAAGGGTAATACCATGTCATCAGTCGTTTAAAAACTACTGATGAATAACACCAAACCCTTCAGTCGTTTTCTAACCCTTACCCTATAAATACCCAATACCTAATCCTTCAGAGCTTCATCCTCTTCAAACCTAACATTCAAACCTCCAAAACTTCTCTCTCATTAATGGCGACCATGCAGCTCAAACCACGACATAATTGTGTTGCCTACCTCACAAAATCACCTTTCTGGACAAAGTTCGATAACGCCATTGATCTAATGGTCCAATCTCCCTACCAAACGGCCTTCTTCTAAATCCACCATTCATGCCGAATCCTTACACCAGTTTTGGACGAACGTCACCCTTATAACTAGAGAGAACAACACCGAGTCTCTCCAGTCGTTCGTCAACACCATCAAGTGGTCATCACTCCGGAAATCATTCGCCAAACCATAAACTGGATGATGCCACTTTCCCCGCTGGGTATCCAAAGGGCACAACTGATTTATCCTTTGCCACCATGGATATCAGGGAACCCTCATGCCTCTACCATTCTGGAAGCAAATGTCTACCAAGTGGCATCAGGTATTATTCACATGGTAAATGTTTTCTTAGCTCCTAAGACTTCCTCTTGGGATCAAATGTCTACCAGGTGGCAGCAGGTATTATTATCTATCCTTGAGCAACAAGACTTAAACTTTTCTAAAATTATTTTTCTTGAACTTAAGGATATGGCCTTAAACCTCTTTCTAATCGATGGATATTATATCCTCGATTCTTATGGCCATCATAGAGAATCAGCTGAAAGTTGAGGGACTTGTTGGCCTTGGAGTCCCTGCAATGGCTGTATTGCCTGAAGTATACTCCAGGCACAACTCTGACCAAACACTGAAACAGGCTGCCAAGCTGCGAAAACCCACGCAGTTGAACCCACAGCCACCACCTCCAGATCCAAAGTCCCCACCAAACCCAAATCCAAAAAGCCAAAAAAGGCTACTAGGGAGATGAGTCCCCTGAGGATGCCCCTGTACCACAAACACAGGAAACACATACTGGTATTAACCCCCCAGTTGTGTCAAAGACTCAACCTGCCAAAGCCGCACAGGTATCCTCTCAACAGGATCCTGTTGCAACCAATATTGGGGAACCCACACTGTTGGAACCTATCTCACTTGAGAGGGTTACCATCGAAGAGCACCATTCACCACGGTGCAATCTGCTTCTACCCAATCACTACATGCAACCGCCCCCCAAGTCCTACATTAATTGTTGCAAAAGTGCTGAGTCAGTTGCACTCCTCACCCCCTCCCCAGATACCAATTACAACTGGGAATACCTCTACCATTGAGGGGAGGACCAAAGTGCATCTGATAACCCACAGCACAGGGGTTACAATGTTCCATCTCCTATTGTAAAAAGGAGATTGGAACTTCTGGTGAGGCTGCCACTTATCCTGCTTCAGCATATGATCAGATGTAGTTGGTAACATCACTAAGACCTTACCAGAGGCAACTGCTAATGAAGGACATAGTCCTGAGGCAGGAAGTCCCCAGTTCCAAGATAAAGGGGCACATGCTACAACTGATCTACACTCAGTGCATGTTCATCCTGATTATATCAGGAGGTCAGTGATTCAGTACTACTAATGATGACCTGGCTTCTTTTATGATTGTTAGCCCAAAACACCATCCTGGAAGAGGAGGTGAGCAGACTCAAAGAGCTGCTTGCCAAACCTTCTGAGGATCAAAGACCATCTCCCCCTCAAACCCCACAGATGGCACCTTCATCTTAAGGTCTCCCAAACACAGCCACTCCCAAATACTCAGCCACCTGCCTCTGCTTCTGGCACTATTTCTCAGGAATAGAATCCCCCTGAGCAAATAACTGCTATCTTTCAAAATTCCCTACCTCTCATCACACCTATCATCACTGATATAGTGATCAAAACCATTGATGAGAGGCTTTCCTCAGTAATACAACCCTTGATAGAGGAAGTTGTGGGCAAAAAGCTTTCTGACAATCAAACCCTTGCAACCAATGCAACCAAAAAGGGGAGATTCAGTCAGTGAAAGCAAAAAGAAAGAGGAGTGCAGAGAGGAAAGAGAAAGAGAAAGAACAGAAGTGGAAAAGGAGAAGGAGTTAGTTGTGGAGACTAAAAAAGAGAAGGAGAAGGAAGCTGACATGGAGAAATCAAAGAAAAGAAAGAAAATGAAGGAGACTGCCTTGGAGCTGATGGTGAAAGAGGCTGATGCCGAACACAGCAGATCAATGGATAACATCATTGATCAGTTGTTTAGGCAAGGCCATGACGGTGACAAACTTGACTCTGAGATCAGAAGATTAGAGATTGAAGAAATCCAAATAGATGGGCAAGTTATGATGTGTTAGAAAGAGAAAGGATGAGATCATGATCAGGTTTATAGCAAAATATCTTGTAAGATCATGATCAAATCAAGCTTGGTCCAGGGACAACATCTTGGCAATAACCACCAAGATCTGTTCGTCTGAAGTATACACTAAAGAATTAGTTATTGAAGCTTTGAATGAAGCTGGTGCTGGGAGCAGGACTGAACTAGCCAAGCAATCTAAAGCCACACTCACCTCCAAAATGCTAGAACAGCCTGTCAACATTCCCACACCAAAACCACCAAAACAACAACCCACTAAACCAATCCCTTACCCAAAAACCACCAAAACACAACCCACCAAACCAACTCCCTTACCCTCAAAACAATAGCCGATGATGTACCCCAAAAGAAGAAGAAAGGGCATTGAGGCTAGAAGAAGATGACGAAGATAATGATGAAGATGAAGATAGGCTGCCACTCTCAGCTGTTATACAGTTGCCAAAGGCCACAAGTCACTCTCCAACAATTACTCCTGAAACTCAAAGACAATTGTGAAAGTGAAGCTAGAAGAAGAAGAGCTTGACAAACAACATGATGAGGAATTGTTGAGGAGGGTTGACAAAGCATATGCTGCCACATCTTTAATCATCAACATGAAGAAGTGCTCTCAGATTATACAATCTTAAATACATTTCAATATCAAAAGAGAGAGTGAGGATTTGGCCTGATCCCAGGGTGTCTCATAGGATTCACAAGAAAAACATTCCATAGAGATACATTGGCCAAGTGAAGAAGATTGTAGATAAGTGATCTCACTGGTCTTTGTAGTATCACCCCGGGAAATCCTAGATGACTTCAAGAAAGCCTATAAAGCTAACCTGACCCCACAGAAGATGCTGGAAAATAAAATGGTGAAAAGGGGTTAGTATATAAGAGGCTTGAGGAAGTCAGAAAGAATGAGCTCCAGTTGTCCTAGAGGGTAATCACCCTGATGAATTGCTTATAGAATAATAACAACTGTGGAGCTAAAGAATGGGAAACAGGTCAAATACCTATCTGTGTACTATGGGCCAGAATCATTATTTGAAGGAGGTGCTGAAGAGCTGACCATGGAGGAACAAATTACCTTCCTTAAGGCCTATACAAGAGAGTCATATAGACTCATAGTGGGGAAGTAGATCTCATGGATGGGGTAAGATGGGGTAACAGCTCTGTGTCCAGTTCCCCAAGACGGAGTTCCCATTCATACTTTGCCAAACAGATCATTGAGACTTCTTCCCAGGCCTGTGCTTACAGGGTCACTTCTGAGCTGATCTAGAAGACAAAAAGACCAATCTTCTGCCATAATAAGTGGGACATCTTCAATAAGTTTAGAGGTTTTGGCTGCATTGGTTCAGGGGGAGTTTGTTGGACCAAAAGAACCAATGAGCCTGATCAGAAAAACCTCTAAGTCCTACAGACATCACAACAACTGCTGAAGACTTGATCAGCTGTTTTGACAAAGTCTGAAGACTTCACAGCTGAAGACTAAAGTACTGAAGACTTCAACAGCTGAAGACCAAAGTCTGAAGATCAACAGCTGAAGACTAAAGTACTGAAGACTTCAACAGCTGAAGACTAAAGTACTGAAGACTTCAACAGCTGAAGACCAAGTCTGAAGATCAACAGCTGAAGACTAAAGTACTGAAGACTTCAACAGCTGAAGACTAAAGTACTGAAGACTTCAACAGCTGAAGACTAAAGTACTGAAGACTTCAACAGCTGAAGACCAAAGTTTGAAGATCAACAGCTGAAGACAAAAGTACTGAAGATCAACAGCTGAAGTACAAAGACGGAGACATCAGCTGATGACACAGCTGAAGTTCAAGTACAAGTACTGAAGCCTTTAGAGTTTGTTACAACAGCTGAAGAAGCATTCTTCAGTTGTTGTGATGGTTTCCTTTCAGTAGTTTTCTTTTTGTTTCAGTATTTGTAAAACGACTGAAGCATGTTTTTCAGTCGTTGTAGTTCAGTAGTTTCTTTTTAGTAGTTGTAGTGACAGTTAACACTTAGTATTTTTGTAAGAAGATGTCAGCTGTTTTGACATCTTCAGCAGTTGTGTTAACTTTCAGTAGTTTGAATAATTCTGTTAGATGTCACTATCAAGTGACATCAGCAGACGTCACATCTCCTATATAAGGAATGCTCCACCACGACATTCCTATATAAGGGATGATTGACCTAATTGTATGTGTGACATTCTGTTACCACGAAAGCGAATATTGAATGAAATATCTTTTGCAGAATTCTCTCTGTCTATAACCGTTTGTTCTTACCTTGAATATCTTTTGTGTTCTTGTGAATTGGCTAATTCATTGTTTGATTTCCGCTGCTATACTCTCTAATCAATCAAACGTAGATCACTGATCCTAACACGCCATAACATGGTAACCACAAAAGTTCAACTAACCACAACTTTGCATGATGAATGCCATAAAGATTACAAGTCTCAAATAAGTTTACAAGTGCAATGATAATAAATTAACATGTTGACCCCAAAGTGTGAAAATAAGCAAAAAGGGGTATGGAAATACTCACTTGATCAATAAGTATTAATTGGATGATTAATAAGAAATAATAATAAGCGTCGATTCAACGTAGCCATTCACAATGTACCTAAAATATATATATTTACAAGGTTTAAGTTTAATAATAAAATTAACGTTTTAACGCGAACTGGGGTTTTAGAATTTTGGGGTTTTGTAAACAATTTAGTAAACTCTTATTTATATTTTGTTCAATAGAGAAGTAACATTATAAAATTTTAAAGGAATTATAACCATTGTAATAATTTGTGTAATATAACATATTTCTTTAATCAAAGAAAACATAAGATTCAATAATAATTAATAATTCAAATTATTATATAAGTCCATTTTTATAACAATACTTAGTTATAATTTTATAATAAAATATTAAAATATTTTATAAGGATAAATTTACAGAAAAATATTTTGTTGATTTTTAAGGATTAGAAGTTTGTAAAAAAATAATTTTTATATGTAATAAAATTTTTCTAAGATAGAATTAAGGCTAAGCCATTTTAAAAATAATAAGAGGGTGCCGGGTTCGAACCTGGGACCTCTTAGTTGAAATGTGATGAGTGAACCAGTGAACCAGTCTTCCAGCCATGTTTAAACTCTGTTTTCAATAACCAAAATACAATAAACACTGAGATCCCCCCTAAATCGCACGAACCCTAGTTTGATCATGACCAAAATTGAAGATCAAATCGAGGCTGCTTCTGATTTAAATCATGGGGCTTTTGTTTCCCACATGATTTCGAGTATATACATTCATTTAATTACCCGGTTGAAAGTGGATTTGAGAAGAACGCGACAATGAGCAACCCGCGGCTATTGAATAAGCAACCGATGTGTAATTGTTAATGATAATGGAATTAATCTTGCGTGAAGCTTCGACGAGTAACCACGAATCAAAGCCCTCAACAAATTTCCGATTTTGAAGCGCAGAAGGTTGTGTTTGATTAGTTGCAGGTTGCAACTTCGAATGATGATGGATTTCGATGATTAAGTTTGATTTAGGTGCAATTGAGAGTTGTAATGATTAGTATCAGATAAACGTTCGATTAGGTTTAGTTAATTTGATTATTATTAGCCTTAAACATTCAAATGACTCTTTGCGTTTGATGGTTTCGGTTACTCGATGATTCAAGTAATAACCGACGATTTAAACTCAATTAAACCATGCATTTATGTTCGAAACATGTAAAAGGAACGATTTGGGCCGGTTTTGGGTTAAGAAAACGTCGGATTTTGAAGGTTTAAAGTGGCCGGAGGCTCGGCCGCCGGTGGCCGGACCTTCCACCGGAAAAACGGGGTTGGGTGGGGGGTTTGGTTTATGTTTTAAGAATTTACAGAAATGGTCCCTGTTGTTTGGTTTTTATTATTTTATACTTAAACTGATCTTTAAAGTTTATAACTTGGCAACTAGGCCCCTTTGACTTTTAAATCAATGTTTTATGCATTTTAAGTTTACTAATTCTTATATTAATAACAAAATTTTTATTTTTGGTATTATTCTTAGTTTATTATTATTATTGTTATATTTATTATTATTATTATTATTATTATTATTATTATTACTATTATTAGCTGATTAGAAAAATTAAAGGCAACAAAGTATCAGCATAACAAATTCACAAGTTTCATAAATGACAAAATTAGCCCATACAAGAACTTAACAATGTTAACTTTAATTTAACCCCAAAATTACAAGATGTTACGATCTTTGGGGCTGAAAATGTATTAAAATGATTTTACAAAGTTTATGTATGTTTACCCGTATGTATTATGCATGTTGGATGTTAATTCTTGAATGCTTATAGGTTATTCATTTTAGAATAGCCATGTTAAGCTTAGGATAGATGGGTTTGATGATTGGGTTTGAAAACATACTACAAACATGTTACATAGAAAGCTCATGCGCCTAGATAAGGCTCATGCGCTTGAAAATACCTTTGATGATTTAAGTCTATGTGCTCGAATAGTAGCCCATGCACCTAAGATTGCCTTAGAAATGTTTAAGTATAGCCCATACGCCTGAACAGTGGTCCATGCGCCTAGAAATATTAGTCGGATGACTAAGTGTCGGTCCATGCGCCCCAATAGTGCTCATGCGCCCAAGTGGCCCATGCGCCTAAGCATTCATATGCCTAAATAGTACCCATGCGCCTAGAATTGGGCTAGAATTGACTAAGTGTCCAGACGTCCAGGATTCCCTATGCGCCTAGGCACTCATACGCCTGCATAGTGCCCATGCGCCTGCATAATGCCCATGCGCTTGAAAGTTGCCCATGCGCCTAAGTGTTCCCCATGCGCCTGCATAGTGTCCATTCCCCCGCATAGTGCCCATGCGCCTAAGGACTTAGAATATTTTTTATTTTTGGGGAAAAAGTGTAATGTAGGCTTTGACTTGGGAGATCCCCGGGGGCTATGTAAGTGGACTTTTTGAAGTTATTTATGTTGATGTTTGATGTGCCCTATATGATGTGATGATTGTATGATATGTTCCTTGTTAAGGCGTATGTTTATCTTTCCATAGCTTTGCGTGTTATGTTAAGGAATGAACCGAAAGTATTATGTAACGTAAAGTGAAAGATAATGAAAAAGGAACATGATGAATGAATGCATGCATTAAGGAACGAATGAACGTAAGAAGTCTTGCAAGCAAATGTATGGAGGTGCACACCATTGTAGGTGTTAGCTCAACGGTGTGCGGGTTAGCTACCCCGAAGGATGCACATTGGGGTCCAATCCTTGTAATTGACCATATGAATGGGATCCTTGCCGCTTGCCCTAGGTACTAGAGTCAGCTTCCTGCACAATGTTCGAGGTCTATGAAAGACCTCAGGCCCAGTTACTAGCTTTGTGCACAATGTTTGGGGTATAGCATATGGCATTAATCCGAAATGAAAGAGAAAAGATAAATGGTGAATGTACTTGCCCTAGGTACTGGTGTCAGCTTCGTGCATAATGTTCTGGGTAATGTACATGTCACTAGAAGTAATGAATGAACGAATGTTAACGTATGTAATGGAAGATAATAATGATATTATCTGTATGTACGTATGATGTATGATCATGAACGAATGAAAAGTATAGTATGACTCTGAAAGAAAATAAATAATGATTTTATCGATGGAATGTATATTTTATTATAAAACTAGAACTCACTCAGCAACACTGACTTTTATACATTTTCAGTTGGCAGGTAAACATTGCTGAGGATGACACGAGGTGGCTACTCAGCTCTTTTGGATGGCATTCTTTTGTTAATGTTTTGTATTGTAGTGTGAATGAATGATTTTTTGAAATGAACGCTTGTATTAACTTGCAAAAACATTTGTAATAATATGAAAAGTTATTTTTCTTTATGTTTTCGCTGCAATGTTTTCATAAGGCAAATGTAACTATAATGTTTTATGTGCGATGAGGATCCAACTGTAAGTGCTCCGGGAACGGGGCCTTACATTTATTTAGAAAAATACAATAACTAATAAAAAGACACAATGAGCTACATTAAAAGACACAATGACGAGTTATGAATTTAAAAACATAAATATTTTATTAAAAAATGTTATAACAATACTATACTCATTTTAAAGATAGCAAACCACTCATTTTTATGGTGTGATTTTATAAAAATAATAATATCTTTCATAAAAGCTATAAACGTTTAAAAAAAATTAGAAAACTTGTAAAAAGTAAACGAAAATAGTTATTGTTAAAATAGTATTCTAACAAAATTTTTATTACAAATTGATCTCAACTATTAATTAAAAAGATTGGTGGTTGTGATTTCTCTTTACCAGTTTTTAGTCATTTGAAATTGAACATTTCCTTAAAATATATTATATTCTTTCAAAAAGTTAGAAGATTTAGAAAATTTTATTATCATATAAAAAGTTATTTATAAATTGTATTTACAGAATGATCTCTTTTTTAATTCATTAAAAAATAATTTTAATATGAAAGAATAATTAATAATTTGATGGGAAGCTAATGTGATTACTTATTAAAAGAGATAGGTAGAAAAAATAATTTAAGAGGCGTGAATTTGTGCCATATGTCCCAGAAAAGCTTCTTTAATAGTATAGATAGATAGACAAATTATAATATGGAAATAGTTATAGTAAAAATGATATTTAATCTAAAAATAATCATGGACTAGACATGTATATTTTTATTGTTTTAAATGATAGAACATTTTCGTTATTATGTCTAATACTTTTATTATGTCAAATATCTATTCATTATGTCATACATTTTTATCATTTATTATATGTATTTATCATTATGTTTATTTTGTGTTATTTTTGTCTTTGTTTTTATAATTTATATAAACATGTTATCTATCAATGTATTTTATAAATAAAAGTACACAATGATGTTATTTAACTAATATATTTTATCAAACATAACAATGTTAAGATAACACAATATGTAATTTTTGTTATTATTATTTATAGATTATATAAACTTGTTATTATTTATCAATTGTCTAACAATTAGAAATCCATATTGATGCTATTTCAACATTTTATTTCTGTGATAATGTTTAAGATAACATAATAATAATAATAAAAAACATAATGAGACGTCTATTGTGTTTTATATTTTATATTATTTTATGTTATTTTATCATTGTTTTTAATGTATTAGATCAATTAGTTATAAATTTATCATGTTGTTTTTTACATTCTAGAAATACGCAATAGTGTTATTTTAATATTATATTATTTAGAATTTATCACTTTAAAAAATATAATAATTAACAAAAATACACAATGAATTGTACTTAAAACACAATGACAAGCAAAAATTAAATGAGCTTACAAACGTAAAAAAAGTTATTATATTTTTATATAATGACATTATACTCATTTAAAAATTAAAAAACGTTTGTTCTTATGATGTAATTTTTATAATAAAAAGTAATGTTCTACATAAAATTATAAATATTTAAAAAAAATAAGAGAACTTTGAAAAAATCAATAAAGTAGCTATACCCAAAATAAACTCTAACAAACTTCTTTTTACAATTTGATATCAACCATAAATTAAAAGGATTGATGGTTTCATTACTTCTACACTTTTTAGATATAAAACTAATTTAATTAAACCCTTTCCTTATAATATATATTTTATTTCTAATGTTAGATAGACAAAATCTAACCATCATTTTAATACCCGACATGAATCTTTATCAATTAGACAAACAAATAACAATCACGTCTATAAGTTAGGCCTCTTGATATGAGATATTTAAGAGTAAACCATAATTAAACCCCCATGTTATGGCAAAGCGTAAAATTATGTTAACACTAATGTCACACCACCACTAATAACCATTAATACTGAAGTTGTGGTGTGTTAATATAAATAAATTAAACCGAAACGTAAATCATAGAAAAGAATAACGAGGTTGATCTAGGACAAGCACGTTGCAATAAACCTGTTAAACGGAAAAAAATAGACGTAAATGTTAAACCACACTCGCACGCTACGTTGTATTAACTCACAATGTCACACCCCGATTTACAGTACTCCTGGGTGTCGTGTGACCAGCTAGTTTCGATCGTACGTTTTATGGTTTCAATTCATTTACACAACAAAATAGTTTATATCAAAATCTTGTTTCTCATAAAATGTGTACTTTAATGTTACTTTTGAACTTTTGACATTTCATATATTTAAAAGAGATTTAAAACCCTTGATATACAATCAAAATTTGGGTTACAAACACCAGTTTACAAATGTATAGTCATTATGAGTTTATACGTCTCGAGAGTCGTAATCTTTTCAACAATTCACTTGACCTATATGTATATCTATTTGGGTTATCCAAGCCTAAGGAGTCAACATCCTAGTCCTTAACTCTAGCTAATATATATTATATGTGTTTACTCCTAAAAAGTTAACTGACTCTAAAATCTTTCCAGCATGCATGTTATTCAAAATATCAAATCATTTTTTTGTAGGTAGACTATATATTTAGTAGCCGACCTCAACTGTGTCGGTTTTTCAACACGGACCTCCCGGTTCTACACTTAGACCTTGACCAGCCCTAATATGGGATTTTCACATATCCTAATATATAAATCTAGCCAAACATATATATACTACTGATATAAATCTCTTTATCATAGAATACGTGTAATGATTTAAAGATTCATCTATCATGTATGTAATTTTCTTAAAATCAAGATAATAAATGTTTGGTTTGTAAAATGTATTCATTTTGTTATAAGCGGCTGAGAATAATATCCTAGTATTATAAAGGTAGTTCCTAAGCAAGCACCACTTCGACTTAAGATCATATTCTATCGTTTTGCAACTTTGGAACATTATTTTCGACGTTCTTTCTTCGTGCAACAACCCAAAATAGCCTAAGATTAATCTAATAGTTAATTACATAAAAGTCATTGTAATTAGGTTTGTTTTTACTTTTGATTATCATGTTTGAAAAATTACAAGGTTGATCCAATGGTTTTTCAAAACGTAACACATATGGTCACCAACTTGGATAGGTCGTTAACTATGTGTAAAATGAACAAATCACCCGTGACTAATAAGTGTTGGCTGATGCGCCTATATACTGATGAAACGCCCGAACAGGGCTCATGCGCCCAATAGTTCCCATGCGCCTAAGCACTTAGAAAATTTTATAGAATTTTCTGGGAGTCTGTGCTTTAAGGTTTTGACCAAGGTTGACTAAGGCTTATTAATGATGATGTTTCATGCATGATATGATTACTTATGATTGTTACTTATTATTGTTATTGCTATTATTATAATTACTTATAGTATGTGACTTTACATGATATGTTATTATCGTAATGTAAAGTATACCGTAATAATAAAATGAAAGAGCAATAAAGAAAAGAAGAGGAACATTAATGAAAATGTTAACAAGTCTTGCAAGCTTATAAGAGGTACATGATCATGTTGTCGTTAGCTCAACTGTGTTGTGGGTTAGCTACCCTATTATGCACACAGGGTCAATCAATTGAGATTGGCAGGACCTTTGCAGCGTGTTCTGGGTGATTGGGTTGGCCTTGTACATAGTACATAGATCCCTTTTGGGGGATATAGTTGACCCTTTCGGGGGATACAGTTGACCCTTTCGGGGGATACAGTTGACCCTTTCGGGCCATATAGTTGACCCTTTCGGGGGATACAGTTGACCCTTTCGGGGATGTGGTTGACCCTTTCGAGGGATACAGTTGACCCTTTCGAGGGATACAGTTGACCCTTTCGAGGGATACAGTTGACCCTTTCGAGGGATATAGATGGCCCATCACCCATTTTTCATCGCGCATATAGTTGGGGTATTGCTCACTGGTCCATACAGGAAACATAAAGATAAAAGTATACAGAACAGACAAGGTATACAATAATGAGAACGAACAATATTTGTTCATATAGTTGATGCGTGCTCGTATATACAGTATAGAGTTGTATTTTATAGAAAATAGTATTTTCGTATACAACATATAGAAAGTATTTTATTACTTATAAGACTGGAGCTCACTCAGCAACACTGACTTTTATACATTTTCAGAGGGCAGGTAATTATTGCTGAGGATGGCACGAGGGTGAAGCTACTCGGCAGGGAAAGTCTGATATCCATTCATATTTTATGTAGTTGTTGTTTTGTAATGCAGTAAAACAATTATTTTGTAATCAGTTAAACGATGATGTATTGCTCAACAACAGTGGCTTAAATGAAATGAATGGCTTTTGATAAATTACTTCCGCTGCTTAAGTTTGTTTAGTTAAAATGTTTAATGTTTTAACTGTTATGATTGACCAACTGTGAGGTTTCCGGGAATGGGGCCTTACAAGTTGGTATCAGAGCCAAAGTTTAGAAGAATTGGGTTAAAATAAACTTTTAAAACCTAAACTTAAATTGAAAATGGGACAAATGGAGGGATTTCAGCCCGAGTAGCTACGTGTCATCAGGTATGTCTTTTCCTAATGTTAATCGGTATTATGTGTGCATGCTACTTGATTATGTGCTCTTAGTAGATTTAGATATTGATTAAGTCAGGATATGAGATGCTTGGGGTATTACCTTATAGTGTGCTCATGAAAAGTAAAGTAAGTGGCTAATCACAACTGGCCACTGTAATTAGGGACTTACTATACTTGACATAAACTGAGTATTACCTTGAATGCACGTGTTATTGTTTAAATCTTATAGTGTGCTTATAGAGGATGGTGGCGGTAGATCTTCAAAAGCCTCTTGTGGTGGAGGTCACGGTGCTGCTGGTGGAAGAGGTTCACCAGGTCATGCAGACGATTCTACCGTCTGTGATGACTGAAGTGATCAAGGCAGTTAGAGAGGGAGAGAGAAAGAAAGGAGTGGACCTATGGGCGAAAGAAGACAACCCGAGACTGGGACGGTTCCGTCCGATGATGAGGGCGAGGAAGAAGAGCCTGCGCCGGAGGCGACCCGAGGCTGCAACTATGGGGTGTTTATGAGATGCAAGCCCCCTACTTTCGATGGGAACGGTACTGCGGCAGCTACTCACCGTGGGTAAGGGAGATGGAGGTTGTCCTCGATATCAGTGAGTGCCGTGAGGATCAGAAGGTGACATTCACTACCCACTCCTTTGTGGACTCGGCTTTGTGCTGGTGGGACAACATTGTCCAAGCCGAGGGTAGCAGGGTCATTGGAAGAATGAGATGGCCTGAACTGAAGAAGCTAGTGATCGAGGAATTCTGTCCTCATAGAGAGATGGACAAGGTAGAAAGAGACTTCCTGCAGCTGGAGGGGGGAACGATGACACACCAGCAGCACACCACTAAATTCAATGAAATGGCACGGTTGGTGCCCGATCAAGTGACACCGTTGTCACGAAAGATTAAAAGATACATTTAGGGGCTGCCGGCGGATATCCGTAGGCATATGATTGCCACCCGTCCGAGCACTTTCAGGTCGGTAGTTGACTTGGCTGGCACATTATATGATGAGCGTGAGGTGGTGGTGGCTGAGGTGGATAAGTAGGATGGTGGTAGTCGAAACTGGAATGGGAAACGGTTTGGATGTGGTAGAACTGCTCCAAACAAGAAGGTGGCAAAGGTGGGTGATCGACGTGTGGTCACATCTGGATCAGGGCTGAGGAGGTGTGACAAATGTGGAAGGGAGCATACTAGTGTGTGCAGAATGGGAATGAACGTATGCTTCAGGTGTGGTCAGCCTGGCCATATCGCTAGAGACTGCAAGAAGCCGAGGGCAGAGAGCTCTGGGGTAGAGAAGAAGAAGCCGGAGGAAGGAGGGCAAAGGGCAAGTGCTAGAGCTTACACCATGATCCAGGAGGAAGCCAGAGCTGATCCCGATGTTGTGTTAGGTATGTTTCTGGTAAACCAAACTTGTGCCTCTATATTGTTTGATTCTAGTGCAAGTAGGAGTTTTATTTCTACTACCTTCTGTGCTAAGTTGCCTGTTATCAGTAGAAAGGTCAGTGCACCATTTGATGTAGAAACTACTATCGGTAAGTCCACTAGAATTACTAATGTGATAGACGACTGTGCCATAGAACTAGAAGGTCATAGGTTTGTTGCTAGGTTACATGTGATACCCCTAGATGGATTTGATGTAGTACTAGGGATGGACTGGCTAGCAACCTATGAAGCAAATATAGTGTGCCGCAAGAAGATGATTCGATTAGTTGCATCCGATGGGAGTTTGGTTACGATTTGTGGAGATCGCGTCATGACAATTCCGAAGGTGATTTTGATGGCGGTGGCGGGAAAGTGCATGAGGCGTGGATGTAGTGCCTACTTGGCCTACGTGAAAGATGTGGTTGCGCCAACACCGCAACTATCTGATGTACCAATTATGTGTGAATTTCCGGACGTATTCGCGGAAGACTTACCCGGCGTGCCACCGGATTGCGAGATTGAGTTCCAAATTGACTTGATACCCGGTGCTCAACCCGTTGCCAAAGCACCATATCGATTAGCTCCCACAGAAATGAAAGAACTCATGGAACAGTTGCAAGAGCTGCTCGATAGGGGTTCATTAGACCGAGTATCTCTCCCTGGGGTGCTCCGGTCCTGTTTGTGAAGAAGAAAGACGGTAGTATGAGGATGTGTATTGACTATCGAGAGCTGAACAAGTTAATGGTGAAGAACCGATACCCCCTACCAAGAATAAATGATCTGTTTGATCAACTCCAAGGTGCCAGTTGGTGTTCAAGGATAGATCTTCGATCTGGTTACCATCAGCTGAAGGTGAAGGAGCAGGATATCCCTAAAACAGCTTTTCACACCTGCTACGGTCACTATGAGTTCCTCGTTATGTCGTTTGGATTGACCAATGCGCCAACTGCTTTTATTGATCTAATGAACCGTGTGTGTCGGCCTATGTTAGATAAATCAGTGATTGTGTTCATTGATGATATCCTGATTTATTCGAAGAGTGAGATTGAGCATGTCGGCCACATTCGGGAGGTTATGGAGATGTTAAGAAGGAAGAAGTTGTATGCAAAATTCTCCAAGTGCGCGTATTGGTTGCATGAAGTTCGATTCTTGGGTCATGTGGTGAATCCCGACGGGATTATGGTAGACCCAGCTAAGGTGGAGGCTGTGATGCAATGGAAGTCTCCAAGGACGCCATCCGAGATTCGTAGTTTCTTGGGGTTAGCAGGGTATTATCGAAGGTTCATTCAGGACTTTTCCAATATCGCTTCTCCCCAAACCAAGTTGACCCGAAAGGATGTAAAGTTTATATGGGGTCAAGCCCAAGAACAGGCGTTCGAGGAGTTAAAGGTGAGGTTGACTCAAGCTCCTGTCTTGTCGTTACCCGAAGGAAACAAGGATTTGGTGGTATATTATGATGCTTCTTACTCGGGGTTGGGGTGTGTATTAATGCAAAGAGGGAAGGTTATAGCCTATGCATCCCGACAGTTGAAAGTTCATGAGGTCAACTACCCTACTCATGACCTGGAGCTAGCAGCCGTGGTCTTTGCACTAAAGATTTGGAGGCACCATCTGTACGGAACGAAGTGCACCATTTTCACGGACCACAAGAGCTTGAAGTACTTCTTCGAGCAAAAAGATTTGAACATGAGGCAGAGGTGATGGTTGGAGCTTATATAGGATTATGATTGCGAAATCCATTACCATCTGGGCAAAGCCAACATGGTGGCCGATGCTCTTAGCAGGAAGGAGAGGCTCAAGTCGATTCGGGTGAAAGCATACCAACTGATCATTACCTCTGATGTAATGAAGCAAGTCAAGGAGTTTCAGGATGAGGCATTAAAAGAAGATCATCTAAACTCTGAAAGAATGAGAGGTCTGGTTAGAGAATTGGGTGAAACACGCTTGGTGTTAAAACTCAATTTGGACGGGTGTGGATTCCTTTGTTTCGGGAATCTACGTGTGCGGATTTTGGATGAAGCTCACAAGACTCGATACTCCATTCATCCTGGTGCCACAAGATGTATCAAGACATGAAGAAAGATTATTGGTGGCCGGTATGAAACGTGTCGTGGCGGAGTATGTGAGTAAGTGCCTTACTTGCTTGTAAGTGAAGGCGGAACATCAGAAGCCGTATGGGAAGATCCAAACTTTGGATATACCGGAATGGAAGTGGGAGCACATCACCATGGATTTCATTACAAAGCTACCACGTACTCCGAAGGGGTACAATGCCATATGGGTGATTGTTGACCGCTTGACGAAGAGTGCTCACTTCCTACCGATCCGTGAGACATATTCATCCGAGAGGTTGACTGACTTGTTCATCAAGGAGATTGTAACTCTTCATGGTGTTCCGGTTTCCATTGTGTCTGATCGTGACACCCGGATTACGTCTAAATTTTGGAAGAAATTCCACGACGCCATGGGGACGAGGTTACATATTAGCACGAATTATCATCCCCAAACTGATGGTCAGTCAGAAAGGACCATTCAGACGTTGGAGTACATGCTTCGGGCATGTGTAATCGATTTTGGTGGAAGTTGGGACGACCACTTACCGTTAGCCGAATTCTCATACAACAACAGCTATCATGCCAGCATTGGTATGCCACCATATGAGATGCTATATGGTAGGAGATGTAGAACACCCATTTGTTGGGGTGACATTGGTCAGAAAGAGTTAGGAAGCATCAAGGTAATCGAGGCTACGACTGAGAAGCTTGAAAATATTAAAGCCTTCATGAAGGCAGCCAAAGATAGACAGAAGTCGTATGCCGATAAACGCGTAGACCAATTGAGTTCCAGGTGGGTGACCGGGTTATGTTGAAGGTCTCACCTTGGAAGGGTATTATTAGATTTAGAAAGCGGGGCAAGTTGAGCCCAAGATATATAGGCCCTTTTCGAATCATCGCTCGAGTAGGAGAGGTGGCCTATATATAGGAGTTGCCAGATGAGTTGAGTGGAATTCACCCGACATTCCATGTATCTCATTTGAGAAGTGCTTAACTCATGAAGACATGATTGTTCCATTGGAGGACATTGAAGTTGATGAAAGGCTCAACTATGTGGAGCAACCCGTGGCAATCATCGATCGTAAAGAGAAGAGGCTGAGAGATAAAGTGGTTCCTCTTGTGCGTGTACAGTGGAAGCACAGGAAGGGATCCGAATCTACGTGGGAAACTGAGGAGGAGATGAGGCAGCATTATCCTCGTCTATTTGAGGAATAACAGGTTTCGGGGATGAAACCTATATAAGGGGTGGACTTGTAACACCCGGTTATTTTAAAAGACAAGATATAAGGAATAAAACAAAAAAAGGCAATTAAGTCCAAGTGGAGGGACTAAAAGTGTAAAAAGGACAAAATCTTGGAAAGTTGGTGTAAAGGTGGGCATGGCCGCCCACCCTCACTTCACATCAACATATCTTCGGTTCTAGTGAGAGAGAGCGGAGAGAACTCTTGGCTAGTGAAAGAAGAAGAAGAAGTGAACAAATTCAAGGTAAGAATTTTTGGTTTTTGTATGTTTATGACGGGTTTTATTCCGGTTATGTATTTATGTGCTTATGGGTTGTGTTTGTGCTCGGGTGTGTGTGTTTTTGGATGTTGTTTCTAGTGTTTTAAACTCTTTGCAAGCGGGTTAAAAGGAAGAACACCCAAGTTGCACCAGGTGAGTTCTAGACCCTGGTTTTTACTTGTTTTTAAACATCTTTGGGGCTGAAAATGTATTTAAATGGTTTTCTAATGTTTGAGTATGTATGCCCGTATGTATTGTGCATGATTGAATGTGATTCTTGAATGCTCATAGGTTGTTCATGTTTAGAATAGCCACATTAAACTTTGAACAGACGGACTTGATGATTGGGTTGAAAACATAGTGGAAACATGTTGAACAGAAGGTCCATGCGCCTAGATAAGGCTCATGCGCCTGAAAATGCCTTAGAAAGAATTAAGTGTAATTCATGCGCCTAAACAGTAGCCCATGCGCCTAAGATTACCTTAGAAATGTTTAAGTACAACCCATGCGCTTGAACAGTGGCCCATGCGCCTGAACAGTGGCCCATGCGCCTGAACAGTGGCCCATGCGCCTAGAAATGTTAGCCGGACGACTAAGTGTAGGGCCATGCGCCAAATAGTGCCCAGGCGCCCAAATAGTGTCCAGGCGCCCAAGTGGCTCATGCGCCTAAGTGTCCATACGCACAAATAGTGCCCATGCGCCTGAATAGTTCATGCGCCTAAAGTGAAAATGTTTAAGTGTTGGCTGATGCGCCTATATAGTGATGAAACGCCCGAACAGGGCTCATGCGCCCAAATAGTTCCCATGCGCCTAAGCACTTAGAAAATTTTATAGAATTTTCTGGGAATCTGTGCTTTAGGGTTTTGACCGAGTTGACTAAGAGCTTATTAATGATGATGTTTCATGCATGATATGATTACTTATGATTGTTCCTTATTATTGTTATTGCTATTATTATTATTACTTATAGTATGTGACTTTACGTGGTATGTTATTATCGTAACGTAGAGTATATAGTAATTTAAAGTGAAAGAGCAATAAAGAAAAGATGAGGAACATTAATGAAAATGTTAACAAGTCTTGCAAGCTTATAGGAGGTACACGACCATGTTATTGTTAGCTCAACTGTGCTGCGGGTTAGCTACCCTATTATGCACACAGGGTCAATCAATTGAGATTGGCAGGACCTTTGCAGCGTGTCCTGGGTGATTGGGTTGGCCTTGTACATAGTACACAAAACCCATTCGGGGGATATAGTTGACCCTTTTAGGGGATACAGTTGTCCCTTTTGGGGGATACAGTTGACCCTTTCGGACGATACAATTGACCCTTTCGAGGGATACAGTTGACCCTTTCGGGGGATATAGTTGACTCTTTCGAGGGATACAATTGACCCTTTCAAGGGATATAGATGGCCCATCACCCGTTTTCCATCACGCATATAGTTGGGGTATTGCTCACTAGTCCATACAGGAAGTGAAACATAAAGATAAAAGTATACAGAACAGACAGAGTATAGAGTAATGAGAACGAACAATATTTGTTCATATAGTTAATGCGTGCTCGCATATACAGTATGGAGTTGTATTTTATAGAAAAGAGTATTTTCGTATACAACATATAGAAAGTATTTTATTACTTATAAGACTGGAGCTCACTCAGCAACGCTGACTTTTATACATTTTCAGTTGGCAGGTAATTATTGCTGAGGATGGCAAGAGGGTGAAGCTACTCGGCAGGAAAAGTCTGACATCCATTCGTATTTTATGTTGTTGTTTTTTTGTAACACAGTAAAACAATTCTTTTGTAATCAGTTAAACGATGATGTATTGCTCAACAACAGTGGTTTAAATGAAATGAATTGCTTTTGATAAATTATTTCTGATGCTTAAGTTCATTTAATTGAAATGTTTAATGTTTTAACTGCTATGATTGACCAACTGTGAGGTTTTCGCGAATGGGGCCTTACATATGGTTTGTGTAGTTGCTCTTCATATGGTTGGATGATGACTTTAGAGCGTTGAAGAAAGGCGATCGCTTTTAGTTGCGGTGTTTGTGATGGTTGTTATGGTTGTGGTGATTGTGGTATCATCAAGTGTAAGGCCCCATTCCCAGAGACCTCACAGTTGGTGATTCATTGCACATAAACATTATAATTACATTTGCCTTACGAAAACATTGCAGCGGAAACATAAATAAAATATAACTTTTCATATCATTACAAATGTTTTTGCAAGTTAATACAAGCGTTCATTTCAAAACATCATTCGTTCGTATTACAATGCAAAAACTTTAACAAAAGAATGCCATCCAAAAGAGCTGAGTAGCCGCCTCGTGCCAACAGTGAGTTCTAGTTTTATAAATAAAACATACTTTTCTTACGAAAACCGTTCTTTACTTTCTTTCAAAATCATACTATACTTTTCATTCATCCGTGATCATACATCATACGTACATACAGATAATAACGTCATTTTCCTCTTTAATCTTTCATGCTTTACTTTCCTTTCTGACAACCATAAACCCTTCCCTTCTATTCATGGTACTGGACCTAGGCCTATCATAGACCTTCTATAATGGTTCATCGCACCTCGCGGTCACAGTACCTAGGGTAAGATTTAGGTTTACTTTGCAATACCTTTCTGTTCGTGGTTCTGGACCTAGGTCTCTTATAGACCTTCTATAACGGTGCATCGCACCTCGTGGTCACAGTACCTAAGGTATGATTTAAGTTTACTGTGCAATACCTTTTTGTTCATGGTTCTGGACCTAGGTCTCTCATAGACCTTCTATAACGGTGCATCTCACCTCGTGGCAACAGTACCCAAGGTATGATTTAAGTTTACCATTGCCATATGTAATACCTTTTTGTTCGTGGTTCTGGACCTAGGTCTATCATAGACCTTCCATAACGGTGCATCGCACCTATGGTCACAGTACCTAAGGTAGCTGCAATAGTTCAATGCAAATGGTCAATCATAAAGAAAGACCCTGATATACATGCCATGCTTACAAGACTATCTCTACTTTCATTACTCATTAATGCATGCTTTCTTACTTCATGTTCCCCTTTCCTTTATCTTTCACTTTATGTTACATAATACTTCATTTATTCATTAACATCACATGTAAAGTCATGGGAAAGATAAACGTACATCATCATAAGGAACATAAACATATCATTCATACATCATCATGCAGGGCATCATACATTCATAACATACATCTTGTTTAACCATGCAACAACATCACCATCATCAATCATATAACATAACATGCCCATCATATCATCTACGACCCCAAAAGTCAACTTACATAGCCCCCCGGAATCTCCCAAGTCAAAACCTACTTTACACTTTTTCCCCAAAAATCAGAAAAATATTCTAAGTCCTTAGGCACATGGGCACTATGCAGGCGCATGGACATTAATCAGGCGCATGGGGAACACTTAGGTGCATAGGGAACTTTTAGGCGCATGAGCCACTTGGCGCATGAGCCACTTGGGCGCATGGACGCTATGAAGTCGGTTTCTTGGATCGATAAACATCTGAGCATGTTCTTGACGGAAGGATAAACAAACAGCACAAACCAAGAAGTCAAATAATAATACGTACTATAATTGAATGGGTTCATTGATAAAACCTAACGATTAGAAGCTCGTTACAACATAAGAATCAAGACTCTTGGCAAGGGGAAGATCGAGCATGATCTCCCCTCTCATCCGGCAGCCCTAGGCTCCGGGCAGACTTCCTCTCAAAAACCTTCTGGAATCCTTACTCTCTTAACACATTGAAACTGGTATATATAGGCCTCGGCCCATATTAGATGCGACTGGGCCCATTCGTGCGATTGGACCATGCATATGGTTAAATCGTACGACTGGACCATGCGTATGGATCAATCGTACGACTGGACCATACTTATGGTTCAGTCTTACGAATGTCCCAATCGCATCTCTTAGTCGCACGACTAGTCCATTAGCATGGATCAGTCGTACGACTGAGTCTCATTCGCATATGCTCCTGCGAATGACCCTGTTTCATGTGTTTACAACATATCAGGTGTATTACATTAAGCCTAGACTATTCGAAAAGCAACGGACACACTATATATGACTATATATGCTCTAACAAATTCCCCCTTGGACGTTGCTTGCGAATAGTAGATAACACCTCTTACAATCTTCTGTCAATCTTTGCTCTGGTTGCCAATAGAATCAAACAAAAACCATATTAGCCAACGTTGCCGATCCGTCAGGTTACTACCATATCCCTGAAAATGAATTTAGACACAATAGCTTTCGTTTACTTTGCAGAACACCATCATAGCAGTAAGATTCCCCATATGACTGATTTTTCCAGATAATGATACAAACAGTTTCCATTGCTTCAATCTTCACACAGGCTAACCTGATTAACATCACCACTTGCAGAAATTCCCCCTCACATTCAGCATATCCCAATATATAGACATTATGCTCTCCTTGCGTCTTCACACGGTGTATTGGGCAAAAGGTTGAAGGTTCCAATCCACAGCTGACAATATCAACCAAATCAACATGCATGAAGATTCATCATCGGAAACCGGTTCACATCATCACTTTATGATTGCATCTTCACTTTCTCTATACAAGGATTCCCCCTAAGAAGCAGAATCCTTTCTGTGCGGATAAATATAACTTGATTGGCCCATAAGTAGTCAGATGCTCCTGACTACCCCACAAAATCAGCACCAACTGCTGACATCTTCTCTTCTCTCTTTCGTGTTCCAAATACATTCACCTATTCTGGAAGTCCGACGAATAAAGGGGTACACATCAAACTTATTTGACAAAAGAACCTTAGGGTGAATTTGCTTTGCTCATCTTCAAATCTGTGCAAGAAGTTGTTCCAGACTCTTTTTTTTGTCTGGAACAAATGCGGATGGCTCATTCGTGCGATTGAACATACGACTGGTCCAGTCGCACGATTGAGCATACGACTGGTCTAGTCGCACGAATGGTCCATTCGCATGGTCTAGTCGTACGAATGCTCCAATCGCATGGCCCAGTCGCACGAACGGGTCGGCATGCAGATTTTCAGATCTGCAGCCACCAGGGCTGCCCAAAACCCTAATCTGACAAATTTAACATGAACCGAAATAAAGTAGCCATCATCAGTTTTGAAAGGTGATAGGAACGTGGTTTCGGATTCGATTTTAACATGGAAGCAACACACGCAACAAGATCTGAGGAAGATACGAAAAACACGAAGTGGTTTTAACGTCAAGATCTGAACTTTGATCCAGAAATCAAGAGCTCGGGTTGCTAGAATGATTGTTAGATCATTCCACCAGTAACTGGCTCTGATACCAATTGTGAAGTCGGTTTCTTGGATTGATAAACATCCGAGCATGTTCTTGACGGAAGGATAAACAAACAGCACAAACGAAGAAGTAAAATAATAATACGAACTATAATTGAATGGTTTCATTGATAAAACCTAACGATTAGAAGCTCGTTACAACATAAGAATCAAGACTCTTGGCAAGGGGAAGATCGAGCATGATCACCCCTCTCATCCGGCAGCCCTAGGCTCCGAGCAGACTTCCTCTCAAAAACCTTCTTGAATCCTTACTCTCTGAACACATTGAAACTGGTATATATAGGCCTCGGCCCATATTAGATGCGATTGGGCCCATTCGTGCGATTGGACCATGCGTATGGTTCAATCATACGACTGGACCATGCATATGGATCAATCGTACGACTGGACCATACTTATGGTTCAGTCTTACGAATGTCCCCATCGCATCTCTCAGTCGCACGACTGGTCCACTAGCATGGCTCAGTCGTACGACTGAGTCTAATTCGCATATGCTCCTGCGAATGACCCAGTTTCATGTGTTTACAACATATCAGGTGTATTACATTAAGCCTAGACTATTCGACAAGCGACGGACACACTATATCTGACTATATATGCTCCAAGAGGCACTATTGGGGCGCATGGCCCTACACTTAGTCATCCGACTAATATTTCTAGGCGTATGGGCCACTGTTCAGGTGCATGGGTTGTACTTAAACATTTCTAAGGCAATCTTAGGCGCATGAGCTACCGTTTAGGCGCATTGATTACACTTAACCTTTCTAAGGCAAAGTCAGGCGCATGAGCCTTATCTAGGCGCATGGACCTTCTGTTCAACATGTTTTGTAACAATCGTTATTTTAAAAGACAAGATATGAGGAATAAAAGAAAGAAAGGCAATTAAGTCCAAGTGGAGGGACTAAAAGTGTAAAAAGGACAGAAATCTTTGGAAAATTGGTGTAAAGGTGGGCATGGCCGCCCACCCTCACTTCACATCAACATATCTTCAGTTCTAGAGAGAGAGCAGGAGAGAACTCTAGGCTAGTGAAAGAAAAAGAAGAAGTGAACGAATTCAAGGTAAGAATTCGTGGTTTTTGTATGTTTATGACGGGTTTTATCCCAGTTATGTGTTTATGTGCTTAAGGGTTGTGTTGGTGCTGGGTGTGTGTGTTTTTGGATGTTGTTTCTAGGTGTTTTGAACTCTTTGCAAGCGAGTTAAAAGGAAGAACACCCAAGTTGCACCAGGTGAGTTCTAAACCCTGATTTTTACTTGTTTTTAAACATCTTTAGGCTGAAAATGGATTTAAATGGTTTTCTAATGTTTGAGTATGTATGCCCGTATGTATTGTGCATGATTGAATGTGATTCTTGAATGCTCATAGGTTGTTCATGTTTAGAATAGCCACATTAAGCTTTGCATAGATGGACTTGATGATTGGGTTGAAAACATACTGGAAACATATGAACAGAAGGTCCATGCGCCTAGATAAGGCTCATGCACCTGAAAATGCCTTAGAAAGAATTAAGTGTAATCCATGCACCTAAACAGTAGCCCAAGCGCCTAAGATTACCTTAGAAATGTTTAAGTACAGCCCATGCGCCTGAACAGTGGCCCATGCGCCTAAACAGGGCCCATGCGGCTAGAAATGTTAGCCGGACGACTAAGTGTAGGGCCATACGCCCCAATAGTGCCCATGCGCCCAAGTGGCTCATGCGCCTAAGTGTCCATACGCACAAATAGTGCCCGTGTGCCTGAATAGTTCATGCGCCTAAAGTGAAAATGTTTAAGTGTTGGCTGATGCGCCTATATAATGATGAAACACCCGAACAAGGCTCATGCGCAAAAATAGTTCCCATGCGCCTAAGCACTTAGAAAATTTTATAGAATTTTCTGGGACTCTGTGCTTTAAGGTTTTTACCAAGGTTGACTAACGGCTTATTAATGATGATGTTTCATGCATGATATGATTACTTATGATTGTTACTTATTATTGTTATTGCTATTATTATATTACTTATAGTACGTGACTTTACGTGGTATGTTATTATCTTAACGTAGAGTATATCGTAATAATAAAGTGAAAGAGCAATAAAGAAAAGAAGAGGAACATCAATGAAAATGTTAACAAGTCTTGCAAGCTTATAGGAGGTACACGACCATGTTATCGTTAGCTCAACTGTGCTGCGGGTTAGCTACCCTATTATGCACACAGAGTCAATCAATTGAGATTGGCAGGACCTTTGCAGCATGCCCTGGGTGATTGGGTTGGCCTTGTACATAGTACACAAAACCCTTTTGAGAGATATAGCTGACCCTTTTGGGGGATATAGTTGACCCTTTCGGGGGATACAATTGACCCTTTCGGGGGATATAGTTGACCCTTTCAGGGGATATAGTTGACCTTTTCGGGGGATATAGTTGACCCTTTCGAGGGATACAGTTGACCCTTTCGAGGGATATAGATGGCCCATCACCCGTTTTCCATCGCGCATATAGTTGTGGTATTGCTCACTGGTCAATACAGAAAGTGAAACATAAAGATAAAAGTTTACAGAACAGACAAGGCATACAGTAAAGAGAACGAGCAATATTTGTTCATATAGTTGATGCGTGCTCGCATATACAGTACAGAGTTGTATTTTACAGAAAAGAGTATTTTCTTATACAACATATAGAAAGTATTTTATTACTTATAAAACTAGATCTCACTCAGCGACGCTGACTTTTATACATTTTCAGTTGGCAGGTAGTTATGCTGAGGATGGCACGAGGGTGAAGCTACTTGGCGGGCAAAGTCTGACATCCATTCTTATTTTATGTTGTTGTTGTTTTGTAATGCAGTATAACAATTCTTTTGTAATCGGTTAAATGATGATGTATTGCTCAACAACAATGGTTTAAATGAAATGAATGGCTTTTGATAAATTATTTCCACTACTTAAGTTCATTTAATTGTAATGTTTAATGTTTTAATTGCAATGATTGACCAACTGTGAGGTTTCCGGGAACGGGGCCTTACAAGTTGGTATCAAAGACAAAGTTTAAGAGAATTGGGTTAAAATAAATTTTTAAAACCTAAACTTAAACTGAAAATGGGACAAATGGAGGAATGTCTGCCCGAGTAGCTACGTGCCATCAGGTATGTCTTTTCTTAATGTTAACCGGTATTATGTGCGCATGTTATTTGATTATGTGATCTTAGTAGATTTAGATACTGATTAAGTCAGGATAAGAGATGCTTGGGGTATGAGGAGAAAAGTAAGTGGCTAATAACAACTGGCCACTTTAATTAGGGACTTACTATACTTGACATAAACTGAGTATTACCTTGAATGACCGTGTTAGTGTTTGAATCTTATAGTGTGCTTATAGAGGATGGCTGGCGGTAGATCTTCAAGGCCTCTCGTGGTGGAGGTCACGGTGCTGCTCCGCGACCCAAGAGAAGGAGACCCAGAGTCGAGAAAGTGGTTCATGAAGAACTAGATACCCCTCATCCGGAGGGTGGCGATGAGAGCGCCAATCTGAGGGCCTCAGTAAGGGAGGCTATGGTGGAAGAGGTTCACCAGGTCATGCAGACGATTCTACCATCTATGGTGACTGAAGTGATCAAGGCAGTTAGAGAGGGAGAGTGAAAAGGAAAGGGGTGAACCTACGGGCGAAAGAAGACAGCCCGAGACTGAGACGATTTCATCCGATGATGAGATGAGGAAGAAGAGCCTGCGTCGGAGGCGACCCAAGGCTGCAACTACGGGGTGTTTATGAGATGCAAGCCCCCTACTTTCGATGGAAACGGCACTGCGGCAACTGCTCACCAGTGAGTAAGGGAGATGGAGGCTGTCCTCGATATCAGTTAGTGCCGTGAGGATCAGAAGGTGAAATTTGCTACCCACTCCTTTATGGACTCGACTTTGTGCTGGTGGGACAACATTGTCCAAGCCGAGGGTACCAGGGCCATTGAAAGAATGAGATGGCCTGAACTAAAAAAGGTAGTGATTGAGGAATTCTGTCCTCACAAGAGATGGACAAGGTAGAAAGAGACTTCCTACAGCTGGAGGCGGGAATGATAACACACCAGCAGTACACCACTAAATTTAATGAAATGGTGTGGTTAGTGCTCGATCAAGTGACACCATTGTCACGAAAGATTAAAAGATACATCTAGGGGCTGCCGACGGATATCCGTAGGCATATGATTGTCGCTCGGCCGAGCACTTTCAGGTCGGCAGTTGACTTGGCTGGCAGATTATACGATGAGCGCAAGGTGGTGGTGGCTAAGATGGATAAGAAGGATGGTGGTAGTCGGAATTGGAATGGGAAACGGTTTGGATGTGGTAGAATTGCTCCAAACAAGAAGGTGGCAAAGGTGGGAGATCAACGTGTGGTCACATCTGGATCAGGGCTGAGGAGGTGTGACAAATGTGGAAGGGAGCATACTGGTGAGTGCAGAATGGGGATGAACGTATGCTTCAGGTGTGGTCAGCCTGGCCACATCGCTAGAGACTGCAAGAAGCCGAAGGTAGAGAGATCTGGGCCAGAGAAGAAGAAGCCAGAGGAAGGAGGGCAGAGGGCAGGTGCTAGAGCTTACACCATGACCCGGGTGGAAGCCAGAGCTGATCCCGATGTTGTGTCAGTTATGTTTCTGGTAAACCAAACTTGTGCCTCTATATTGTTTGATTCTGGTGCTAGTAGGAGTTTTATTTCTACTACTTTCTGTGCTAAGTTGCCTGTTATTAGTAGAAAGGTCAGTGCACCATTCGATGAAGAACCGCTATTGGCAAGTCCACTAGAATTAGTGATGTGATAGAGGACTGTGCCATAGAACTAGAAGGTCATAGGTTTGCTGCTAGGTTACATGTGATACCCCTAGGTGGATTTGACGTAGTACTAGGGATGGACTGGTTAGCAACCTATGAAGCAAACATCGTGTGTCGCAAGAAGATGATTCGATTAGTTGCATCCGATGGGAGTTTGGTTACGATTTATGGAGATCGCGTCACGACGATTCCGAAAGTGATTTCGATGGCGGTGGCGGGAAAGTGCATGAGGCGTGGATGTAGTGCCTAATTGGCCTACGTGAAGGATGTGGTCGCGCCAACACCGCAACTATCTGATGTACCAATTATGTGTGACTTTCCGGACGTATTTGCGACTTACCCGGCGTGCCACTGGATTGCGAGATTGAGTTCCAAATTGACTTGATACCCGATGCTCAACCCGTTGCCAAAGCACCGTATCAATTAGCTCCCACAGAAATGAAAGAACTCATGGAATAGTTGCAAGAGCTGCTCGATAAGGGGTTCGTTAGACCGAGTATCTCTCATTGGGGTGCTCCGGTCCTGTTTGTGAAGAAGAAAGACGGTAGTATGAGGATGTGTATTGACTACCGAGAGCTGAACAAGTTACGGTGAAGAACCGATACCCCCTACCAAGGATAGATGATCTGTTTGATCAACTCCAAGGTGCCAGTTGGTTTTCAAGGATAGATCTTCGATCTGGTTACCATCAACTGAAGGTGAAGGAGCAGGATATCCCTAAAACAGCTTTTCGTATGCGCTACGATCACTGTGAATTCCTTGTTATGTCATTTGGTCAGACCAATGCATCAACTGCTTTTATGGATTTGATGAATCGAGTGTGTTGGCCAATGTTAGATAAGCAGTGACTGTGTTTATTGATGATATCCTGATTTATTCAAGGAGTAAGGAGGAGCATGCCGATCACATTCAGGAGGTGTTCGAGACCTTAAGAAGGGAGAAGTTGTATGCCAAATTCTCCAAATGCCCGTTCTGGTTACGCGAAGTCCAATTCTTAGGTCACGTGATAAATTCAGAGGGGATTATGGTAGACCCTACTAAGGTGGAGGTTGTGATGCAATGGAAGTCTCCAAGGACGCCATCCGAGATTCATAGTTTCTTGTGGTTGGTAGGGTATTATCGAAGGTTCATTCAGGACTTTTCCAAGATCACTTCTCCACTGACCAAGTTGACCCGAAAGGATGTAAAGTTTATATGGGGTCAAGCCCAAGAATAGGCGTTCGAAGAGTTAAAGGTGAGGTTGACTCAAGCTCCTGTCTTGTCGTTACCTGAAGGAAGCGAGGATTTGGTGGTATATTCTGATGCTTTTTACGTGGGGTTGGGGTGTGTATTAATGCAAAGAGGGAAGGTTATAGCCTATGCATCCCGACATTTGAAAGTCCATGAGGTCAACTACCCTACTCATGACCTGGAGCTAGTAGCCGTGGTCTTTGCACTAAAGATTGGAGGCACTATCTGTACGGGACGAAGTGCACCATTTTCACGGACCACAAGAGCTTGAAGTACTTCTTCAAGCAAAAAGATCTGAACATGAGGCAGAGGCGATGGCTGGAGCTTCTAAAGGATTATGATTGCGAGATCCATTACCATCCGGGCAAAGCCAACGTGGTGGCTGATGCTCTTAGCCGGAAGGAGAGGCTCGAGCCAATTCGGGTGAAAGCATACCAACTAATTATGACCTCTGATGTAATGAAGCAAGTCAAGGAGTTTCAAGATGAGGAATTAAAAGAAGATCACCTAAACTCTGAAAAAATGAGAGGTCTGGTTGTGGAATTGAGTGAAAACATCAGAAGCTCACAAGACTCGATACTCCATTCATCCTGGTGCCACAAAGATGTATCAAGACATGAAGAAAGATTATTGGTGGCCGGGTATGCAACGTGACGTGGCGGAGTATGTGAGTAAGTGCCTTACTTGCCTACAGTTGAAGGCGGAACACCAGAAGTCGTATGGGAAGATCCAACCTTTGGATATACCGGAATGGAAGTGGGAGCACATCACCATGGGTTTCATTATGAAACTGCCCCGTACTCCAAAAGGATACGATGCCATATGGGTGATTATTGACCGCTTGACGAAGAGTGCTCACTACCTACCGATCCACGAGACATATTCATCCGAGAGGTTGGCTGAGCTGTTCATCAAGGAGATTGTAACTCGTCATGGTGTACCGGTTTCCATTGTGTCTGATCGTGACACCGGGTTTACGTCTAAATTCGGAAGAAATTCCACGACGCCATGGGGACGAGGTTACATATTAGCACGGCTTATCATCCCCAAACTGATGGTCAGTCAGAAAGGACCATTCAGATGTTGGAGGACATGCTTCGGGCATGTGTAATCGATTTTGGTGGATGTTGGGACGACCACTTACCGTTAGCTGAATTCACATACAACAACAGCAATCATGCTAGCATTGGTACGCCACCAGATGAGATGCTATATGGTAGGAGATGCAGAACACCCGTTTGTTAGGGTGACATTGGTCAGAAAGAGTTGGGAAGCGTCGAGGTAATCGAAGCTACGACTGGGAAGCTTGAGAAGATTAAAGCCTTCATGAAGGTAGCCAAAGATAGACAGAAGTCGTATGCCGATAAACGACATAGACCAATTGAGTTCCAGGTGGGTGACCGGGTTATGTTGAAGGTCTCACCTTGGAAGGGTATTATCAGATTCAGGAAGCGGGGCAAGTTGAGCCCAAGATATATAGGCCCTTTTCCGAATCATCGCTCCAGTAGGAGAGGTGGCCTATAGATTGGAATTGCCAGATTAGTTAAGTGGAATTCACCCGACATTCCATGTATCTCATTTGAGAAAGTGCTTAGCTGATGAAGACATGATTGTTCTATTGGAGGACATTGAAGTTAATGCAAGGCTCAATTATGTGGAGCAACCAGTGGCAATCATCGATCTTAAAGAGAAGAGGCTGAGATATAAAGTGGTTCCTCTTATCCGTGTACAGTGAAAGCTCAGGGAGGGATCCGAATCTACGTGGGAAACTGAGGAAGAGATGAGGCAGCATTATCCTCGTCTGTTTGAGGAATAACAGGTTTCAGGGACGAAACCTATATAAGGGGGGTGGACTTGTAACACCCGGTTATTTTAAAAGACAAAATATAAGGAATAAAAGAAAGAAAGGCAATTAAGTCCAAGTGGAGGGACTAAAAGTGTAAAAAGGACAAAAATATTGGGAAAGTTGGTGTAAAGGTGGGCATGGCCGCCCACCCTCACTTCACATCAACATATCTTCGGTTCTAGAGAGAGAAAGCAGGAGAGAACTCTTGGCTAGTGAAAGAAGAAGAAGAAGTGAACGAATTCAAGGTAAGAATTCGTGGTTTTTGTATGTTTATGACGGGTTTTATCCCGGTTATGTGTTTATGTGCTTATGGGTTGTGTTTGTGCTTGGGTGTGTGTGTTTTTGGATGTTGTTTCTAGGTGTTTTGAACTCTTTCCAAGCGGGTTAAAAGGAAGAACACCCAAGTTGCACCAGGTGAGTTCTAGACCCTGGTTTTTACTTGTTTTTAAACATCTTTAGGGCTAAAAATGTATTTAAATGGTTTTCTAATGTTTGAGTATGTATGCCCGTATGTATTGTGCATGATTGAATGTGATTCTTGAATGCTCATAGGTTGTTCATGTTTATAATAGCCACATTAAGCTTTGAACAGATGGACTTGATGATTGGGTTGAAAACATACTGGAAACATGTGAACAGAAGGTCCATGCGCCTAGATAAGGCTCATGCACCTGAAAATGCCTTAGAAAGAATTAAGTAGAATCCATGCACCTAAACAGTAGCCCATGCGCCTAAGATTACCTTAGAAATGTTTAAGTACAGCCCATGCGCCTGAACAGTGGCCCATGCGCCTGAACAGGGCCCATGCGCCTAGAAATGTTAGCCGGACGACTAAGTGTAGGGCCATGTGCCCCAATAGTGCCCATGCACCCAAGTGGCTCTTGCGCCTAAGTGTCCATACGCACAAATAGTGCCCATGCACCTGAATAGTTCATGCACCTAAATTGAAAATGTTTAAGTGTTGGTTTATGCGCCTATATAGTGATGAAACACCCGAACAGGGATGATACGCCCAAATAGTTCCCATGCGCGTAAGCACTTAAAAATTTTTACAGAATTTTCTGGGAGTCTGTGCTTTAGGGTTTTGACTGAGGTTGACTAAGAGCTTATTAATGATGATATTTCATGCCTCATATGATTACTTATGATTGTTCCTTATTATTGTTATTGTTATTATTATTATTATTACTTATAGTATGCGACTTTACGTGGTATGTTATTATCGTAACGTAAAGTATATCGTAATAATAAAGTGAAAGAGCAATAAATAAAAGAAGAGGAATATCAATGAAAATGTTAACAAGTCTTGCAAGCTTATAGGAGGTACATGACCATGTTGTCGTTAGCTCAACTGTGTTGCGTGTTAGCTACCCTATTATACACACAGGGTCAATAAATTGAGATTGGCAGGACCTTTGCAGCGTGTCCTAGGTGATTGGGTTGGTCTTGTACATAGTACACAAAACCCTTTTGAGGGATACAGTTGACCCTTTCGGGGGATACAGTTGACCCTTTCGGGGGATACAGTTGACCCTTTCGGGGGATACAGTTGACCCTTTCGAGGGATACAGTTGACCCTTTCGAGGGATACAGTTGACCCTTTCAAGGGATATAGATGGCCCATCACCCATTTTCCATCGCGCATATAGTTGGGGTATTGCTCACTGGTCCATACAGAAAGTGAAACATAAAGATAAAAGTTTACAGAAAAGACAAGGCATACAGTAAAGAGAACGAACAATATTTGTTCATATAGTTGATTCGTGCTCGCATATACAGTACAGAGTTGTATTTTACAGAAAAGAGTATTTTCTTATAAAACATATAGAAAGTATTTTATTACTTACAAAACTAGAGCTCACTCAGCAACGCTGACTTTTATACATTTTCAGTTGGTAGGTAGTTATTGCTGAGGATGGCACGAGGGTGAAGCTACTCGGCGGGGAAAGTCTGACATCCATTCGTACTCTGTGTTGTTGTTGTTTTGTAATGCATATAAACAAGTCTTTTGTAATCAGTTAGACAATGATGTATTGCTCAACAATAGTGGTTTAAATGAAATGAATGGCTTTTGATAAATTATTTCTGCTACTTAAGTTCGTTTAATTGTAATGTTTAATGTTTTAATTGCTATGATTGACCAACTCTGAGGTTTCCGGGAACGGAGCCTTACATGTTTCTAGTATGCATTCAAACCCAATCATCAAACCCATCTATTCTAAGCTTAATGTGGCTATTCTAACATGAATAACCTAAAAGCATTCAAGAATCAATATACAACATGCACAATGCACACGGGTAAACATACATGAACTTGTAAAATCATTTTAATACATTTTTAGCCCCAAAGATCGTTTAAAACAAGTAAAAACCAGGGTCTAGAACTCACCTAATGCAACTTGGGTATCTCTTCTTTTCTAACCCGCTTGCAATGAGTTCAAACACCTAAAAACAACATCAAACACACACACCAGAGCACATACACAAACATATAAGCACATAAGCATGCAAGCGGGATAAAACCCGTCATAAACACATAAAAACCACAAATTCTTACCTTGAATTCGACTTCTATTCTTCTTCTTTTTCTTCAGCCGAGAGTTTCCCCTGCTCTCTCTCTCTCTAAAACTGAAGAAATGGTGATGTGAAATGAGGGTGGGCGGCCATGCCCACCTTTACACCAACTTTTACAAAATTTTGTCCTTTTGAACACTTTTAGTCCTTCCACTTGGACTTAATTGCCCTTCTTTCTTTTATTCTTTATATCTTGTCTTTTTTTTTTAAAAGTAACCATGTGTTACATCAAGGGTAATGCTCTTCCAATTCAGGAAGATTTATTTCGCCGGTTGGTCCAACCAAGAAAGATGTCGTGATTTTTGCTTTAGGTCATTCTCTTTTCGATGAAGCTTTTTTTGTTCATCTAGAGATGGTGGTGGTAATTGGAAGTGGTGGTGGTATGTCATTTAGGGTGGTCTGCAAATTTCAGGAAAAAGAAAAAAAAGGGTTATGTGTGGTTGTGCCCGTCTAATGCATCATTTTGCTTTATTAATTACAAAGAACTTTAGTTACTTTAATTTTGTTTTTATTTTTCAATTTTAGGGTATTTTCATCATTATAAAAAATTAACAGAGAAGTTAATGGCTCATCCAAGTTGGGGGTCCTTTGTGTCACGTTTTGTCTAACCATTAAACCGATCTTGTAATTTTTCAAACCATCAAATCAAAAGTGAAAACAAGCTTAATTGCTAAATCAATATTTCAGATTCATTGAGCTTGGATCTTAGGATTCATCTCATTCAGATCTAGAAGTCAAAATTAAGATGGGTAAACGTGTTTGAATCAGAGAACAAAGAGATGGATAATAATAATGTTATGATTTTATTGATGTTGATAAACAAGTTACATTGAGAATCATAGATGGCTAGTGAAATCAAACCCACCCAAAGGAGAGGATTTCTCCTTGGATGGTGATTTACACCATGAGAAACACACACACAAAAGCCACACTTGCATAAATGCACTAGTGGGGCTATTTATACTAATATTACAACATGACCTAATTTTGACTTTCTAATTGTCTTGATGTTGACTTTGTCATGTTGAACTGTAATCAACTTGGTCTCTGAACTTGTACAATGAGATCTTCAGTTGGCTGTAATTATGATTTGGTAAGCTTCAGTTTACTCAATTGTTGAACCCCAACAATACTCCCCCTAAACTGATGCTTGCCAAACCTTGAATTTGAAGATCTTCTCTGTCACATGTCTTCTTGATCAATTGATGTTCTGGCACAATTCATTGTTATTCTCCCCCTCAGATTAAGCTCCTCATAATATATTTCTGACAAAGGTTAAAATCTCTTGAGAATACTTTTTGGTATTGGATATGGGTTGTATCACTTTTGGATTACAGTTCATATCACAACTCAAGGATTAGAATGTATTAGGCATATGGTGAGGCTTTGAACTTAAATAAATAGCATCAGGAACATGAATCAATGTTGAACACACTTCCACTCTTTTGAAAAAAATTGATAAATGACATATTCAGATAATGAGTACTCTCTTGATTAAAGTCCGGCTAACTGTCCGCTTAGTAGTCAGACACGGGTGTAAAACATCAAAAAAAATATGAGCTCAAGTACTTCAAAAAGGGCATATGATAGTTGAACAAGTCCCTGGATGAGTTTGTGAAAAAGTGACCAAAGTTGATTTCTATACTCTTTTTTTTGATTTCATGATCACAATGGACGTGCCTGTTGGTTGCAATCATCCGTGTTCATTTTTTATCATTCTTTTTGAAGTCCTGTTCATCAACTGTTCATAAGCATTTCTTGCAACACATCTGCATTTCTTTGCTAATCCGCATTTGTTTGCAAAGCATCCGCATTTGTTTGCAAGGCATCCGCATTTGACTTCAAAGCATCCACATTTGTGCTTAGAGTACCCACATTTGTTTATAAGTCAACCGCATTTGGTTTCAAGGCATCCGCATTTGGTGACAAGTCATCCGCATTTGTGACAAGTCATCTGCATTTGTTGCCAAGTCATCCGCATTTGGATACAAGTCATCCGCATTTGTGACAAGTCATCCGCATTTAGTGACAAGTCATCCACATTTGTGATAAGCACAAGTCATCCGCATTTGGTGACAAGTCATCCGCATTTGTGTATAACACATCCGCATTTGCATATAACACATCCACATTTGTGTATAACACATCAGCATTTGATGAAGCTTCATCCGCATTTATTTTTGTTCATCCGCATTTGTTTTCATACTTGAACAAAAACGGTTTCACATTGCAGTGCAGGTCGGGAAATCAGTAGTAGCTTCCATTTCTTCATCTTTTCTTTGTTTTTAATGATAATCGTGTTCAATTGCATCGAATTTTGAAGGAATAATCCAGTGAATGATTATATATCTTCAAATCGTACCATATTAGAAAAGATCTGATGATTTTTCTTCTTGATTTTGAGATGCAAAAATGTGTTTTCCTTTTTTTTGATGTTAATCTTGTTCAATTGCGTCGAATTTTGAAGGAATAATCATGAACATGTTCACGATTATACAAATCGTACCATAGTTGAATAGATTTGTTGGTTTTTCTTCTGAATTTGGGTAAGAACACATGAGTTTTTTTATGAACAGGGACTTGGTTCTTCATTTTTCTTCTTTTCTTCATTGTTCTTGACATCATTAAAGATGAAATCAGATCTAAAAACTAGATAAATTCAACAACCAATAGCTCTGATACCATTTTGCTAAATCAATATTTCAGATTCATTGAGCTTGGATCTTAGAATTCATCTTGTTCAGATCTAGAAATCAAAATTAAGATGGGTGGACGTGTGAGAATCAAAGAACAAAGAGATGGATAATAATAATGTTATGATTTCATTGATGTTGATAAACAAGTTACAACGAGAATCATAGATGGCTGGTGAAATCAAACCCACCCAAAGGAGAGGATTTCTCCTTGGATGGTGATTTACACCATGAGAAACACACACACAAAAGCCACACTTGTATAAATGCACTAGTGGGTCTATTTATACTAATATTACAACATGACCTAATTTTGACTTTCTAATGGTCTTGATGTTGACTTTGTCATGTTGAATTGTAATCAACTTGGTCTCTGAACTTGTACAATGAGATCTTTAGTTGGCTGCAATTATGATTTAGTAAGCTTTAGTTTACTCAATTGTTGATCAGTTTACTCAATTATTGAACCCTAACATTAATCACAAGGATCTTTCATGCCATTAACCTTTACTATAAAGTGAGGTATAGGGTTAGTTTTAAGTAGGGCTATAAACGAGCCGAGCCGAGCGAGGACGGGGTCGAGCTCGAGCTCGAAGCTTATTGAGCCTAGCCGAGCCGGCTCGAAAATTTTAACGAGCTCAAAACGCCGGCTTGAGTTAGGCTCGTGAAAATCTTGAGTCGGCTCATGGCTCGTTCGAGCCAGCTCAATTATTTTTTTTTAATTTTTCACATTAATTTATATGAAAACACAAAAATATATATATTAGGGCTTTTACATTTTGTTGAGTACTCCGTACCTATGGGAACAAAGATCATTGTTTTGAATATAAACAATTTACTATCAAGTTATATTTTTTTAAACAAAATACTTAATGTTTCTAAAAACAATCTATTCTTATTTTTAAGAAAACAATTTTAAAATCCTAATATAAAAATAATTATCATAATAGTAGTAGTAGTAGCAGTAATAAAAATAATTATTATACTATATAAATAGATATTTATACATATATTATATGCACCGAGTCACGAGCCAAGCCAACAAACGGAGCCATGAGTCGAGCTCGAACTGAGCTTACCCTGGCTCGAGTTCGGCTCGTTTAGAATTCGGCCGAGCCGAGCCGGCTAGTTTAGATTCGAGCTTTTTTCGAGCCGAGCTTTTTTCGAGCTTTTTTCGAGCTTTTTTCAAGCGAGTTTCGAGCCACGAACTTTTTGTACAGCCCTATTTTTAAGGAACGTTAAGAGAGAAACTAGAAATTTGGATGTAAAAATGAACATACCAGAGTGTTCCTTTTATAGTTAGGTCTTGGTGGCTGAAGCACCCCGCATCACTATGAAACATGAGCCGTATCGTCTTAACGTGTTGCATGGCTGACACATGTCGCTAGATCATCGATCTCGAGCTTTTTTTACGATGTGCCTCGCATTGAAGTACTTGTTGTAAGGATTCCAATAAGTCTGATTTAGTCAAGACATTCAAAGCATCCAAAGTCTCTGTACATGCATACACTGAAGTACTGAAGTAGAATTGCTTCGTAAATTTTATATCTTACACAAGAAATTGAAGATCATGTATAGGTTGGACTCACCTTAGATTAGATTGTTTATATTACTTTGTAATAGGTCTAATGTTAGTTTACTTTTATATGTATATAGTTTAATTTTGTAGTCTAGTGAAACTGTGAGAATAGTTAGCTGTTTAGTTCTCCCTGCGAAACTGTAGTTTCGGTAGTACAGTTTCGCTGAAACTGTCTGCGAAACTAAGACTGCTATATATAGTTTTGATCATTTTTGTCACACTCCAACCTTGACAGCGGAAACATCGAGGTGTGAGGGTTAAGATCATTCACAGCCACATAACGCTATTAATAATCCCAAATATATTATTCATAAGTTCTAAATGTATTATTACAATTAAAAGTCTCAAACAAAGAAAACATCATGCATAAAAATTAAATGTAACAAGCCTATCCATTTATTTTTATCTAGGTCCAATCCTAGATGTGATAAGCTTTAAAGAGTATAATCAAGCTTGGGTATTTCCTGAAACATGTTAAAAATAAAAATGTCAATAATAATGTTGGTGAGATTTCCATAGTTTGCAATACATAGATATATAAAAGATGGCAATTCATGTTGTAAGTTAGAGAACAAAGTAAACTAGGGATGTAAGACAGAATGCACAATCAAACTTTGACAAAGTTTTACAATTCTCAAACGTTTACAAGTATATACGATTTGCTAAGTGTAATTGGATTAACCAAGCAGGCTTGTCAGGCCCATAGATCTATGACGTCGCCAGGCTCGCAGTAGTTAATGATTGTACATATATTCGAAATTACATGGTAGCTACAGAGTTCAACTAACCACAACATACGGGTGAAAAGCCATAAGTTTACAAGAATCAAACCTGTTTACAAGTGCAAAGTTTATAATGTAACATGTTTCACCCCAAAAGTGTAAAAATATAAAAAAGGGTATAGAAATACTCACTTGATCAAATAAGTATATATTGGATGATTAATAAGAAATAATAACAAGCGTCGTTTCAACGTAGCCCTTCACAATGCACTTAAAATATATATATTTACAAGGTTTAAGTTTAATAATAAAATTAACGTTTTAACGTGAACTAGGGTTTCGGTAGAAATCTGGGGGTTATTTTTATAAATAAGATTAATGAACTATTATTTATATTTTGTTTGATAAAAGAAGGTGCCATTTGTAAAAATTTTAAAGGAATCAAATCATTTTTTAATAACTTGCGTATTATAACATATTTTTGAATACTATAATGATCATGATAAATCTTTACTCAAAGAAAACATAAGATTCAATAATAATTTAAATAATAATTTAATAAATTAAATTATTATACGAATCCATTTTATAACAATACTTAATTATAATTTTTATAATAAAATATTAAAATATTTATAAATTTACAGAAAATATTTTGTTGATTTTAAAAGATTAGAAGTTTGTAAAAATCATTTTTATGTTTAATAAAAATTTTCTAATATAGAATTAAGGCTAAAAAGCCATTTAAAAACAATAAGAGGGTGCCCGGGTTCGAACCCAGGACCTCTAAGTTGGAATGTAGTGAGTGAACCGGTGAACCAAGGCTCTCAGCCGCGCAATAACCCGGTTCCAAATCATTTTAACTTAAATCAATAGAATGCCCCCAAACCAAGAACCTAATTCGATTGATCCCAAATTAAAGCATCATGCTATGTTATTAACCGAATTAAGGTTGGGGCTTTTGTTTCCCTAGTGAAATCGAGTTTGTACATCCATTTAATTACCCGGTTGAAAGTAGATTCGAGATGAGCGCGACAATGAACAACCCACGGCCGTTGAATAAGCAATCGATGTGTAAAAGTAGATGATAATGGAATTAATCTTGTGTGAAGCTTCAAAGAACAACCACAAATCAAAGCCCTAAACCAATTTCGGTTTTTGAAGCACAGAAGGTTGTGTTTGATTTGTTGCAGGTTGCGACGTTGGATGGTGATGGATTTCGAGGATTAAGTTTGATTTAGGTGCAATTGAGGGTTGAGTTTGATTAGAGGTAGATAGAAGTTCGATCCGATTGAATTAATTGAGGTTTATTGCTGTTTAAGGCTCGAACGGCTAAGAACTTTAAGGTGTCGGTTATTCGATCGATTGGTCTCGTAACCAGTTGATTAAACACCATTAATTCATGTATTCAAACTCAAATGGTTTAGAAGCTAAAAAAATCAGACTCGCACGTTTTAGGTGTGACATCCGGTAAATTTCTGTTATCAAACTCCGTTAGTTCCGTTAAGTCTTGCATACACGTGTCGTAAACACACACTAGTTATTGTTTAACGTTGGTGACCTAATAATAATTAATAATGTTACATTATTGATAATCTAATTTATTATGTGATTATTGTGTTATGCTTATGTGTTTACACAATTTAAATGTTAACGGTGAATTTTATCGCGTAACGTGGAAGTGCCTATCTTGTGACTTGTGGAAATAATGTAATATTATTATTGTTGATTAATAATGTTGGTATTATTAAGTTAAAACCTTTCAAAAAGTGTTTAAAAGAATAGTTTTTATAATATATAAAATAAAGAGGTTAAGTGTAATTACCTAAAACTAAAACTTAACAAAATTAACAAACCCTAATCCCCCCAAACCCCAAATCAGTCGCAAACCCTCACCCACTCCCTCTCTTTGCGATTTTGATCAAGAAACAATCATTGTGCTTCGGTTTTGGTCGATTTCAAGGATTACAACACGTAGGAAACATCAATTGCAAGCAATTACACGTTTAAAGGTTAGATTTTTCAAGTTTTTGTGAGTTTTTTTTTATGATGGCTGAACCTAAAATCGTTTATGGATCTTCATGGGGTCGAAATTGATGTTGTTTGATGATGTTAATATGTTGGTTAGATTGAATACATGTTGTTTAACGTTAATTATGCATGAATTGTATGTTTTTAGTGGATTGATCATGAACTTTGGTTTTATGCAAACCCTAATTCGAAATTAGCATGATTATGTGAAGTTGATGATTGTTTGATGAATGTATGATGATTAGTAGGTTATATGAATGTTAGGATACATTGATCTTGCAAGAAATTGATGAATTGAAGTTGGTGTTCATAGGTTACTAATAATAGTAACTTTATTTTCATGACATGATGATCTAATGATAAGTTGATGTTGTTGATGGGATCATGATGTTAATTAGATCCTAGATTGTTGATTTGAATGCTAGAAACCTTAGAATGAATGTTGTTGTTCATATCTTGCCAAAAGTGGAAACTTTTGCTCATGATGATTATTAGATTATGATGATTAGGCATTGTTTATCATGTCTAGATGTTGTTATGAGCTTGAAATGGTATAATTGTGATGAATTCATGAATACATTGAGTGTTTTATAGATGTTGGAATGTACTTTCCCAAAGGGAAACTTTATTTGCACAAAGTTTGAAGGATGATAGTTTGAACATGTTTGGGATGTTAGGAGCATGTTAGTAAGTTCATGGATGAATTCTAATGTGATAGAACATGTTAATTAGTTGTATGGGATGCTTGGATAATCATGGGTGAGGTTTGGACTTTGATGATCATGTATGATGTTGATGTTGATTAGTAGTTAGGACATCATGTTTGGGACTGGAAATTGATTGTTGTGATGTTTGTTGAATGCAATGAACATGGTTAATGAATATGATTATGATCACCATACACGCGTACGAATCTGAGGCCCCTACTTAGTATGATTGCCAGGGTTTAGGATGTGAAGTCGTGAGTGGCTTCACATGGCATGTGGTGCGTGATTTGATCTTTGTGTGGCATGTTACTTGTGTTATAGCTAGTTGACATGTTAATTTTCTAGATTCGCATGACTTGTATGATACTTGGTTGTATGATGATCTAAGTGATACACCTGGATAATATAGCATACATATGATCTATTTGAATGTTAACCATGTATGATATATGTGTATGATTTCATGAATGGTTTACAACACATAAAGTCACCAACGGGTCAAACGGGTCAACTGGGTCAAACGTGTCTGTTTTTCTGAAATTTTGAGTCCTTGGTTGTAGTGTACTTAGGGTTTCACATGTTCTCTATTTACACGTACTCACGTACTTATACGATCTAGGTAACCTCTGAAGGTTGTCTGTCCATTATGTCCGTCAAGTAAAACTCTAAGTGTCTATCACGCGTATCAGGTGAGTTCATGCAGCACTCTTTATTTAATCTATTTTGGAGGAGATAGCATACTGGTAAATCACAAACGCTTTATATATTCAAGTTGTGTATAACATTAATATAGTGTTGATGTCATGGAAAAGTCCTCACACTTTTGAATTGTTAATATTGAATAGCGGGGAAATTTGGGTAGTACTACTGGGTCTGACGAGCCCCACCTGTATGACTGGAGGTCAACTGGGTGCAATTTGTCCTATTGAACATTGTCATGACCTGTTAAGTCGTGACAGGAGGCAACAACGTAACACAGTCAGCTTCAATTGCGAAATCACTATGAATTAATATTTATTGTTAATGGACTAGCTATCTGTTACAATGTACTACTTTTAAATCCATGTTATTAACTGTTTATGTTTGAATATCACTCTTGAACTCACCAACCATTGTGTTGACATTTTAGTATGCTATTCTCAGGTCATTAGCTTGCTTGCCATTAGGAGCACTACATGGTTTCACTTGCATTCTAAGACTCGATCTTTAAGACATTTTTATCATTTAATGGTTAATGTTTACTCTTTTGGGTTGGCGCATGTTTTGCCATAGTATACACTTTTATTTCTTTGGTTGTTTTACAAAATGCTTCCGCACTGTTTCAAGTTTATAATTTGGTTGATTTTATTTTTAATAGTGGCATATAGAGTCGTTCTGAGTAACTATTGACTGTGATCCTGGTTTGTTCACACGCATCGTGGTAAAACTCCACACGTGGATTTTGAGGGTGTGACAGATTGGTATCAGAGCCATTGGTTATAGGGAACTAGGTTGCATACACACTAGACTATAACCGCACACAGTTAATTAGTTACATGTGCCTTATTCTCATCTATTGTATACTCATTGGCATACACGTCACACTCTCTGCAGCATGGCATCATCATCGAGAGATCCGGGTAAGCGAACTGAATCACCTTCATGATCTGAATCCCCACCTCCCGCACCTGTACCTGACAATGGATTCGATTGGCCCCGACTAGCTTATCCTCGAGAGGAGATTGACTGGGATCAACCTTTTGCATTGATGAAGCGTGACCCTCCACGAGATTGGAGTTTCTATCCTAGATTCGTTGATCATATTATGTTTAGGGAGTGCGTACCTGTCCCGAGGCCTAGGACTAGGAACAATGCCGACCAACCAATGCCTTCACACCCATGGACGGTGCAGTCCAACGAGCAACTGATTGCTGCACTGGTGGCTGCACTGGTGGCTGCACTGGACACTGAGCAGCATCGAGTCACGCGGCTCACTGGTGATGTCTGTACACTGCAGCAAGAGATGTACAAACTGAGACATCAATTGGATGAACTCGAGAACAACACGGGAAGACCCTAAACGGGTGTCACCATATGCAAGATGGTCTCATGGCACTCCAAGGGCGTGTGACTGCTCGTGAACAGCGGGACACCGTAGCCGATAATAGGATTGCTATTTTAGAAGCTCAACTAGCGGCACTTCATATTGCTATAGCTCCTGCTCCTGCAGCAGACCCTGAGGATGAGGATCCCGAGGAGGGACCCGAGGAGGAGGAACCGGTGAGATGGATGATGACAGTGATGGGTCAGATGTTGTCGATTGATTTTCTTTATATGACTTAGACTACGTAGTGTTTTTCTTATTAAAACCTATGTAGGAAGGGTTGTTTCCCCACACGAACGACAAACTTAAATTTTGACATTGATAAATACATTGTGACTCATTACAATTTATTTAGTTTGGTTATTATTTGTTATGAATGTTGTGGTTGTGATGATTCATTATTTCTTTATTTACTGTTTACTGTGCTTCAATGAGATAAATATGTTTGATGTTACTCATTGTTGTATTTGTGAATGTAAAGTGAAAAGAATGGACACCCGTGGATGTGGACATGGACATGGTCGTGGACGCGGACGTGGACGTGGCACCGGAGAGCAGGGCGGTGGTGCTATTAACATGACCCCCGCAGAATTAGCTGCTCTAATTAATGAGCATGTTCAGGCGGCAGTGGCTGCTGCCCACACGGGTCAGCCAGCAGGTAAACAATGATAGGAAGACAAATCTGATATCCTACATAACTATATGGGATGTCTGATTAATGTGTGTTGTGTTAAAACAGGACCACCAGTGTGTACCTACAAGTCCTTTATGGACTGTAAACCACACACCTACAGCGGTACAGAGGGTGTTGTAGGGCTTGTACGATGGTTCGAGAAGACTGAGTCTGTCTTCTCCAAATGTAACTGTCTACCTATGGATCAAGTGAAGTATGCCACCGGGACTTTGGAGGGTGCTGCTCTGTCTTGGTGGAACGCGCAAGTCCAGATGCTAGGACAAGCGATGGCGAATGGGCTTCCATGGGATGAGTTTAAAACAATGATGACTGAGGAGTACTGTCCTCACAATGAAGTGCAGAAGTTAGAGATGGAGTTCTGGCAATTGAAGATGCTGCGCTCGGAAATCGAGGCCTACACCACTAGAACCCATGAACTAGCATCTTTGTGCCCGGGAATGGTGAATGAGGTGCATAAAAGGGTAGAGCATTACATACGGGGATTAGTACCCAAAATCCAAAGTATGGTAACTGCTTCCAATCCAACCACCATTCAGCAAGCCATCCAGCTAGCTCATAAGCTAACTGACCAAGCCGTGGAGCAAGGACATTTACCCAAACGGGGCGCTGTGGTGAGCGTGCCCGACAATAAAAGAAAGTGGGATAATGCCAACAACACCAAAGCATCATCATCTTCTAGCAGTCAACCTCAACCTCAACAGCAACACTAGCCAGTTCAGCAGCAGCGGAGGTTCGACAATAACCGTAACTTCAACCAAAAGACTGCAAATAATCAAGGACCCAATGGTTATGGTGGTAGACATCCGAAGTGCACTCGGTGTAATTACCATCATGTGGGAAGGTGTGATAACTTCAAGTGTCAACGCTGTGGAAAAATTGGACACGCTGCTAAGGATTGTCATGGTGAACTGGTAAAGAGGCCACAACAACATCAAGAAACTACCAAGGGTTTTTTTGAATGTAGGAAAAAGGGCATTACAGGCGAAATTGCCCACAACTAAGGAGAAATGGTAATGGCAATAACAACAACAACAACAATGGTAATAACAACAACGGTGGAAATGGTACTGGTAATGGCGGCAATAAAGATGGAGCCAAGGGGAGAGCCTTCGTCATTGGCTCAGGTGAGGCTCTAAATGATCCCACAACTGTTACTGGTAGATTCTCTGTTAATGGTTGTTTTGCTACGGTACTATTTGATACTGGAGCCGATAGGAGTTTCGTGTCCTTAAAGTTCTGTAGTTTTTTAAGTGATATACCCTCTACTTTAGAATCTAAATACACTGTGGAATTAGCCGAAGGTAAACAGATCCATGTAATGCATATCCTTAAAGACTGTAAGATAGGACTTGCTGGTCATACTTTTGCTATAGATCTTATGCCTGTTACGCTGGGAAGTTTTGATGTTGTGATAGGCATGGATTGGCTCTCTAGCAAACAAGCAGAAGTCATATGTCATGAGAAGATCATACGAATCCCTATTGATGACAAAATCCTTACAGTCAGAGGTGATAGGAGTGGTGCTGTGATAGGCATCATCTCATACATGAAAGCTCAAAAGTTATTACGAAAGGGTCGTGTGGCTATTCTAGCACTTGTAACCGATAAGCAGGCAGAAGAAAGGAGAATGGAGGATATTCCCATAGTGCGTGATTTTCCGAAGGTGTTTCCAGAGGATCTTCCTGGATTACCACCTCACCGCCAAGTGGAATTCCAGATTGAGTTGACTCCAGGCGCAGCTCCGATTACTAGGGCACCTTATCAATTAGCACCAAACGAGCTACAAGAGTTGTCATCACAACTTCAGGAGCTTTTAGATAAGGGCTTTATTCGACCTAGCACATCACCTTGGGGAGCTCCTGTTCTTTTTTTAAGAAGAAGGATGGCACATTCTGGATGTGCATCGATTATAGCGAGTTAAACAAAGTAACAGTCAAGAACCGATACCCTTTACCTCGTATCACGACTTGTTCGATCAGCTTCAAGGATCAAGCTATTATTCGAAGATTGACTTGAGATCTGGTTATCATCAACTTAGAGTTCGAGAAGAAGACATTCCCAAGACTGCATTTCGTACTCATTATGGTCATTATGAGTTCTTGGTCATGCCTTTTGGGTTGACTAATGCACCTGTTGTGTTCATGGACCTCATGAATCGCGTGTGCAAACCCTATCTTGATCAGTTCGTCATTGTGTTTATCGATGATATGCTGATATATTCTAGAACCAAGGAGGAGCATCAAGAGCACTTACGAATGATCTTAGAATATTGAAAAATGAGCAGATGTATGCCAAATTCTCAAAGTGTGACTTTTGGATAAGAGAAGTGCAATTTCTAGGTCATATTGTTAATGAGAAAGGGATACATGTTGATCCTGCCAAAATTGAGGGGATAAAGAATTGGACTACACCCAAAACGCCAAGCGAGATAAGACAATTTCTGGATTAGCAGGATATTACCGACGATTCATAGAAGGATTTTCTAAGATTGCACAACCTCTCACTGCCTTGACCCACAAAGGAACGACATACAAATAGAGTGAGAACCAAGAATCAGCTTTTCAATTGTTAAAACAAAAACTCTGTACTACCCCGATATTAGCACTACCAGAGGGAACGGATGACTTTGTGGTGTATTGCGATGCATCCATTCAAGGATTGGGTTGTGTCTTGATGCAACGAGAAAAGGTGATAGCCTACGCCTCGAGACAACTAAAGGTGCATGAGAAGAACTATACCACCCATGATTTAGAATTAGGTGCAGTGGTTTTTGCCTTAAAATCTGGAGACATTACTTGTACAGTACCAAGTGCACTATCTACACCGATCATAAGAGTCTTCAACATATCTTCGAGCAAAAAGAGTTGAATATGAGGCAACGACGTTGGGTGGAACTACTAAATGACTATGATTGCGCTATTAAGTATCATTTGGGAAGCCGATGCCCTAAGCAGGAAGGAAACAACTAAACCCCGATGGATGCGAGCTTTACAGCTTACTATCAGTACCTAACTGCCCGAACAAGTTAAGGAGGCGCAGATAGAAGCTTTAAAAGCAGAAAATGTTGGTTCTGATTCGTTAAGGGGAATGGATAAACAACTAGTGGTGAAAGAGGATGGAATTCAGTATTTCATGGATAGACTTTGGGTGCCTGTTTATGGAAATCTGAGAGATTTAGTTATGAGCGAGGCGCACAAATCTAAGTATTCTATACATCCTGGATCCGACAAGATGTATCATGACCTAAAGGCGCACTACTGGTGGCCTAACATGAAAGCATATTTTGCTACGTATGTGAGCAAGTGTTTGACCTGCTTAAAAGTAAAAGTGGAATATCAAAAACCATCCGGACTGTTACAACAACCTGGGATACCAATGTGGAAATGGGAACCGATCTCCATGTATTTTATTACTAGGTTACCCTGGACTAATACTGGTTGTGACACGATATGGGTTATTGTGGATCGATTGACAAAGTCTGCTCACTTCCTTGCAATTAAGGAAACTGACAAGATGGAGAAATTAACCCGACTGTACCTTAAAGAGATCATTTCGAGACACGGTGTACCGATCTCAATTATTTCCGACCGCGACGCTCGTTTCACGTCACATTTCTGGCAATCATTGCAGAAATCTTTGGGTACACGATTGGATATGAGTACTACATATCACCCACAGACGGATGGCCAGAGTGAGCGTACCATACAGACGTTGGAGGATATGCTACGTGCTTGTGTGATTGACTTTGGGAATAACTGGGAAATTCACCTGCCATTGGTGGAGTTTTCTTATAACAACAGTTATCATACTAGCATACAGGCAGCACCTTTCGAGGCACTGTATGGGAGAAAATGTCGATCACCAGTTTGCTGGGCAGAAATTGGTGATAGTCAGCTAACAGGTCCCTAGTTAATTCATGAGACAACTGAGAAGATTGTACAGATACGGAACCGTATGGCTGCAGCACGAGACAGACAAAAGAGTTATGCTGACAAGAGATGGAAACCTTTAGAGTTTTAGGTTGGTGACAAGGTTTTGTTGAAAGTCTCACCATGGAAAGGCGTAGTTCGGTTTGGTAAGCGAGGAAACTAAATCCGAGGTACGTTGGATTTCACGTGTCAAACCTGAAGAAGTGCATAACTGATGAAACAATGGTCGTACCACTAGAAGAAGCTCAAGTGGATGAACAATGCGTTTTATCGAAGAACCAGTCGAGGTGATGGACCGTGAGGTGAAAACACTTAAGCAAAGCAAGATACCCATTGTCAAAATCAGTTGGAATTCGCGACGTGGACCGGAATTCACATGGGAACGAGAAGATCAAATGAAGCTTAAGTACCCTCAACTATTCGAAAGGACGATGCCAGCAGACGAAGGTATTGATTTAAATTTCGGGACGAAATTTCTTTCAACATGGGGATGATGTGACAACTCATCCAAAACTCACTCGATTTCGATTTCAATGTGCCAATACAATAGACCAGTGATGGAACACTCTCACCATGTACCGCAATTTTCAAGACGAAAATTCTTTAAACATGGGGATAATGTGACATCCGGTAAATTTCCATTATCAAACTCCGTTAGTTCCGTTAAGTCTTGCATACACGTGTCGTAAACACACACTAGTTGTCGTTTAACGTTGGGACCTAATAATAATTAATAATGTTTCATTATTGATAATCTAATTGATTATGTGATTATTGTGTTATGCTTATGTGTTTATACAATTTAAATGTTAACGGTGAATTTTATCGCGTAACGTGGAAACGCGTATTTTTAAATTGCCTATCTTGTGACTTGTGGAAATAATGTAAATATTATTATTGTTGATTAATAATGTTGGTATTATTAACTTAAAACCTTTCAAAAAGTGTTTAAAAGAATAGTTTTTATAAAATATAAAATAAAGGGGGTTAAGTGTAATTACCTAAAACTAAAACTTAACAAAATTAACAAACCCTAATCCCCCCAAACCCCAAATCGGCCGCAAACCCTCACCCACTCCCTCTCTTTGCGATTTTGATCAAGAAACAATCATTGTGCTTCGGTTTTGGTCGATTTCAAGGATTACAACACGTAGGTAACATCAATTGCAAGCAATTACACGTTTAAAGGTTAGATTTTTCAAGTTTTTGTGAGTTTTTTTTATGATGGCCGAACCTAAAGTCGTTTATGCATCTTCATGGGGTCGACATTGATGTTGTTTGATGATGTTAATATGTTGGTTAGATTGAATACATGTTGTTTAACGTTGATTATGCATGAATTGTATGTTTTTAGTGGATTGATCATGAACTTTGGTTTTATGCAAACCCTAATTCGAAATTTGCATGATTATATGAAGTTGATGATGGTTTGATGAATGTATGATGATTAGTAGGTTGTATGAATGTTAGGATACATTGATCTTGCAAGAAATTGATGAATTGAAGTTGGTGTTCATAGGTTACTAATAACAGTAACTTTATTTTCATGACATGATGATCTAATGATTGGTTGATGTTGTTGATGGGTTCATGATGTTAATTAGATGCTAGATTGTTGATTTGAATGCTAGAAACCTTAGGATGAATGTTGTTTTCATATCTTGCCAAAAGTGGAAACTTTTGCTCATGATGATTGTTAGATTATGATGATCAGGCATTGTTTATCATGTCTTGATGTTGTTATGAGCTTGAAATGGTATAATTGTGATGAATTCATCAATACATTGAGTGTTTTATAGATGTTGGAATGTACTTTCCCAAAAGGGAAACTTTATTTGCACAAAGTTTGAAGGATGATACTTTCAACATGTTTGGGATGTTAGGAGCATGTTAGTAAGTTCATGGATGAATTCTAATATGATAGAACATGTTAAATTAGTTGTATAGGATGCTTGGATAATCATGGGTGACATTTGGACTTTGATGATCATATATGATGTTGATGTTGATTAGTAGTTAGGATATCATGTTTGGGACTGGAAATTGATTGTTATGATGTTTGTTGAATGCAATGAACATGGTTAATGAATATGATTATGATCATCATACACGCATGCGAATCTGAGGCCCCTACTTAGTAGGATTGGCAGGGTTTAGGATGTGAAGTCGTGAGTGGCTTCACATGGCATGTGGTGCGTGATTTGATCTTTGTGTGGCATGATAGTTGTGTTATAACTAGTGGACATGTTAATGTTCTAAATTCGCATGACTTGTATGATACTTGGTTGTATGATGATCTAAGTGATACACCTGGATAATATAGCATACATATGATCTATTTGAATGTTAACCATGTATGATATATCTGTATGATTGCTTGAATGGTTTACAACACATAAAGTCACCAACGGGTCAACTGGGTCAAACGTGTCTGTTTTTCTGAAATCTTGAGTCCTTGGTTGTAGTGTACTTAGGGTTTCACATGTTCTCTATTTACACGTACTCAGGTACTTATATGATCTAGGTAACCTCTGAAGGTTGTCTGTCCATTCTGTCTGTCAAGTAAAACTCTAAGTGTCTATCACGCGTATCAGGTGAGTTCATGCCCCACTCTTTATTTAATCTCTTTTGGGGGAGATAGCATACCGGTAAATCACAAACGCTTTATATATTCAAGTTGTGTATATTAATATAGTGTTGATGTCATGGAAAAGTCCTCACACTTTTGAATTGTTAATATTGAATAGCGGGGAAATTTGGGTAGTACTACTGGGTCTGACGAGCCCCACCTGTATGACTGGAGGTCAACTGGGTGCAATTTGTCCTATTGAACATTGTCATGACCTGTTAAGTTGTGACAGGAGGCAACAACGTAACACAGTCAGCTTCAATTGCGAAATCACTATGAATTAATATTTATTGTTAATGGACTAGCTATCTGTTACAATGTACTACTTTTAAATCCATGTTATTAAACTGTTTATGTTTGAATATCACTCTTGAACTCACCAACCATTGTGTTGACATTTTAGTATGCTATTCTCAGGTCATTAGCTTGCTTGCCATTAGGAGCACTACATGGTTTCACTTGCATTCTAAGACTCGATCTTTAAGACATTTTTATCATTTAATGGTTAATGTTTAGTCTTTTGGGTTGGCGCATGTTTTGCCATAGTATACACTTTTATTTCTTTGGGTTGTTTTACAAAACGCTTCCGCACTGTTTCATGTTTATAATTTGGTTGATTTTATTTTTAATAGTGGCATATAGAGTCGTTCTGAGTAACTATCGACTGTGATCCTAGTTTGTTCACACGCCTTGTGGTAAAACTCCGCACGTGGATTTTGAAGGTGTGACATTAGGGTGGCCGGAGAGTTGGTTGACGGTGGCCGGCCCTCTCGCCGGAAACACGGGCTCCAAAAGAGGGAAATGTTTAGGATTTTGAAAGTTACACAAATGGTCCCTTGTGTTTATACTTTTATTATTTTATGCACAAACTTTAATATTTAAAGTTTTAAAATTAACATAATAACCCCCTGGACTTAAATATACTTAAGTTTATTAAATTTTCTAAATTATTTGTTATTTGTAACAACATTATTAATATTATTATTATTATCACTATTACTATTATTATTATTATTAGTAGTAGTATTATTATTATTAATATTACACTTTGTTATTATTATTATTTTAATTATTATAGTTTATTATTATTATAGACAACATTTTTATAAAATAACTATTATTCTTATTATTAATATTATAAATGTTTTAGTTATTATTATTAGTATGATTATTATACATTAAATTTAATTAAGTTTAATTCAAAGAAACTATAAATATTTAAACTAAAAGCAAAAGTACCTAAGCAATCCATGAGTATCATAAATAATAGAAAAGGCCCTTACAAGAATTTAACGATGCAAACATTCAATTAACTCAAAATTACAATATGTTACAGTCTCTCCAACTTAAAAGAATTTCGTCCCGAAATTAAGAATAAACTAGGAGAACAAATACGGGTATCTTTCCTTCATATGATCCTCACGCTCCCAAGTGAACTCAGCTCCACACTAATTCTCCTAACGAACCATGACAATTGGAGTAGTTGTGGTTCTAGTTTTCTTCATGATGCGATCCATAATTTCAACAGGTTTCTCAACGAAGTGCAATGACTCGTCAATCTGAATGTCTTCCAGGGGAATATGCAGACTCTCGTTAGTCAAAACACTTTCTCAAATTCGAGACATGGAACACAGGATGAACCCCACTAAGGTCGAAAGGTAGTTCCAGTTTATAAGCCACTTTCCCAACCCTTTTCAGAATTTTGAAAGATCCTACAAATCTTGGAGCTAGTTTACCCTTCTTTCCAAAGCGAACAACACCTTTCCACGATGAAACCTTAAGAAGAACCATGTCGCCAACTTTGAACTCCAACGGCTTATGACACTTATCGGCATAACTCATTTGTCTACTTCTTGCCATTTCAAGGTTCTTGCGGATTGTGAAGACTTTATTGGTCGTTTCTTGTATAAGTTTAGGATCATTGATGAAATTTTCACCAACGTCGGTCCAGCAGATTGGTGATCGGTATTTACGACCATACAAAGCCTCGAATGGTGCCATCTTGATGCTTGAGTGATAACTATTGTTATACGAAAATTCCGCGAGCAGTAAATGCGTATCCCAATCACCATCAAAGTCAAGGACACATAGCCGTAGCAAATCCTAGAGGGTTTGGATTGTTCGTTCGGTTTGACCATCGGTTTGAGGATGGTAAGGGGTACTTAAATCCAATTGAGTACCCAACAGTTCTTGCATAGACGACCAAAAGTGAGAAGTGAAATAAGCGTCTCGATCGGATATGATGTGTAAAGGCACGCCATGACGACTCACAATTTCGTCAATGTAGATGCATGCCAGCCTTGAAACTTTGTATGTATCTCGTATGGGTATGAAATGTGCTATCTTGGTCAAACGGTTAACAATGACCCATATGCTATCATGACCACGAGGTGTACGAGGTAACTTGGTTATGAAATCCATGGATATATGTTCCCATTTCCACATAGGGATTTCAGGTTGCTCAAGTAAACTACTTGGTCATTGATGCTCGGCTTTGACTCTTGCACACGTGAGACACTTGGAAACATAAGACGCGATATCTTTCTTCATTCTAGGCCACCAATATTGACCACACAAGTCCATGTACATCTTATCGGAGCCAGGATGAATGGAATATCGGGTTTGATGAGCTTCGTTCATAATGAAGTGTCGAAGGTTATCACGATTCGGGATCCAAAGTGTTAGGATCTGGTATTTGACTAAACACCAACTGATTAACATGTTAAACCAAACAAATAGTGCGGAATCCTATTTGATTGGTGATCCAATCAGTGAGAACGCACGTAGACATAATAACGAATTGAATCTAACGTCAAGAATCGATTAGGAATCGATCTACAGCGTTCTATGAACTTGGAGTACGAACTTAGAGGCTTCTGGACGGCTAGGATACGTCCGGAGTCGAAGTGGATTTAATGCTTTTATTTTTCCACGAATTAGGTAGTATTTATAGGTTAGGGTTGCTCATTCGTGCGACTGAACCATTGGCATGGTTCATTCGTGCGATTGAGCCATGCGGTTGATCCATTCGCACAACTGAGTGTTCAGTCGTGCGACTGAGTCAGACGCATGAAGTTGTTCAGGCGTGTGAACTATTTAGGCGCATGGACACTCAGTCGCATGGCCATTCGGACGCATGACCACTATTGGGGCGCATGGTCCTGTCGGACGCATGAGAACTTCACTTCACCAAGTTTTGAATGTATTCATTATTATAACATTATGCATAACACTTCAAACAATCACAAACCTATATAATTAAGTCAATATGCGTTAAACAAGTCATTAATGAAATATTAAACATTATAGACACAACCAAACATTTTGTATTTCATTAAGTACCCAATAATTACATAAGTGTAAGACATATTACATTCAGATAAGGATATAGGTACATATATGTATCAACAAACTCCCCCTTGGACCTAGATCTATCTATTGTCTAACATCTTTCATGATTTCCTCAAACTTTTTGTACTTAGCTTCTTTGGTGACTCCTGTGTTTACCTAAAAAACAAAACAGAGTCTTATCACTTTCTAGAACTGTAAAGCTTGTATAATATCATGTGGGTTGTAGAACAGTGGTCACTTGTATAAAGTATAAACATCTTGTGCTGACAAGTTGGTGAGCCACATCGGGTCAAACACCCGTATGGTTTCCATTAGCCATTCATGTTCAAGACTATCACGGCCTCTCCCGTTCTCCAATCGTAGTACCACCATTTGAAGTGTGGAGTGAAGTCCTGTGGCATCTCACGTAGTGGGATCTTAGACATTGTACGTGGTGGACTCCACTTCAGCACTACTCTTGGTTTACGAGTTATGGTATCAACTTTAGATCTTCTGATGTATCTCATTGGTTGTTGAGGTTTGAAGTTGACCCATCTGGTATGGTACTCCCTCTTTAGAGCAGCTTCAAACCAGCCTAACATCTTATGAGGGTCAGCATATAGCAGTTTAACTTAGCTAACTAGTTGAGCTCAAAACCTGGAAGAGTCTTCAGATCATGTGGAAATCTGAAGTACTCTATTCCCTTCTCACGTTTAACCACGTAAACGTTGAGGTCTGCAAAATGTGCCCACGCTATGATCCTGCCTGCCACATTTTGATGTTTCTTGACCTTATACAGTTTGGTGTAGACAGTTGATGTTGTAGCTCTGCGTTGGGCTTTGATTTCTTTAAAACATGTTGCCCATTTAGCTTTTCTGATTTTCACTTCGGCGTCTGAGGCTTGGGCCTTCTCTTTATCCTTTTCTGACTCTTTCTCCATCCTTTCCAGAGTCTTAAAAGTGTCACTAACAAGAGTGTCTCCCAGATTGGGAATGGCAGTTCCCTCCTTGTCAGTGTACTCTAGATAGTTTTGAGCCGTGACATCTTCTATCTCAATCTCATCAACATCCTGAAGCTCATCATCACTCTCTGTTTGCACAGTTGGAGCATCCTTCACAATTTCATCAGGATTGAGTCGGAACATTTCTGCCAGTTGCTCGTCGGTGAGATCATGAACTATTTCTCCTTCTTCAGGAGTGTAATTCACTGATCTCCTGACAATCCCCAGTAGATCAAGTATCATCGTGAGTTGAGTCTTGATCTGTTGGAGTGGAGCAACATCATATTCGTCTCTTTGAAAGTTAGGATCTACTTGATTTAGAACATATAACACATCAATCATTTAGTCAACACACAGATCAGTAAACATTAATAATAACCATAAACATTAATTACATTAATTAGATACAATATTCCAATACACAAAGTTTAAATAACATAAACAACTATGTATTACTCTTGTCTTGAATCGCTGGTGTGTCAGTAGGATCAGCAGAAGATGATGGGGCTCCTTGATCTTGATTTTTCTTTGTGCGCCTCTCTTGACTTTGAGCTGATGTAGATGCACCTGCATCTCCTTCGTCATCATCATCATCATGATCAACATTATCACCTGCATTAGTGTCATCCCCTTGATCATCACAGTCATCATCTTCATCATCATCACTGTCATTGTCATCACCATCATCTCCATCCCCTTCTCGGATCTTTAGAGGCTCATCTTTGGATCCCTTCAGTCTTAGCATAAGCTTCTTGTTCTGGGCCTCCAAATCATGTATTCTCTGTATTGAGGATGTGTGTATCTCTCTCAGCTCAGTAATCTCTTGGCTCTGGGCCTCTATCCTTTGGGCTTGGGATGCATTAAGCTCCATCAGCTGATTAAGCTGAGAGGCTCGCTGTTTATCCATCGCCAGCAGCTTTAGCACTAACCTATTAAGGTTAGCCAACTGCTCATCCAACCCGAAAGATGGGTAAGCGGATCCAAAAACAGGTAGGACCTGTGAGGAGGTCCCAACTCCATGGTTTGTGGTGGTGATAGTGGATGTAGAGAAGATTGGGGTTGGTATCGATGTAGATGGCTGTGGATGAGCTGTAGTGGTGGTGGATGGGAAGTGTGTATGTGGTGGAGTGGGTGTGGAAGTGGTGTATGAACTGGTGGTAGTGGTGGGTGGAATGGTGGTAGTGGTGGTAGGTGGAATGGTGGTAGTGGTGGTAGGTGGAATGGTGGTAGCTGTGGTGGTGGCTGTGGTGGTGATAAAGGTGATTCTGCGTTTCTTTCTTTTCAAGCTATGGGGCTGAGCCATCCTCTTCCTCCTCGATCCAGTCGAGGAGGATACTCCTCCTATAGTGCGGCCTATCAGATCAGGTGTACAAGTAGGATCGTCAGTGGTCTCTCCCAATCTGCCTAGGCGTTCACCAACCGCCCGAAGCCCTCGTTCTGTGGGAACGACTTTACTTCCCACAGTCCGAGTCAGTGGCTCCTCATCTGACTCCTCCTCTTCCTCACCAGGCATGAAATCCTGGTGGAACCCAGCAGTCTCTACTTCGTCTCCAGTGGGGCCAGATACTGGAGATGGAATATCAGCAGTATGTCCTACATCTCCTTCATCCCTACTATCATTATCATCAGAGTCATGCTCTGGGAGCAGTAGCTGCTCATCGTCAGAGTCACTATCTGTGTGACGCCACTTACGCCTCCCTGGCGCCACATAACTCTCATTGGCCAGATGGCCTATCAGTCTCTTCACTTGGGGCTTTACCTGCTTACCCATGTAAACTCTCATACGACCCAAGGTCGTATCATCCATGATCTCTAAAACCACGGCATCGTGGCTTTCCTTGGGAAGGAATGGAAGCTTTTCATTGAAAATCAGCTGCAAGAATCTGGGGTACATGCAAAAACCCTACTTACCCTTTGCCTCCAGATTCTTCACAAGGTAAGAGAAGATCATGCTCGAGAAGCTAAAAGGATAGTTTAGCACCAGTGCCACATAGGCATTCTGGATCTGGTCTGAAAGATCATCAAACCCACCTCTTCTGGAGGCGATGCACTTCAATATAACATGTGCTAAGTACTTGTACTGGGGACACAGGTTGCTTTTATTGAGCACACCTGAGTTGATGTCCCCAGCATACTTAATCCTCATAAAGCATCCCCTTACGGTCAGTGGATGTAGCTTGGTGGGATGATCACTATCGTCCCCCAGCTCAAGTACTCTCCGGATATCGGCAGTAGTGATCTCGATAGCCATCCCACAGATAGAGCTTCGTATGCTATACGGTTCTTGGGATCGGTCAACAGTTGCATTCTCCCAAAATGCCTGGTGTAAAGACCTGTAGGGAGTGCAAGTAGTAGAAATGGCCTTGTGGATCCTTGATCGCCTAAGAAATGCGATGATCTTTGTAAACTTGGCGCCATTCCGAGTAGTATGATCTAGATGAGCACATATGTTGTGCTTAGGGTTGATTGACCATCTAGCAGCCATCAATCTGAAACACAAGACACATAATCATTAGGTACTCACATAACACAAAGCAGTTCTAAGTGTCTTGTTTGAATTCATTCTGATTCATTCATGCGAATGAATCATGCGACTGTGGTCAATTGGTTAACCTATCCTGTGACTGGACTCATTCGGGTGAATGAACATGCGACTGAGTTCAATCGGTTGGTTGATCCTGCGATTGATTCAGTCGGCCGACTGAGCTCATTCGCATGTCCAATTCGGCCGATTGAGCTATTCTTCCGGCTCAATCGTGTGATTGGAGTTCATCCATCTGACCAGTCGCATGACTTACTGTTTGGTTGACTTAGGTTCGAGTCTTGACAAAATCATGAAATTAAACATTTTGAAAAGGTTTGTTAGACTCGCAATAACTTAACTAATAACCTAATAACCTTAATTTTAACTTTTTACATGATTTCAGTAGGTTATTAGGCCATTGAGTGGTATGTTCTTGTTTCAATCGCGAAGCCCTAATTAGGGCACCAATTTCTTCTGATTTCGGTGTAATTTCATCACATTTTACCAGTAAGAAGGCAGACGCACTTCAGAATATCAAGAAGGAGGATTAATTGAAGTCTAAAGAGATTTGGGCAGCGTAACGGTATGATGTGCGATTTAAGGGCGATTGAGAGTGGTGAGAAGAATGCGATCGACTGTGGCCCTTTATATACTGACTCTGCGTTCAATCGGCCAACTGGACTCATTCGCTCAGTTCATTCGGGCGAATGAAGCTCAGTCGGGCGATTGACTCAGTCGGCCGACTGACTCAGTCGCACGCTCCCAATCGGACGAATGGCATATTCTGATAATCCATTCGGGTGAATGGGTCATACTCATGTCCATTCGGCTGTTTAATGCATGTGTATGGTCCACTCGCCTGATTGGTCCATACTCATGGTCCAGTCGTGCGACTGGGTCATACTCTTTAAATTTTTCCAACTTCATGACCATTTGACTTTTAGACCCATTTAGACTGTTGAGTTAACATTATGAACACTTGATCTTCTCAGACATGATCATTTTAGCTTGAAAAACTTTTGATCACCTCAGACGTGATCCTTTTAAACAATTTGTCGCCTCAGATGTGACCCAATTGTTGTTTGAAAGCACTTGTGGTCATCTCAGACATGACCTTTTAGATGATATGGTCCCTTATCAACTTCCATGACATAGTCCGATACTAACATACTGAATATGACAAACTTTGTACAGAAATAAAAGAAATAATACTGAAAATATAAAAAACTTAAGACATGTTTTTGTGTTTTTGTGAGAGTTAATTCCCAAGATGTAGTTCTAGGAATAATTATTCTAAGAGAGCAGCCACAATCATTTAAACCATACATGGATCAATTCAAGTTGGAATTATACAGGATATTCAAATCATTCAGGACAAGTTATTAAAAAAACAACTTTGATGCTCTTTCCTTGTTTTTCATCTAGAGTCATTTAGCTAATTTAGGAAATCATACTAGTACGCTTAGGTCTCCACACTGATTTGAACTTTCAAGAATTGTAGCCATAGTGATTGTCAGTATACTTGTCCTCTTAAATCCATACACAGACTTTCAACATAGTTTTGTAATCGCTTTAAGGTTTGTTTATTTCAACAGGCATTTGTGGATCCCACACTCATATGGTAATCAACATTTCTCAGGAGATTTTTGAGCGGTCTTAGGGTAGTGTTCAAGAAGCGACTATTCATAGAATTTTCAAAGAGAAGCCAATCCTCAGGTTAGTGCCATCGCACAGCAGAGAGGCGGCAAACAACAATGAGGTCTAGAATATATAGGTTATGCTTATCCTCAGGTCAGTGCCACCGCACAGCAGAGAGGCACATAATCTATCTTCTTGTTTGAGAAATTCTTCTTCTTTTAGCATTCATGTGCTTTAGCTCATGCTTTGGTCTTACGCACACTTTTGTGGCGTTTATTTTGCTCATCACCCCTTATTAGAATCCTGTTGATTGTGTTAACCAGGGATAAGGTGTTTCCCACAGCTTGTCAAACATTTTAGTTTAATCTTGAGATCACCAACCGGTCTAGTCATCTATTGTGTTGAATCTACCAACATATCAGCTGTGATCTAGCAACCTCTAGGTCTAATTTCTTTGTGTTACCTTAGTAGTAGCTAGCTTAACTATCATATTTCCTTTTATATTGCTCAGACTACTCAGACTTATACTTGAACTTTGCATCTTTTTCAATTTTGATTTTTAAAGTCCCAAATGGTTTGTACCTATGTACTATCATATTCCACACGTTAAATCGGTATCACACGTACGATCTTATTTATTATCGGCTTGCCTCTCCTTTTCTCTCATTTTTTTCATACCTATTCTCCCCCTAAAATACTAAAACCTCTAACAATGAACGTGTTCTCCATACATTCAAACCACTCGAGAAGTCCAGTGGCTCCTTCTTTTCCACTAAAACTAGTGGGTTTGCACGAGTTAAAGTGTTTGAAAGTGCAGGTGCGAGTGTTTCCTTGTTGAATGTTGCTATTCTCTCCATGAGCACTACTATTGTTCCCATTGGTGTTGTTGTTGCTATTAGCCATTAGGGTGCTATTAAGTTCAGCAACCATGGTCGGGATGATGGCAGCCATTTTCCGGGCAATCATGGCGGCTAGTTTACGGTCGGAACTTCCACGCTTTCCATGGTGACGAGACATGCTAGATATACAAAAATGAGTTAGTTATGAGAATGAGGATAACAACGAATAGTAGATTAACAAAGACAAGCTAAGAGTTGTAAGGCACATAGAATGATTCCATTTGGTAACGCATTACCATTTGGAAACGTTGACACGTCAAGGTGACTTGACCTAATTGCCTTAGAAACTTGTGTATATTGACCATAGTTTTTCACTCATCCTTGAAATCCCCAGGTAAGCATGACTAGTCCCGTAGGATTTATGTGAAATGCTTGCCTTAGCCCGAAGGCCTTTTGCCAGGAAATCTATAATATAGGTGTCTATGTGTCACACAAGAATTTTTAGGTTCATGGAATCAAAACCTTGATGAGATTTATATAGATAAACCTAACGTATAAAGATCCAAGTCATAATATAAGCATATGATTCCACGTGTCGTCGAGAATAAGATTAAGAGGTTTCATGTTCGGAGAGAGTCAAAGAGTCAAAGTTAAGTTTAGGGAGACAAGTAACAATGTTTAGGCAATCCTACGCTAAGGCATCAAATTGCACATAAGAGGGCATAGCATTATGTAGCATACAAACTATATAATTTACAAGATAGAAATATAATTCTATAAGGTTCATGCCTACTATAGTCTAGGTCACCATTTCTAATAACCTAGATCCCTATAGTTATGGGCTCTGATACCAATCTGTCACACCCCAACCTTGACGGCGGAAACGTCAAGGTTTGAGGGTTAAGATTGGTATCAGAGCCATGGTTATAGGGATTTAGGTTATTAGAAAAAGAATGACCTAGACTATAACTAAGTACCCTTACACATGAGTCCTCTCATGTATTTTATATGCTTAGATAGGATTTTATGTGCCTTATGTGTTAATACTTGATTATATGATTATATGCCTTATGTGTTTATGCTTATACTTTGAATCTTATCAATGCACACACGAACCTAAAATCATATTCTAAGGCATTATATGCCAAAATTAAATGGTTTTAAAAATGTGTTTTGAATCGTTATTCGTGGTTTTCAAGTCTCGTCAAAGTCTATGTCCTATAACTTGAAACATGTAATGCTGGAAGAGTGGGATGCCTGTATCTCGAGGTGTTCTGTCTAGGAAAGGTATTCATATAAATCCAAATCAACCGATGGATCCGTTTACCTTACCTGGGAACCCTTAGGATGAGTATCCGCTTATAGGTACGCATGTCTTCATTACGGTTATAGTTGACCTAATACTTTGATAAGTCAACGTAATGTTTTGGTTTGTAAACCGAACGTTACATTCGAAACATCTTGTTATTTTGACTCGTTTCTTCATTAATTTTGTTCCCTTAAATCTTAAACTCATTATCCCATTTTTCTTAATGACCCTTAAAAATCTTTCTAAGCGTCTTTCCCTCAAAACCACACTTATCATAAAAACCTATTACAATGATGCTCTCTTTCTAAATTGAATCTTTAACCTTAACAAACACGACACTTGTATCAATGTTAAACTAACGAAATTTTGAAACCTCAACGAAATAGTAAACAATAATTAATTATTTAAGAACCCCGTTAAAGTTATCTTCTTGAGAAGCTCCTATAAATTCCATATCTTATCCAAAAGTGTCTTGACCATATTTTTCATGTCATCAAGCTAAGCCTTGTATTGATTTAAAACTTAGTGTGGTAACCATGACAAAATCTTTCTAACCGTCTTGAACCGTTTAAAATACAAACGTTTATCAACTAAAAATTTTAAGTTAATAATCTTGTATCATTTGTCAAGAAACACATGAAATCATGAATCATGAAATTGAACAAACTTAAGCATAGCAGAACATCACAATTAAACTCATTGAAATTAAACGTTCCAAGTGTCACTTGCGAATGTGACATAAAATCCAAGTCTCCCCATACCCTTGAAATTAGTCCTATCATGATTAAATTTCGGGACAAAATTTCTTAAAGTAGGTGAGACTGTAACATCCGCCTAAATTCAAAGTATAAATCCAAAACCCGAACACATTTTAAACTTTCATGGCAAGAAAGTTCATTATCAAATTAATGTCATTAATTCTAATGAATCATATGAATTAGAAGTGAAGTTATATCTTTTAATAAATGGGGTTATTTAATTTTTTTTAATTACTTAATCATTTAAACAATTACTATATTTTTTATTAAAGTAAAGAGTTATAAACTTATAAAGACTTAATTGTCATATATGAGTCAAATTTAAAAGGGAATAAATATAATTTAAAGTTTCTACAAGACTTATAAAATATATAAGTTTATAAATAATTTGGGTTATTTTTAAATTAAGGATTTAAAAGTTTAAGGGTTGAAATTGTAGATTGTAAAACTTGAATTAAAAAGTTTTACATAAACTGGTAATTGCTTAAAAATACAGGGACCAAAGATGAAAAATTGTTTAAAACCCAACCCAAACCAACCGCCGGACACCCCCTTCTCCGATCGAACTCCAGCGAGCTCCGGTGAGCCAAATCACCCGTCATTCATCGATTTAAAATCCAATAAACCAATGAAGCCGTTCGGTTAACTGTTTCGAACCGAAAGGCCCGTTTCTATGGAGTTATTCGACGGTTATAGTGGTGTTCTTGAAACCGAATCTATCATTTAAAACTTTAACTCGTTCGACATGAAACAGTCGGAGTCAAGACAAGATAATCAGGTTAAAACTTTTGAATCAACTCCTCGAACCATCTACACCTTCAATTCCATCTGAAACACACCCGCACCTGCGTTCGATCATCATCATCTTCTTCGACCTCCAACTTAGTTAAAAACCGTCTTCTGAGCATTTTAACTTAAAATTGACCGAGGGCTTGGAATCATAAACACTCTCTGAAGCTTCACACGAAAAGAATTTGATTATGATCAACTCAATCGCCACAACTAACTTCCACCGTCGCGACTCGTTCGTAAACCCGAGAGCATCAATTCGAACTCAATAACATAAGTTTCGCACATCATTATACTCGTTTAAACATGGGGAAACAAAGCACTAATATTAATTTGATTAACATGTCTGAATTGAAGATCAATTTTATGGCAAATGATTCTAGGGTTTATAAGGATTTGGGGAATTATTTGAAGAATGGTTTTAACAATTAATTTACGTTTTAAGACAAGAATTGGGCTTTGACCTGTTGGTTAACAACAAACACCTACACATGGCAGGGTAGGGTTTCGAACCCTGCCCCTGCTATGTTTCTATTTTAATAGTTTTCTTTTATTATTTTTATTAAATCAGAAAAAAACTATTAATATAATAATAAATCTAAATAATATTATTTTGTTACCAAAAACATTTCAAAAATTATTAAGTTAAATTTTATTATTTTAAAACTTATAACTCTTAACTTTAATTACTTGTTAAAGAATAAATGATTATAAAATATTACTAAGTCATTTATATGTTATAGATATATTATAGCCCAAACTTGGATTATTCCAAAACACTTCAAAACCACATATTTCAAATACTTTAAATGTTTAATTATAAAAATGGTTATCTAAATAAATATTTAATTATTCATCTAATCATTTAAGCATGTTATATCTTAATTAGTTAATAATTTATAAATGATAAATCATTTTAAAAGCTCAAAACTTTATAAAATGATTTTAAATAATTTAATGTCATTTAAATAAGTATTTAATTAATTCTATTTATCAAGTTTTAAATAATTAGTTATTAATTAATTATTTCTTTTCACATATTATACTTAATTTCTATTAAATCAATAACTTAAATTGTTAGGACATTTTTAATCATTGTTAGACTTAATTGATTTATATTATCTTTATTAAACCAAAACGTAAATGTTTCATTATTTCATATAATTATTTAAACCCCCAAATTCTAATTGAAATCCTAGTTCACATCTAGTTGCTAATCTTATTATTGAACTTAATCTTCGAATCTATACGTTTAGGCAACTTGTAAGAGAAACCTTTGGAGCCTCGTTTAAATTCTTATCATCACCATGTATATATCATGTGAGTATTTATATTTCTCTTTTTATATTTTTACACTTTGGGGTGAAACATATTACTTTATAAACCTTGCACTTGTAAACACATTTGATTCTTGTAAACTTATAGCAATTTACTTGTATGTTGTGGTTAGTTGATCTTTGTAGCTACCATGTAATGTCAAATATATGTACAATCATTAACTATTGCTAGCCTGGCGACGTCATAGATCTATGGGCCTAACAAGCCTGCTTGGTTGATCCAAGTACACTTAGCTAATCGTATATACTTTTAAACGTTTGAGACTTGTAAAACTTTGTCAAGGTTTGATTGTGCATTCTGTCTTACATTCCTAGTTACTTTGTTCTCTAACTTACAACATGAATTGGCATCTTTTATATACTTATGTATTGAAAACTATGGAAATCTCACCAACTTTATTGTTGACCATATATTTTTAACATGTTTCAGGTTTGATACTTGAGGATCTTCTTATGCACATATAGACCTTGGACCTAGATTAATGGAAAGTCTTATGTTTCTATTTGTATCTTGATTGTTTTGTAATTACTTATTTGTCTTGTAATGTTTAATGAATAATAACATTTAATATTATTCAACTTAATTAGTTCCATGTGTTATGAGAAATCGTCTCCCATTTGTCCGCCACTATGATTCCGCCGTCGGTTGGGGTGTGACAATTTTCATTGTTGGCTAATCTTGCAAAACCCTAATGGTTTATCATTGTTGCAAGTGAGTATTGTAAGCAGTCTATTCACGGAAATATCATTGTGCTTTGTTATTATTGTGTATTGATCATCATCATTGTTCTTCTTTTTGATACATTTGTGGTTGATTTTAATCTTCTTCATCTTAGTTATCTATTGTCTACATTTGATATTGAACGATCCAACATCTTATTTGTATTGGAAATTGGTCAAATGGACCAACAATATGGTATTAGAGCCTTAGTGCTCATGATTTGTTGAGGTTTTGGTTGTTTTTGTTCAATATCAAGTTTTATAATTTAGGATCAAATCCGAGTGTATTTGATATGGAATTTGCTTGAATTTAGTTGGTTTTTGGTTAGGGAAACTCTATTAATCATCAAATCTCAAATCCATTGAGTTTTTGATGATTTTAGATTGATTTCGTGTTGAAAAAGCTTTTCAGCTTCATCCAGCGAATTTACTGATTCTTCCAGCAAAACTGTATGTTCTTTCGGTGAAACTAAATCTGTTATCCTCTTTGAAGTTTTTTTCTGCTGTCTTGCAAAACTAGTTTCATCGAACGAAAATTCAACAGTGCTTGTGGGTGATTTACAAGCAAAATTGCTGTCGAAAGTATCATTGAACGAAAGTTCAAGCTTGTTTCGTGCGAATTTGTCGGTGAAACTAAGCTGTTTTAGCCATTTGGCTAGCAAAACTACTGTCAAAATTGAATGCAAAACTACAGCACTCCAGTGAAACTAGTTTTTCCTACAAAATTGTCTGTGAATTTACCATTCTTCAGCAAAACTACTTCTTCCCCAGAGAAACTAGTACGTCAAAGATGACTTCCCCTAACCTTGCTGATCTTGAAAGTGTAGCTCTCAACAGACCTCCAAGACTCATAAAAGGGGATAACTTCAAGGATTGGAAGATATGTCTCACAACCTTTTTCCTCTACACTGACCACAATCAATGGGAATCTATCATTTCTGGTCCTATCATCCTAACTGTCACTATTGGTGATATTGTATTCCAAAACAAGGACCCGTCCACATTCAACGAGAAGGATCTAAAGCTGATTGATCGAGACCAGAAAGCTTTTGGAGCATTAACTCTTTGTCTCCCACTAGACATTTACAATCGATTCACTAAGCATAAGAATGCTAAGTCTCTCTTCGACGCTCTGTGTGAGTTTTATGACGGTAACAATGAACTGGTAAAAGATAAGGGTATTTAAGCTGAGAAGGAATTCAACTCTTTTGTGGGATATAAAAACAAGAGTCTCACAGATCTCACAAATCGTTTTCTGACAGTCTCAAGCCCACTGAAGAAATACGATGACAAACTTTCCAATAGTGAGCAAGTCAACAGGTTGCTAGACTCTCTCCCACCTTAGTGGAGTCTACAAGTGAGGATGCTAAAGCAGGAAAGAGGTTTCACTGATTACAAGCTTATGGACATTATCAATAAGCTTAAATCCTTTGAGTTAGACATAAAGAGAAGGGAATTCAACCAAACCATGATGCCTACATCTGGTTTCACTCAAAATGTTGCATTATTGTCTTCCGCTGCAAGCTCTCCTATGCAGACATCTCGTCAAGGAGGAGTGAATACTGGTGATTATTCTAGAGGTTGTGGTAATGTTGGGAGAGATCAAGCTAATTCAAAAACAAGTGTTGAAACTTCAGTTCCATCTAGGACAATGGCACTTTTTGGTATGTTTGTTCAGAGCTATGAAGCCTTAGTGGCGAGGATATGAAAGGAAAAGGGATGATAATAAAGGATATGTATTAGGTGGATCCTAATGATCTAGAAGAGACTGACATTCATTGGCAAATGGCAATATTGAAACTTAGAGCCCGGAGATTCATGGAGCGCACTAGAAGAAAGAATTACAAAGGTCAAAGCTCTAACTCCAAACTGGGATTTGATAAGTCTAAGCTGAGGTGTTTTAACGGCAAACAATTGGTACATTTCAAATGTGAATGTCCATTGCCAATCATCACTGATCCTAATAATTCAGGAGTTCCACGATTGGTTTAAAGCGGGAGTAAAGAGGAAATGAGTCACAAGAAAGAAACAACTTTAATTTCTAATTTTGATTGGAGTGCTGTAGTTGAAGAGACGAGAGATGAGATTAACCAGGTGCTGGTGGCTGAGATTGTGGAAGGAAAGGGGAAGGAGAACTGTGAGGATGAATTTGACCCATTCAAAGAAATCAGAAATGAAGCTGAGTTGTCTGTGAAGGTGAAGGAGGATGAGAAAATGAAAGGAAGTAAATCTAAGGATTTGAGGAAGGAAGGAAGTTAACCCGCTGAGCAAGGAAAAGAAAAAGATGTTGCTGCTATCACTGTCGAGGAAAGCAAGTCGAGTACTCCGGTGTGCCAATGTGAGAAAGCCTTAGCAGTAGAAAAGGTGGTGATGGGACTTCCATATGAGGTAATTCAGGATATGTGTTCTTCTACATGTAAAATCAGCTTATTTGGTTTTTATAAAGCTAATCGTTTATTAATTGATAATGAAAAATATTTAAAATGAATTAATGAGGAACTTAAAGTAAACGAGTCTAAATATTTTATAAAATTAAACGAGGCTTTGAAAGAAAATGATCACCTAAAACGAATAGTTTTGGAAGAAATGTTGAGATTAATACTTGACTGAAAGGGTTGCACTTGCTGAATTTGAAACAAGCAAACTTCAGTCAAAGCTCAATAAATGGACAAGATCGGGAATGAAACATGATGATCTATGTAAATCTCAATGGGGGCTAGGATTAAAACAGGATTGGGTTATGAAAATGCTAAGGTTTATCCTCCTCCCAGTACTTACTGCTATTCTCCTAAGCATGTTCCTCATCCGTCTAATTATTTGATCAAAATAGATACTAACAATATGTCTAAAAGTTTAGAAGGTGTGAATGCTAAGCATGTTCGTGAGGGCTACGATTATGGACCGACTAGCGGGCTTGGATGCACTACTCTTAGTACACCTGAATCTCAACATTCTGTCTTAGATCATAAATCTAGTTTAAATTCTGATTTTGTTTCTAGTGAATCTATAATAGACTCTATCTCATCATGTTCTCTTGATGTTTCTATCTCATCTTTAAATTCTGTTGATTGTGATGATGCTGTTGCTTCTAATAGTGTAAATGATTCCACGGCAAAGAGTGATGAGAAAAATAAAACTAATTGTTTTGAAAAATTCTTTTCTCATACTATTCCTTCTTTTACTCCATCAAATATTTCTTTATCAGACGACAGGGTTTCGACTTCATTTGAAGCTAGTACAAGTGGTACTCGTACTACTTACACTTCAAATGACAATTCATCTTCTTTTGTAAATAAATATTCTTTGCCAAAAAGAAACAGACCTCGAGACATGTATGAGACTTACAGTGATATAGATTCTAAATTTTCTGAATGTGATGAGGAAATGCATATTGATCAACTTCCTAGTCCTTTACATAACAGACCTAAACTAAAACCACATTGTTTTAGATGTGGTAAAGATGATCATGTAGTTAAGCATTGCCTGAGCTACATCATAGACTCTTCAATAAGAATTCATTTGGAAATAGACTGACTAAATTAGTTAATAATTTCTTTTGCAAGAAACATTCTTTCCTAAACCCAAAGTTGTTCAAACTTGGGTTCCCATTTCACCAGGTTAACCTATTCTTTGATATTTTTGCATGAGTCATCCAATAAGGTTGTAACAATGTATGGCATGTGGATAGTGGATGCTCTAGACATATAACAAGGCTCAAGGACTTACTAACTAATTATCAGATAATAAATGCATTTTCAGGTGACAAGGAAGGAGAAAAGATGATTGGTCAAGGAGAAGTTTCCAATGGCTCTCTAACTTTAGAGAAAGTCAATTATGTACATGAACTTGCATTTAATCTGTTGAGTGTCTCTTAGATTTGTGATAAAGACATTCCGGTGTTGTTTAAGTCCAATGAATGTCTCTTTCTCAAATTGGAGTTTGATATTCCAAATGAAATGGTACTTATGCGAGCTCCACGAAAGCATGACACATATCTTCTTGATATGGGTTCAAAGGAGTCAACATTTACTGTCACCTGTCTCTTGTCCAAAGCTTCCACTTCTGAGTCTTTCTTATGGAATCATAGATTAGGCCACATCAATTTTAAAATTATAATTAAATTAGTTAAAAACAATATCGTTAGAGGACTACCTTTAAAATATTTCTCTGTGGTTGAAAAACGTATGGCATGTACCAAAGGCAAAAAACATAAGAAACCACATAAGCCTAAACTTGAAAATAGCATATCTAATCCTCTAGAATTGTTACATACTGATTTGTTTGGCCCAATCAGTGTTAAATCAATTACTAAAATATCTTTCTGTCTTGTGATAACAGTTGATTTTTCCAGGTACTCTTGGGTGAGATTTCTTGCTCACAAAGGAGAGGCTGCTGAGGAGTTGCAGAAGATAGTTCTTTCAATTGAATCAATAAGTAAGAGGAAGGTTATAGCAATCCAAAGTGACAACGGTACTGAATTCAAAAGTCAGATCTTTGATTCGTTCTGTGCTGCTAAGGGAATTTTAAGACAATTTAGTGCTGCGAGGACCCCTCAACAGAATGGTGTGGCTGAACGAAAGAATCGCACCCTTATTGAAGTTGCTCGTACAATGTTGATTGAATCCTCCTTACCCATCATCTTTTGGGCTGAGGTGGTGAATTGTGCTTCCTACGTTCTAAATAGGGTTTTGATAGTCAAGGATAAAATGAAGACACCTTATGAATTGTTTCATAAGAGAAAGCCTTTAATTGATTTCTTCCGTCCATTTGGGTGCTCGTGCACCATATTGAATACACAGGCGCAGAAGATGAAATTTGGTGCCGTATCTAATGAATCTTGCTTCATCGGCTATTCTTCTTCTCAAAAAGCTAATAGGGTATATAACAAGAGAACACTTATTGTTCAAGAGTCCTTCTATGTAGATTGGAAGGAATCTAATTCCTCCGATGTTCGATCTGAACCAACATGGTTCTTTGACTCCGATACTGTGTTTAACTCGTTTAATCTTCTAGGTTTCTATGATGATATGTCTATCTCCAATGTTCACACAAACCTCATTCCCCAAACACCTGTTATACCTCAAGAACCTCCTGCTATATCCACAAACGATGCTACATCATTTGATATTGCATCTTCATCTTCAAAATTTGACCTTCCACCTCCACCTGTTTCTGCATCTCTTCCCTCCACACCTTCATCTACCTCATCTCAACATATATGACCTAACTCTCCAATTAACTCTACCTTACCATCAACTTCCACTTCATTAATCCATCATCAACCAATTTTCCAACCGTCTTTAAATATCCTCCCCATGCCCTTTGATTTCAAAACATTGATAGATCATCCACATGATAATATCATAGGATCTATCACCGATGGAGTTTGGACGGGAGTCAATCTGGCCTGATCAACGTTTGTTTATTCTATTGTTTTATATCCCAAATTGTTCCAAAGAAGGTTCATGCAGCTCTTCAAGACCCTTGCTAGGTTGAATCGATGCAATTAGAGCTGCAACAGTCAAGGTATGGACCCTTGTCGATCTTCCACCAAAAAAATGCCCAATTGGCACGAAATGGGTGTTCATACCAATGACCGTGGCATTATGGTAAGAAACAAGTCTTGATTGGTGGTCCAGGGCTTTGCTCAAGAAGAAGGGATTGACTATACTGAAGTCTTTACTCCTTTCTCCCATCTTGAAGCCATCAGAATTTTTCTCACTCATGCTACTCATAAGCAGTTCAAAGTCTATCAGATGGATGTCAAATGTGGATCTCTTTATGGAGACTTTAGTGAGGATATTTATGTGTATCAACCACCAGGTTTTGAGGATCCCGACTTTCCTGACAAAGTTTACAAACTTGATAAGTCTCTATATGGTCTTCATTAGGCTCCTCGGATATGGTATGAGACTTTAACATAATATCTCTTAAGTAATGGTTTTTCTCGAGGCACCATTGATATGACTTTATTCAAGAAGGAAGTGGATGGTGAAATGCTGATTGTACAAGTATATGTCGATGATATTATCTTCGGTTCCACCGATCCATAATTGTGTCGGGAGTTTGAAGAGGTGATGCGTAGTCGCTTCGAAATGAGCATGATGGGGGAGATGTGCTTTTTTCTTAGGCTACAAGTAGAACAAAAGCCCGAAGGAATTCTCATTCATGAGGAGAAGTACGTTAATGAAATATTAAAGAAATTCAAGATGGATGAAGCCTCTCCTGAAATGAATCCATTTATTGCTCAAACATGCCTCACTCCTAACGAAAATGGGACACCTATTGATCCTCATCTCTACAGATCCATGATTGGTTCCCTTATGTATCGTATAGCAAGTCGTCCAGACATCACCTTTGCTATAGGATATTGTGCTCGATAACAATCTGCCCCGAAAGAGTCTCGTGCCAAAGCTGTCAAACGAATATTTTGTAATCTTAAAGGCTCTTCTCGTTTAGGTCTTTGGTATCCTTATGGTGGGAATTTTGACTTACATGCCTATTCTGATAGTGCTTCTAATGGTTGCAGGTTAAACAGAAAGTCGGTTACCGGAGGATGTCAATACTTGGGCAATTGTCTGGTTTCATGGCAAAGCAAGAAACAGACCACTGTTTCTCTCTTTATGGGAGAAGCAGAATACATTGCTGCTTCCAGCTATTGTTCACAAGTGCTCTGGATATAGCACCAGATGATTGACTATGGGATCAACTTTCTCCATGCACCATTATTTTGTGACCACGAAGCAGCCATTGGCATTGCCAAGAACCCAATTCACCATTCTCGAACCAAGCACATTAAGACATGGATTCATGCGATCCGTGATGCTCAAGAAAAGGGTTTTATTGCTATTATTCCAATTGACACAAAAAATCAAAAAGCGGATCTTTTCACTAAAACATTTGAGAAACCTCGCTTTTATGAATTAATCGCTATGTTAGGTTTAATATCATTTTAAAATCGTTTTTCTTTTCATACTATCGTTGTGTGTGTGTGTGTATATATATATTGTTGATTTTTTATTTTTCCTTTTCTTTCTTTTCTCTTTGTTCCAGTCGCTCCATTGCTCTTCATCATTTTTCACTTAAAAAATAAAAAATAAATATAAACTAATTAATAATAATAATAAAATATATGTCATATATGTCATATATATATATGTATATATATGTGTATATATATATGTATATATATGTGTATATATATATATACATATATATACATATATATATATACACATATATATATATACACATATATATATATATACATATATATATAGTAATGACATATACTCTAGTTAGAAATTTCTATATTTTGCTTCTTGTTAATGTAGAAATTTGGCGGGAGAATACATATTAAATGTTCTTCTTGTTTTTCTCTGTAGAATAAAATAAGTAGGTTGGATGATGTAAAGAAGGTTGATAGTATTGTGTGGGATATGCTTGATAGGTTTAGCTAAAAAGCAAAGTAAACCGTAAACTCGTAGCTTAATTAATAGAGCAAGAAACTTGATGACTCTGATAATCTCCTTGATATTTTGGCCTTCAAGATTGAAGTCCTTGTCCAAAAAGGGTTGAGAATGTGATATCTTTGTTTTGAGTTATTCTTATCTAAAGTAACTTTGTGTCAATTCATTCCACCCTATTTCCAAAGCTATACGCTTTCTCTTGGTGCTTATCTCCTCTGCTATTTGTGAACATTGACCTGGAGTGATGATCTCCTTTGTTGTATGATAGTACTTACTTGGAGCTCTCATCAGCACAATATGATGTTCTTCTTTGTTATACGTAAGTATAGACCTGAATCTCTCATCTATAAGACTCAATTGATTAACTCCTCTGTTATACGTAAGTATAGACCTAGAGCTCTCATCATTTGACGTTTATAAGGGCTTCGCTTCTTATGAAATAAGACCTATGATGCTTATTAGAGGAAGAGTCAAGCAGAGCATGCCATTTGTTCAATACATCTTGAGAACATGATAAGTTTCTTTGCCAAATATCTGTAAGGACTGGGTCATTCTATGTTTTCTTTTAAAAGAATCAAAACATGATAACAGCAGCTACGGTGCACATGTTGAAACGAAGAAGGCATGGACTTAAAAGGACGAGCATATCAGCAATCCCATCAAACTTTGACTCTCAAGAAGATCTTTTCAACTTCTCATTAATATCCTTTTATATTTGTTTTATGTTGTTTTAACAAAATTATATGAAGATTGGTGAGATAATGTGGACCTTATTTTTTAAAATTAATTGTTTATTTTTTTAAACTTTTGGTTCCAGTGAAATTATAAATCGCTAGTAGTTTCGCTCGGCAAAAATATAGCTTCGCTAGTTCTTTCACGCCATGCAAAGTCAATTTCGACGAGAGTTTCACCCGGTGAAGTTGTAGCTTCGCCTGGCTTTAGAGACTGCATTCGCCGGTTGCAGAGATCTCCTATCGCCTACGTGATCTCTCATTCCTCTACCATATATGACTTACATATTAGTGATTTCTGGCGGACGGCGGAGTATGATACGAGAGGTAACTCTTAGAGGATTATAGCCATGGTGATGGACAATGAAGTGATCATTACTTCAGAGGTTGTATCGAGGGTGTTAAGGTTAGATGAAGACATAAGAGAGGAGGTTACTATGTCAGATCAGGAAGTGTTTGAAGCCTTCAGATTAATGGGATATGAGGGACCGCCTTTTGGGACTAGGAAGGAGATTAAGATGTCCTTCCTTTCTAAGGAATGGAGATATATAGCACATGTCTTCATTATGTGCTTAGATCACCGTAAAGGTGGATCAGATGGGCTTAACTTAGATTGGGCAAAAGCCATGGTGTTATGCTGCAAGGGAAAGAAGGAAAATATAGCGAGACTGATTTTTGCTAGTATGGCGAAGAATGTGATGGCATTGAAGAAGGATAAATGGCTGCTTTACCCTCGATTTTTATAGATGATTTTTGATGATCTTATTCCTAACTTACCAAGACACGGGGAGGTCAAGAGGCTAGTGCAAATGAACACCCGTATCTTTGTAGACTGTTGCGCCATTCATCACGATTTTAGTGGAAAAATTACTCATCTTTGGGAGAACATGTATCCACCAGAAAGATGGAGTTATATCAGGAGGGTAGACGAGTCTGAGAACAAAAAAGCTAAAAAGACCAGGGTACAACAGACTGATGTTGCTAAGAAGAGGAAAATATATGCGAAGGAGAAGGATTACGATTTTGAGGAGGAAGTGCATGAAATGGCTGAGGAGGAAAGGGTTGAAAAAGAAAGGAGATCAAAGAAGAAAGCTAATGTGGGAGAGACTGAGAGAAGGACCAAACAGAGACACCAATCATTTACTGAGACCTCAAGGAGAGAGGAGAGAGACGGATTAGGTGAGGATGTGATAAGAAACCTCAACACCTCTCTGGCCAATGAGTTAAGCATGATTAAGACAAAACTTACCAATCAAGAGATGAGGGAAAGGCAGAAGGATGAAGTGATTAATGGTATGACTAAAATGCTGATAGATCAGAATAAATTGATTTAAGAGACTATTTGAAGAGGTGAATGAATTAAAGGTTGCAGCCGACCTACCCAATCAGCTTACTCAACCTGAGTTAGATGATTTGACTGATACTTCCAAGTACCCATTTTTAAATATGAGTACATCTTCCCGGGCAGGAGAAGGCACTTCTAGTGTAGTAGCTGAAGAAGTGGGAGGTTCAGGTGTGAGGAAGGAGACTAAAAATATGGAGAATGTTAAGGAGATATTTGAAGCTGGGTTCGTTAACATTGGATTCGACATTGATAAAGATTTTGTTGGTGAGGAGGTAGTGAGAGAGAAATCTGTAGAACATATAGGAAAGAACACTGAGACGGGGAAGGGGCTGATTGATGAAGAAGATGATGATGAGCAACTGGTTGATTATGATTCAGAACTAGAATATTATGAGGTTGATGAGAGGCCCCTCATATATATTGCCAAGAAGGGAGACAATGATGGAGACGTATTTGAAATGGCTAAAGAAGAATGGTTTGTCAAAGAGAAAGAGCCTGAAGAGTTGACTCCCCTGTTCCAAAACATTGAAGGGTTGAGCATGAAGAAAGTAGACATGAGAATTATCAGTTGGTGTTATAACCACGGCCTCAAAATTTTTATGATCAAGAGGAGAGGGGAGGCATAACCTATATGCACAAGAGGATGGCTTTCAAGACCTTACCCAAATGGAATTTGAGGAGGCTGGCAGTGCTGCCATTACTAAACACTCATCTAAGTGAAAGAGCCTCGTTGCTGGAAAGGAAATAAAGAATGGACTGAATGATAACTTTGAGTCATTCGGGTTTATGAAGGCTGAGAGGAGAAGATCCAAGAAGGATAAAGATTAGGAAATAGGAAAGGGAAAGATTGTGCTAAGGGTGAAAGCCCCAAAGACAGTAAACAGGATTAGACTGGTAGATCCCCTCCCCCAGCAACTGCAAAACTTTGAGAAGTGGTTCTACGATAACAACACGGGGGAGGTAGTGATCAGGGTAAAGAATGGGGGTGAGTTCAAAGTGTTTGATCCAATGGAGTTTTTCAGTTTTTGTGATGAAGACCTGCTAGTTCTTTGTGAAAATCACATTAAAGAAAGGGCTGGGGAAGAGACGCGAAAGGAAGCCAGTCTATTTATGATTATGGCTAACAAAGTCAGAGGAGTAAGGGCGGAGGTGAAAGAGCTTGCAGAGAGAGTAAGAGCATAGGATGATCTAGACATGGATGTGAGGGACTTATCTACACAATTTGAGCAAGCTGGTGCTTGTTTTGAAGGAGCTAATGAAGCAGTAGGTGACTAGGGTGAATCATTTTCTGAAGCTCCTATGGAAGCTACAGGAGGTAATGAAGAAACACTAGAGGCGGAAGGAGAGATTGGAGCTGACGCAACAAATCAAGACAACTGAAGGTGGTGAGATCCAACCTAGGGGGAGTATTGAAGATCATGTACAGGTTGGAATCACCTTAGATTAGATTGTTTATATTACTTTTTAATAGGTCTAATGTAAGTTTACTTTTGTATGTATTTAGTTTAATTTTGTCGTCCAGCGAAACTATAGTCAGCTGTTTAGTTCTCCCTACGAAACTGTTGTTTCTGCCGGGCGAAACTATAGTTTCGGCAGTACAGTTTCGCTGACAGCGAAACTATTTGCGAAACTAAGACTGCTATATACAGTTTTGATCATTTTCATTGTTGGATAACCTTGCAAAACCCTAATCGTTTATCATCGTTGCAAGTGAGTACTGTAAGCAATCTATTCATAGAAATATCATTGTGCTTTGTTATTATTATGTATTGATCATCATCATCATTGTTCTTATTATTGATACATTTGTGGTTGATTTTAATCTTCTTCATCTTAGTTATCTATTGTCTCCATTTGATATTGAATGATCCAACATCTTATTTGTACTGGAAATCAATCAAATGGACCAACAGAAATATTCAAAGTGTAAAATTTTCCAAAGCCAAGACCAATATCTTCCGAAGCCAATATGAAGTCTTCCGAAGCCAGTTTATGAAGAAAGATTTCTTCCAAAGACTTTTATGTACATGCTATTATCTTATTTACTTCTCTATAAAGCTGGACCACCTTTCCGCTGCAACTTTGTTTGGCTCATCAACTTTCACAAGTTGGTGAAAATGTCCATGCTTTTGGAAAACTATACTTTAAGGTCTTGAGTCTGAGCTTTCTACTTTATGTACTTAATCCTTTTTGTAATATATTAAAATATAAGCTATGGCATGTCATAGTCACAAGTCAAAAGGCAATATGCCTTTTGAATCTACATTTGATTTTGTTGTCTAGTCTTATGTATCAACTAGCTTATAAAGCATGGCCGGCTGTATGATATAGTATATGAATCTCAAGTACTTTTAACTTTCTATAATGCTTTCTAACACTTTGTAATAGAACTTGAGAAGCAATATACATCATTCTTGGATTATGGATTCAACTTCAAGGAGACTCCTATCCACATAGACAACAATAGTGCTATCTCAATCATAAAAAATCCTGAAAGGATCGAGATCTAGTTTGATCAGTTAGATTAGGATTTGCAGCGGAATAGCACACAAATTAGACGAAATTCTAGCAAGAATAATATGAATATTCAATCAAACAGTAACAGTTATAGAGAGAGAGTTTTCTGCAAAAAGAATGTTTTCATTCATGCACAAGCTTCCCGTAAAGGGAAATTAGGTCAACATTCCTTTTATAAGGAATGTGACATTAGCTGACGTCACATGATAGTGACATCTAATGATTTATACAAACAACTGGAATTAAACTAAACTACTGAAGATGTCCACAACAACTGAGGACACCTTCATTAGAAGCTAAGTATAAACTAAAATTATAACTACTGAAGTTATAACATCTGAAGTATAAGAACTTCAGATGTTTTACATAATATAAAACTACTGATTACAAACTACTAAAATATAAACTATCACAACTACTAAAGAGAACTACTTCAACTGTTGTGATAACTTCTGAGAACTTGATCTTTAGACTTTGTCTTCAGCAGTTGTCTTCAGACTTTGTCTTCAGCAGTTATCTTCAGACTTTGTCTTCAGACTTTGCCTTCAGAATTTGTCTTCAGCAGTTGTCTTCAGACTTTGTCTTCAGCAGATGTAGATCACTTCAGTTGTTTTGATGTCTGTGGGACTTAAAGGTTTTTCTGATCTGGCTCATTGGTTTTTTTGGTCCAACAAACTCCCCCTGAACCAATGCAGCCAAAACCTTTAAAATTAGTGAGGTCCCACTTATTGGCAGAAATAAAATCTGGATCAGCTCAGAATTCTTCAATTTTAAGCTCAGGCCAAGGAAGAGATTTCAGAAGGTTTGATTGGCAAAGGATGAATGCGAACTCTGTCTTGGGGAATTGGACACAGAGCTGTTACCCCATCCATGAAACCTACTTCCCAATAATGAGTCTGTAAGACTCTCTAACATAGGCCTCAAGGAAAACAACTTGTTCTTCCATTGTGAGTTCTTCAGCTCCACTTTCAAAGAAGAACTCAGGCCTATAGTACTCAGATAAGTACTTAATATGCTTTCCATTTTTCAGCTCCATAGTTGTTATCTCTCTGTATGCAAACTCATCAGGACGAGTGCCTTCAAGCAATAACTGGAGCTCATTTCTTCTTATTTCTTCAAGCTTCTTGTAGATTAACCCCTTCTTTACCATTTTGTTTTCTAGTAAAGTTTGTGGAGTCATTTTAGACTTGTAATCTCTCTTGAAGTCATCAAGAATTTCCCAGGGTGACACTACAATGGCTAGCATTATCACAGCATCTACAATCTTCTTTACTTGGCCATTGTATCTGCTTGGAATCTTCATTTTGTGAATTCTGTCACTTACTCTGGGGTCAGGCCAATTCTCACTCTCTCTTTCTGATATTGGAATGTAAATCTGAGAGCATACAACCTCTGAGCATGTTTCTTCATAGCTTGTATAGATGAAGACTTGGGAAACTCTTTATCAATCATCCTTAACATTTGCTCATCATGTTGTTTGTGCTGTTCTTCTTCTTCAAGTTTGACTTTTACCATTTGCCTTTGAAAGTCAGGTGTGATTGTTGTTGGTTGACTCCTAGGCTCAGGCATTTTTTATTTTAAGAACAGCAGAGAGTGGCAGACTATCATCCTCATCATCTTTTTCTTCTTCTTCCATCCTCAACACCCTTCTCTTCCTCTTAGGTGCATCATTGGTAATGGGTTCAGTAGGTTTCTTAGGTAAAGGAATTGGTTTTGAGGGTTGTGAAGGTGGTTGTTTTGGTTTGGGTGATAGTCCAGGCTACTCTAGCATCTTGGATTTGAGTGAAACTTTGGATAGTTTTGCCATATCAGTCCTTTTCCCAGCACCAGCTTCTTCAAGAGCTTCTATGATCAATCCTTTGTTAAAAACTTCAGAAGAACAGATTCTGGTGGTTATCTCCAAAATACTGTCTCTGGACCATGACTTTACTTCAATGATCGACCTTCCCAGATGTTTTGATATAAATCTTGCCATAGTTTCCAGCCTTTCTTTTTCTTTCTCACTCCAACTTGCCCATCTTTGTTCAATTTCTTGAATCTCTAACCTTCTGATCTCAGAGTCAAGTTTGGCAGTGTCAAATCCTTGTCTGAAGAGTTGATCAATAATCTTATCCATAGATCTGCTATGTTGCTCATCAGCTTCTTTGATCAATTCTTCCAACTTTTTCTCACCTTTAGTCTTTTCAAGGATTTCTTCTTCCTTTTGTAGGTGATCATTTCCTTTTCTTTCTGCTCTTTTTCTGCTTCCTCTTTAGCTCTTTTTCTTTTGTCTACTTTCACTGACTTAGACTCCCCCTTTTTGGTTGCATTGGGTTCAGGGGTGTGAATGTCAGAAAGTTTCTTGGATACCGCAGCATCAACTAAAGATTGAAGAGTTGAGGAAAGCCTCTCATCAATGGCTTGATGTACAGTGTTTGTGATTATGGAAATGATGAGAGGTAAGGATGTTTGAAACGTAGCAACCATTTGGGCAGACGGGTTCTGTCCCTGAGAAATGGCACCTGAAGCAGAGGCTGGTGGCAAGTTTGTTGAGAGTGGCTCAGTATTTGGGATATTTTCAGGAGAAACTGCCATCTGTGGGTGAATGTGGGCAGATGGACTTGATTCTTGTGACATTTTGGCAAGCAGTTCTTGTAGTCTGCATACCTCAGTCTCAAGAATAGTATTGTGGGCTAGAACATCAAAGAAAAAGCCCAAGTTATCATCAGTCTGTGCTAAATCAGCTGACCTCCTGATGAAATCAGGATGAACATGTGTTGAGTGTAGATCAGTATTCACATGTTCCCCTATTTCTCGGAACTGGGGACTCCTGCCTCAGGATAATGTCCTTCATTGGCAGTTGCCTCTGGTGAGGACTTAGAAATGATACCAGCTTCATCCTGATCATTGCTGAACAAGGAGAAGAGGCAGCCTCACCAGATGTTCTAATCTCCTCCTCTACACTGGGAGATTGAACTCTGTAATCCCTGTGTTGTGGGTTATCAGCTATATTATAATCCTGTCCCTCAACGGTTGAGGTTTTCCCAGTAGTAACTGGTTTCTGGGTAGGGGTAGAGGAATGTAGTTAAGTCACCACTTGTGCAATAACCACACTTGGGCTTGTAGGGGTGGCTTTAGTGGGAGATAGGTGTGAAAAGGATTGCACCTGGGGAGAATGGTGCTCTTCAATGGCAATCCTCTCAAGTGAGAGAGATTCCAGTAATGAGGTTTCCCCATTTTTGGTTGCATCAGGATCCTGTTGAGAGGATACCTGAGCGGTTTCAGCTGGTAGAGTCCTGGAAACTACAGGGGGATTACTACCCATAGTTTCATCCTGCATTTGTGTTGCAGGGGCATTAGCAGGAGACTCAACTCCTTGAGTAGCCTTTTTGGGTTGTTTGGAGAGAGGTTTGGAGGGGACATTGGATCTAGAGGATGAGGCTGTGGGTACCTTCTACTTGGGTTTTAGCAGTTTGGCAACCTCTTTGAGGTGTGGGTCAGAGTTGTGCCTGGAGTATACCTCTGGCAAAACTACCACAACAGGGACTCCAAGACCAAGAGGGCCATCAGATTGTAACTGATTCATGATTATGGCCATAAGAAACCTTGGATATAATAACCATATGTTAGCTACAGGTTTCATTGCCAGATCTTTTAATTCTAAAAATATAATTTCAGAAAAATTTAAGCTTTGGCGTTCAAGAATACAATACAATACCTGCTGCCACCTGGATGACATTTGATCCCATGAAGAGGTTTTGGGGGCAAGACAAACATTGATCATGTGAAAGATTAGTCGTTCAGCATCATGAAAGTGCTTCTTCAGAATGGTAGTGGCACTTAGGTTGCCCTCATAGCCATGATTAATGAATGAGAGATCAATGGTGCCCTTCGGGTATTTGGTGATAAAGGTAGCATCATTCAGATCAAGCTTTGGCGAATGATATCAAGAGTGACAATCACCTTCTTCTTGTTTACAAATGACCAGAGAGTGATCGCAACATCATTCTCACCAGTATGAATGGTGACATTTGTCCAGAATTGACGAAGAGAGTCGGGATAGATGGTAGGATTCAGAAGAAAAGCAGTTCGATACTGGGAATCAGCCATCAGATCAATAGCATCATCAAACTTAGTCCAAAAGGTCGATTTTGTGAAGTAAGCACACAGTTGTGTCGAGGTTTGATTTGCATGGTCGCCATTAATGGGAGATGAATGTTCGGAAATCGATTTATGAAAAGTTTGAAGTTAGGGTTAGGTATTTGTAGGTTATGAAACGGTTGAAAGAAAAAGCTGAAAGTTTTGGTTTTAGTCATTAGTTGTTAGAAAACGACTGAAGACATGGTTTTAACTTTCAGGTGTTGTAAACAACTGAAGACTTGGTGTTTGTTAGCAGTAGTGAAAAAACTACTGAAGACATGGTTTGGCTTCAGTTGTTTTGAAATGAAACAGCAGTTGTTGGAACCAATTGAAGAATAACTTACTCATCAGTTGTTGTTGTCAATTCGCATATCTCAGTTGTTTCATTTGACCTAAACACTTACTCAGCAGATTATCTGAGTTTTAGATGTTTCATTGGTCATCAATACTATCTGTTAGAACAGTCGTCAGTAGTTGTAACCACTTCAGTACTTGGAAACAGATAAAGTACTTCAGTACTTTAAGGAATTTAGTCTTCAGTAGTTATGAAAAACTGCTGAATAAAATAGCTTCAGTACCTATTTGTGACAGCTGTATACTAATGCTCATCAGTACTTGAGAGCTAAGATCATCAGTAGTTGTCAATTTATTCAAGCTGTAGCATACCAAGCCTTAGCACAAGATTTTGAAAAGTTGCACTGTCCAAAGGCTTAGTAAATATATCTGCAAGCTCATCAGCACTAGGAACAAACTTTGGATGAATCAGACCTTTTTCATAACAATCCCTGATAAAGTGATGTCTGATCTCAATATGTTTGGTCCTAGAATGCTGGACAGGATTCTTAACAATACAAAGAGCTGAAGCACTGTCCATTAGTAAAGGAGTCTTAGTCTCTGTAATGTCATAATCCAGTAATTGATTCTGAAGCCAGAGTACCTGAGATGTACAACTTGCAGCAACAATGTACTCTTCTTAAGCAGTGGATGTAGCAACAGAGGTTTGTTTCTTACTCTGCCAGAAACCAAACAGTTGCCTAGAAATTGGCATCCACTAGAGGTGGATTTTCTGGTTAATTTACACCCGGGATAGTCACTATCAGAGAAAGCAACTAATTTGCAAGAGTGCCCAGTGGAATACCAAAGTCCTAGAGATTGAGTCCCTTGCAAATATCTAAAGATCCTTTTGACTGCAATCATATGGGATACTTTAGGTGCAGCCTGAAATTTAGCACAGACACAAGTTGCAAACATAATGTCTGGTCTAGAAGCTGTAAGATACATCAAGGAACCAATCATACATCTGTAAAGAGTTTCATCAACTGCTTTACCTTTCTGATCAGCATCCAGTTGTGTGGTGCTGCACATGGGAGTAGAACAGGCTTACAGTTTTGTAAATCAAATTTTTTCAACAAATCCTTTGTATATTTTGACTGATGAATGAAAGTTCCATTAGCCTTTTGTTTGATTTGCAACCCCGAAAGAACTGTAATTCTCCCATGGCACTCATTTCAAACTTTTGTTGCATCAACTTAGTAAAGGCATCACACAACTGTGGATCAGAGGATGCAAAAATAATATCATCAACATAAATTTGAACAAGGAGCTTATGCATGCCTACTTTCTTAATGAACAAGGTTTTATCTATGGAACCTCTAGTGATATTATTTTGAAGAAGAAAGTTGACAATGTTTCATACCAGGCTCTAGGTGCTTGTTTTAGTCCATAAAGAGCCTTATCAAGCTTATACACCCAATCTGGATGTTTATGATCTTCAAAACCCTGGTGGTTGGCACACATAAACTTCTTCTTTTATTTTACTATATAAGAATGCACTTTTGACATCCATTTGAAAAACTTTGAGATTATGAAAAGCAGCATAAGCTAAAAACAATCTGATTGCTTCCAGTCTGGCTACAGGGGCAAAGGTTTCATCATAATCAATACCTTCTTCTTGTGAAAACCCCTGTACAAGCAGTCTAGCCTTGTTCTTGACAATTTGGCCTTTTTCATCAGTTTTATTCCTAAACACCCATTTAGTGCCTATTGCACACTTACCTTGGGGAAGAGGAACCAGTTCCCACACTTGCTGCTTTTGAAACTGAAGAAGCTCAAGTTGCATAGCTTCAACCATCCATTGTCTCTTAATGCAATATGATAATTCTTTGGCTCTTGCTGACTGATGAAGAGAGCATAGAAGCAAAAGTTGGACAATTGACTTCTGGTTGAAACCCCAGCATTGATGTCACCAATGATCTGAGACATGGGATGATTCTTTAGTTCTTGATAATCAATAAGATCTGTGCAAGTGTTTGTAGGTGATTCAGCAGCAACAGATGGTGATCCAGATTCTTGAAACCTAGAATGAGATGAAAATTCAAATGAAGTAGAGGATTCAAAGATCTCATCAGCATTTGTTATGGATGGAACTGCTGAAGCTACAGGAACATCAAGTTTAGTAGACTCAGGCAGTTGATCACTAAAACTTGCATTGATACCAACAGATGGATAACATGTTGCAGAAGATGATGGATTCACAGAACCTGCAACATTTGGAGACTGATAAGGAACATATTGGTATGCCCATATCAAATAAGTCCATAGGATTTGTGGGATTTTCTCCTTTGAAGATTCATTAAACTTTACATGCAAGGTTTCTTCTACAATCTTTGATCTGCAATTAAAAACTCTGTATGCCTTGCAAGTAGAGGAATACCCAACAAAGTACCCTGCATCCACCTTTGATTCAAACTTCTGAAGTGGATCTTTTGTGTTGAGAATATAACAGGGACACCCAAATGCTCTAAAGAAGGAAATCAGAGGAGCCAAATAATGTAACACTTCATAAGGAGTCTTCATCAACCTTTGATTTACCAATACTCTATTTTGTACATAACAAGCTGTGTTAACAGCTTCAGCCCAAAAGGTTAGTGGCAAACCAGAATCAGCCAACATTGACCTTGCAGCTTCAATAAGGGTCCCGTTCTTTCTCTCCACCACTCCATTTTGTTGAGGAGTTCTAGGAATGCTAAACTGCCTCTTGATTCCCTTAGAGAAATAAAATTCATCAAGTGTGTGATTTCTAAACTCTGTGCCATTATCACTCCTCACACACTTGACAGAAAGAGAATACTGCTTTTCCACATGCAACACAAAGTAGATGATAATTTGACCAGCCTCATCTTTTGAATGTAAGAACAAGGTCCATACAAATCTGGAATAATCATCCACAATTACCAAACAGTATTTTTTCTTTTCCATACTCATCACTCTTACTGGACCAAAAAGATCCATATGCAGTAATTGCAAGCAGGCAGTGGACTTTGGTTTTTCTATTGGAGGGAATGATACTTTATGTTGCTTTCCTTTTAAACAAGCAAAGCAGTTGTCATCACATTTGAACTCCTTCAATGGCAGACCTCTCACTAACCCATGAAGGATCAGCTGGTTCATGTTTCTAAGATTCACATGACCAAGCCTTCTGTGCCAAAGCTCAGATTCCTGAGGAGATGCCTTGGAGAACAGACATGGATGGTCTTTTAGATCAATTTTCTTTGATAAGTCTAAGGCATATACTCTTCCAACCCTGTTGGCTTTCAGGAGAGTATGTTCATCCAATATCTTGTCAATCATATTCAAAACATTGAAAGACAGAATTCGACAGTTCTGACTGGTGAAAAATGCAACATGCCTTTTATCACACATTTGACTGACACTCAACAAATTATACTTGAGATTCTCCACATGGTTGACATCATCAAACCTTATTTCACCATTTGAAACAAAGCCTTTGCCGATGATGTAACCCTTAGCATCATTACCAAAAGATACAAATCCCTTCTTTCCTTGAGAGTAGTCATGAAGAAGAGATCTACTCCCTATCATATGCATAGATCCTCCACTGTCCACATACCAGATGCTTCTATGGCATGTTGAAGAACCCTGCATATATCACAACAACTAGTTAGCTTTTGAGACCCAAACCTTTTTGGTTTTAGGTCTGTTCTCATCAACAGCTTTTATACTAACTGATTTGTCATGATTAACAGCCTTTAAAGAAGAAGATGGTGCTGAAAAGGATTTCTTTGATTTTGGCTTAGGTTTCCTTTTCAGTGGTTTAATCACAGGTACATCTATTTGGTTAACTCTCCCTAATAGATGTTGAACCATCATAACAAGTTGTGTCTGATTGGTTGTTAAAGCTTTTAGTTCAGCAGACACATCAGAACTTGTTTGTGAATGATTCATGTGAGACACCATGTCCTCCTTTTTGAAAGACACAGACTTAGTCTGTAGTTTTGATACTCTTTGAAGAGTATTTTCAGCTGTTTTATGATAAACTTCTTTCTTCTGTTTATATTTTTGTGAAGACTTTGGTTTATCAGATTGAGATGTTTGTGGCACAAACCTGGTTTCAAATTCATCTTTCATTTCATTAATTTTCTTTTTGATGATTTTATCCTTGTTAAATTTAGAACCCTTTCTGTACCAACATTCATCAGTGAGATGATCGAATAGACCACAAATTTCACATGGCTTTTTCTTCATCTTCTGTTCATCAGCTGCTGAAGAAGATGAAACTACTGAAGGTGTGTTCTTCAGTACTTTCTTCCTTTCAGTACTTATGTGTAGTACTGAAGGATTTGTAACAACTGAAGACTTGTTCTTCAGAGATTTTCTATCAATACATTTGGATTTCCTGATAGATTCTTCAGCAGTTGTCAAACCATGTTTGGTTCCATTTGGCTTGAAATGTTCTTCAGGTGTTGTTACTTGCTCTTCAATACTTTGAATACCTTTTGAGACAACACCTGAAGGACTCAGCTTTCCTTTGATCATGTGTTCATCAGCAGTAGGACCATCAGCAGACTGATTAGCTGAGGTACTATTACTGACTTCATCCTCTGATTGTACATTATCACTTGAGGAAGAGACACATGATGATGTGGTTTGGGAATTGATCTCACCTTCAGAAGGACTCAGCTTTCCTTTGATCATGTGTTCATCAGCAGTAGGACCATCAGCAGACTGATTAGCTAAGGTACTATTACTGACTTCATCCTCTGATTGTACATTATCACTTGAGGAAGAGACACATGATGATGTGGTTTGGGAATTGATCTCACCTTCAGATTTTACTTCTGTCTTGGGAGTAAAATCTGTAAGAGGTTCAGTGTGATTATATCCAATCCCAAACTTCACATTTGAAGCAGTTTGCTTACTGAGAAGCATTTCAAACCCCTTGCAAGATGGTACCTAGCGTTCACACTCCACTTGAGTAGCTGCAAGTGTTTCTTTGAGACTCTTGTGATTTTCTAAGATGACCTCTACCTTAGCCTTTTCATCAATGATTTGGCATTTTAATTTGTAAATCTCATCATCTTTTTCTTTTAAAACATACTCAAACTCAGCTTTTCTTTTGGAAATCACTTTCTCTAGGTCAAGATTTTGATTAATTAAAGCTACATTTGCTTCTCTAATTGAGGCAAAAGCAGCTATGCATGACTCAGAACACAACTTGGCCTTAGCCTCAGAAGATATTTGTGGTACCTGTGATGATGAAGCATTTGAGCTTGAACCACCAGTAGACTCCAGGGCCATAAGAGCAAGATTTCCAAAAGGATTTTCACCACCATGTTGACCAGCACCAGAAAACATTTGTTCAGAATAACCAGAAAGATCATCTGGTAAACTACTCCAGTCAACAACACCAGGAATGAAAAAGCTTTGATGTGATTGAGATTGAGATTGAGATTGTTGACTTGATTGAGGTGGTTGAGGCTCAGGTAGGGCATGTGATTGTTGAGCTATGGGTACAAGAAACTGATTGGACTGTGGCATGTAAAAACAAGGATAAGGATATGGTATTTGACCTTGAGGAACAAAATATGCAGGAGATGATTGATTTTGTGAATGATGACCAGAACTGGTAGAATGTTGCCCTTTGTTTTTTGAATTATTGCTTGGAAAAGTCGCAAAGGGTGCAGAAGAGTTAGATCCAGATGATCTACACTCTTGCAAAATGTCCAAGTCTATGGCACTTGTGACACCTCAACTTGCTCTTGTCAAAACCAACTTTGGTTTTTCCAGAGAGACCGGGGAATTTTCTACCTGTCCTTTTGTAAAATTTTTGAGATCTGATATTAACTAATGCCATTTGGCTCAAAATATCCATCTCTTCCAAATCATCATCAGCAATTCCTTTCAAATCATCCATCAAAAAGCATAAATTGTCACTATTACATCCTGAATTACCATCAATACCAGCAAAAGCATGATCTCCACTGTTTGAAGAGAAATCAATATGCTCATCATAGGAACTTTCTGATGTAGCATATTCTGACTCATGACCAACCAGAGCAGCATTCCCTGGTACAAAGTCATTAGTGAGCTTCCCAGATGAAGTCAGTTTTCTTTTCTGTTCTATCTCTCTTTCAAATGTAAGCAGTTTCCCATGAAGTTGGGTAAGAGATAGATTATCTAGATTTGCACTGGAGCGTAGGACAATGGTATATGTGTCCCATCTCTCAGGCAGGGATTTGAGAAATCTGTTGTTCATCTGACTGTTTGTATATTCATGTTTAACCATTTTCAACTCAGATATCAAACATGAGAATCGCTCAAACTGTTGAGTCAGTGACTCGCCCTTTCTATGAGAGAATGTCTCATATTGTTGGGCAAGGATTTCTCTATTGTTTGGTAAGACCTCATCAGTTCCTCCAAATTGTTCTTTCAGAGCAACCCAGAGGTCATGAGCAGATTCATGATGCATAAGTCCAGAATAGATTTCATTAGACAGTGCCATGGCCAGAATTCCATGGGCTTTAGCATCAATTTCAAACAGTTTCAGATCTTCATCTGAATATTGCTCTTTCTTCTTCGGACCATCTTATTGGTTTCCGGATTACTCAGCTGACGTCACATGATAGTGACATCTAACTGATTTATACAAACAACTGAAATTAAACTAAACTACTGAAGATGTCCACAACAACTGAGGACACCTTCATTAGAAGCTAAGTATAAACTAAAATTATAACTACTGAAGTTATAACATCTGAAGTATAAGAACTTTAGATGTTTTACATAATATAAAACTACTGATTACAAACTACTAAAATATAAACTATCACAACTACTAAAGAGAACTACTTCAGCTGTTGTGACAACTTCTGAGAACTTGATCTTCAGACTTTGTCTTCATACTTTGTCTTCAGACTTTGTCTTCAGACTTTGTCTTCAGACTTTGTCTTCAGTAGTTGTCTTCATACTTTGTCTTCAGAATTTGTCTTCAGCAGTTGTCTTCAGACTTTGTCTTCAGCAGATGTAGATCACTTTAGTTGTTTTGATGTCTGTGGGACTTAAAGGTTTTTCTGATCTGGCTCGTTGGTTCTTTTGGTCCAACAAATCCTATGCAGCACTCAAGGACCAAGCACATCAATATCAGGTATTATTTGATTAGAGATAACTTTGAAAAGGGATTAATCAAACTAGTCAAGGTTAACACAAATGAACAATATGCTAATCTGTTCACAAAAGCTTTTGATGAACAAAGATTCAAATATCTTGTATCAGCTATTGGGATGATTAACTTTGAGTAGCTTTTCTTAAAACTTAATCATATTATTTCTAAAACATGTGTGTCCTAAGTTGTCTATTTTATCACCTTCATAAGCCCTTGTTCTCTTTAGAAGTAAAATCTTTTTAAAACACATTCCTTAGATTTTTGAAAATTTTGATCTCTTTATCCTTCGGAAGATTTAAAATTACTTTCGGAAGAAACTTATGTCTTAGCAAACAAATGTCTACGTAAGTAGTTTTACCTTTAGAATAAATTTCTGAAATATCTTTCGAAGCTTAAAATCAACTTAAATACTTGTATGTTTTATAAGAACAAATTTTTTTTCCGAAATCAAATTTTCCTTAGGAAGTTTTTCTTCTTCTTAGAATAAATACTATGTGTTCTAAATCTCTTCCTAAGCAAATTTCTATAAAATCTTTAAAATATCTTCCGAAGTCAATTTCAAGAACTTCCGAAGTAAAATAACCTTCGGAAGATTTCTCGACATCCCAGAAAAACTATTTTTTTGTGCAAAAAAATTACTTTTTCATAGGTGGGATTGACTTCTGGATTTCAAAGTTTATTGTAACACCCGGTTATTTTTTTAAAGAAGGGTAGGAAATGAGGAATAAAAGAAGGAAATGCAGTTAAACCAAGATGAGGGGTTAAAAGTGTCAAAAGGACAAAATCTTTCAAAAGTTGGTGTAAAGGTGGGCATGGCTGCCACCCTCCCTTCCCACCACTTTTCATTCGGTTAGAGAGAGAGAGAGAGCAGAAACTCTCGGTTGAAGAAGAAGAAGGTCGAATTTAAGGTATGAATTCGTGGTTTTTAAGCATTTGTGCTGGGTTTTGGTCTCGGGTTTATGCTTATATGTTTGTGTGTGTTCGGGTGTGTGTGTTTGGTGGGGTTTTTAGGTGTTTGAACTCATTTTCAAAAGGGTTAGAAGGAAGATACACCCAAGTTGCACCAGGTGCATTTCTAGACCCTGATTTCTACTTGTTTTAAACTCTTTGGGGCTGAAAATGTATTTAAACGGTTTTACAACATTTATGTATGTATACCATATGTATTATGCATGTTGGATGATGATTCTTAGATGCTTATAGGTTGTTCATGTTTAGAATAGCCTTGGTAAGCTTAGAACAGATGGGTTTGATGATTGGGTTCGAAACATCCTAGAAACATGTTGTATAGAAGGTTCATGCGCCTAAATAAGGCTCATGTGCCTGGAAATGCCTTAGAATTATTTAAGTGTAATTCATGCACCTGAACAGTGGTCCATGCGCCTAAAAATATTAGTCGGATGACTAAGTGTAGGGTCATGTGCCCTAATAGTGCCCATGCGCCCAAGTGGCCCATGCGCCTAAGTGTCCATGCGACCGAACGGTCCATACGCCTAAGTTCATATGCCTGAATAGTATCCCTGCGCCTAGAATTGGGCTGGAATTGACTAAGTGTCCAGATGTCCAGGATTCCCATGCGCCTAGGCACTCATGAGCCTGCATAGTACCCATGCGACTGAAAGTTGCCCATGCGCCTAAGCGTTCCCCTTGTGCCTGCATAGTGCCCATGTGTCTAAGGACTTAGATTATTTTCTGATTTTTGGGGAAAAGTGTAATGTAGGCTTTAACTTGGGAGGTTCCTGGGGGCTATGTAAGTTGACTTTTTGAAGTCATAAATGTTGTGATGAGTGAGATATGATGGGATGTATGATTGGTGATTATGTACGATTGTATGGTATGTTCCTTATGATGATGTATGTTTATCTTTCTTATGGCTTTACGTGTCATGTTAATGAATGAACGAATGAAGTATTATGTAACGTAATATGAAAGATAATGTAAGAGGAACACAAAATAAGAATGCATGCATTTTTGAATGATGAATGAACAAAGGAAAGGCTTGCAAGCACATATATGAGGTGAGCAACCCAGTTATTACAACAGACTCGAACAGCGTGCTATCGTGAAGTTTCCATGAGGTGAGCAACCCTATGGTTGCAACAGACTCAAGTAGCGTGCTATCATTGAAATTGGCAATTGGGGTGAGCAACCCTATGGTTGCAACAGACTCGAATAGCGAGCTATCGTGAAGTTGCCATTAGGTGAGAGACCCTATGGTTGCAACAGACTCGGATAGCGTCCTATCATTGAAATTGGCAATTAGGGTGAGCAACCCTATGGTTGCAACAGACTCGGATAGCGTACAAATAGTTATGATTGTTAATGAGGTGAGCGACCCTGTTATCGCAACAGACTCGAAAGGATGAACGTATAAAATGAATGAGGTTAACGAATGTAATGGAAGATGATAATTATATTATCAGAGTGTACGTATGATGTATGATCACGAATGAATGTAAAGCGCAATATGATTAGAAAGAAAGTAAAGAACGGTTTCAACGATTGAAATGTATGTTTTATTATAAAACTAGAACTCACTCAGTGACACTGACTTTTATACATTTTCAGATGGCATGTAAACGTTGCTGAGGATGGCACGAGGCGGCTACTCAGCTCTTTTGAATGGCATTCTTTTGTTAATGTTTTTGCATTGTAATACGAACGAATGATGTTTTGAAATGAACGCTTGTATTAACTTGCAAAAGCATTTGTAATCATATGAAAAGTTATTTTTTTATGTTTCCGCTGCAATATTTTCATAAGGCAAATGTAATTATATGTTTTATGTGCGATGAGGATCCAACTGTAAGCGTCCTGGGAACGGGGCCTTACAAATTGGTATCAGAGCTAAAGTTTAAGTGAAATGGGTAAATTTTCAAAATAAACATTAACTTAAACTGAGAATGGGACGGAATGGGAATGGGATGCCAATCTGAGTAGTTGCATGCCATCAGGTATTTTCGTAAAGTTAACCGGTTCTATGTGCGCATGGTATGTGGTTATGTATTGTATGTAGATTTAAATACTGATGTAGTCAAGACAGCTAATGCTTGGGGTATGAAGTGTAAAGTAAGTGGCTAATCACAACTGGCCACTGTAATTAGGGACGCACTATACTTGACATAAACTGGGTTGTTCCCTTGAATAACCGTGTTGGAGTTTGAATCTTTCAGTGTGCGTATGATGGCCGGTGGTAGATCTTCGAAAGCCTCTCGTGGTGAAGGTGACGGTGCCGCTCTGCGACCCAAGAGAGGGAGACCCAGAGTTGAGAAGGTGGTTCATGAAGAACCAGAGACCCCTCATCCGGAGGGTGGCGAAAAGAGCGCCAATCTGAGAGCCTCAGTAAAGGAGGCTATGGTGGAGGAAGTTCATCAGGTCATGCAGACAATTCTACCGTCTATGGTGACCGAAGTGACCAAGGCAGTAAGGGAAGGGGAAAGAAAGGAGAGAAACAGGTCCTCGGGAGGACGGGAGCAACCAAAGCCGGAAACGGTTCTCTCTGATGATGAGGAGGAGGAAGAAGAAGAGCAGCGCTGGAGGCGGCCTGAGGCTGTAACTACGGGGCATTTATGAGATACAAGCCCCCTACTTTCGATGGAAACGGCACTGCTGCAACTGCTCACCGGTGGGTGAGGGAAATGGAGGTTGTTCTTGACATCAGTGAGTGCCATGAAGACCAAAAGGTGAAGTTCGCTACCCACTCTTTCGTGGACTCGGCTTTGTGCTGGTGGGACAACATTGTCCAAGCCGAGGGTAGCAGGGCCATTAGGAGAATGAGATGGCCTGAGCTGAAGAAGTTAGTGATTGAGGAAAGCTGTCCTCACAGAGAGATGGATAAGGTAGAAAGAGAGTTCCTGTAGCTGGAGGCGGGAACGATGACACACCAGCAGTACACCACAAAATTTAATGAAATGGCACGGCTGGTGCCAGATCAAGTGACACCAGTATCATGAAAGATTAAGAGCTACATTCAGGGGTTGCCGGCGGGTATCCCTAGGCATATGATCGCCGCCCGGCCGAGCACTTTTAGGTCGGCGGTTGATTTGGTTGGTAGATTATATGATGAGCGCGAGGTGATGGTGGTTGAGGTGAACAAGAAGGGTGGTGGTGACCGGAACTAGAATGGGAAATGGTTTGGACGTGGTGGAGCTGCTTCAAACAATAAGGTGGCGAAGGTGGGTGACCGACGTGTGGTCACATCTGGTGCAGGGTTGAAGAAGTGTGTCAAATGCGGGAAGGAGCATTCGGGAGAATGCAAATGGGGATCAAACAGCTACTTCAAGTGTGGGAAGCCTGGCCATATGGCTAGAGATTGTGGGGTTGGCAGGTGTTACAACTGTGGGGAGAATGGTCATCTAAGCAGAGATTGTAAGAGGCCAAGGGCGGATAGTTCGGGAGTGAAGAAGGCTGGAGGAGAAGGGCAGAAGGCAAGCGCTCGAGCTTTCACGATGACTCGGGAGGAGGCTAGGACAGACCCCGACGTGGTGTCAGGTATGGTTCTAGTAAACCAAACTCTTGCATCTGTGTTGTTTGATTCTGGTGGTAATAGGAGTTTCATTTCTGCTACCTTTTGTGCTAAGTTTCCCATTAAGAGTAGATGTATTGATGAGCCCTTTGAGATAGAAACTGCCATAGGTAAGTCTATAAGGATTTCGGAGGTGACAGAAGGTTATGACATAGAACTAGACGGTCATAAGTTTCATGTTAGACCATTCGTGATGACCTTAGGTGGTTTCGATGTACTCTAGGAATGGATTGGTTGGTGGACTACGAAGCGAATATTGTGTGTCACAAGAAGATGATCCGAGTGACAACACCTGACGGGAATAAGGTGATGGTTTATGGCGATCGAGTCACGACAATCTTGAAAGTGATTTCGATGGCGGTGGCGGGAAAATGCATGAGACGTGGATGTAGTGCCTACTTGGCCTACGTAAAGGATGTGGACACGCCAACATCACAACTATCTGATGTACCAGTTGTGTGTGACTTTCCGGATGTGTTTCCAGAAGATTTACCAGGTGTTCCACCGGACCGTGAGGTTGAGTTTCAAATTGACGTGATGTCAGGTGCCCAACCGGTAGCTAAGGCACCGTATCGATTGGCTCCGACTGAGATGAAAGAGTTAATGGAGCAGTTGCAAGAGCTGCTGGATAAGGGGTTCATTAGACCGAGTATCTCTCCCTGGGGTGCTCCGGTCTTATTTGTGAAGAAGAAAGATGGTAGCATGAGGATGTGTATAGACTACCATGAGTTGAATAAGCTGATAGTGAAGAATCGGTACCCCTTACCAAGAATTGATGATCTGTTTGATCAGCTCCAAGGTGCCAGTTGGTTTTCAAGGATAGACCTTCGATCTGGCTACCATCAGTTGAAAGTAAAGGAGCAGGATATTCCTAAGACGGCTTTTCGCACATGATATGGTCACTACGAGTTTCTTGTCATGTCTTTCGGTTTGACCAATGCGCCAGCTGCTTTTATGGATTTGATGAATCGAGTGTGTCAGCCGATGCTGGATAAATCAGTGATTATGTTTATTGATGATATCCTGATTTATTCGAAGAGCGAGATTGAGCATGCCGGTCATATTCGAGAGGTTTTGAAGAAGTTAAGAAAGGACAAGTTGTACGCCAAGTTCTCCAAGTGCGCATTTTGGTTGCATGAAGTTTAGTTCTTGGGTCATGTGGTGAATCCTGATGGAATCATGGTGGACCAGCTAAAGGTGGAGGCAGTTGTGCAATGGAAGACATCGAAGACGCCATCCGAGATTCATAGCTTCTTGGGTTTGGCAGGCTACTATAGAAGATTCATTCAAAACTTTTCCAAGATCGCTTCTCCACTGACTAGGTTGACCCGAAAAGATGTAAGGTTATATGGGGTCAGGCTCAAGAGAAGGCATTTGAAGAATTGAAGGCGAGATTGACTCAAGCTCATGTTCTGTCATAACCTGATGGAAGCGAAGATCTGGTGGTCTATTCTGATGCTTCCTACTCAGGGTTGGGGTGCGTGTTAATGCAGAGAGGGAAGGTTATAGCTTATGCATCCCGACAGTTGAAGGTTCATGAGGTCACTTATCCTACTCATGACTTGGAGCTAGCAGCCGTGGTCTTTGCACTAAAGATTTAGAGGCACTATCTGTACGGGACGAAGTGCACCATATTCACTGACCATAATAGCTTGAAGTACTTCTTTGAGTAGAAGGATATGAACATGAGGCAGAGACGATGGTTGGAGCTTATAAAGGATTATGATTGCGAGATCCATTACCATCCGGGTAAAGCCAACATGGTGGCTGATGCCCTTAGCTGAAAGGAGAGGCCCGAGCCGATTTTAGCTAGATGATGAAGAAGTTGAGTTGTTCTTCCCAAAGGAGGCTGTAAATCATTCCTTTGAGCAGATGGGATACGAGGGAGATTTCTCTATAAAGACCTTCAGGAAAGGTAAGGTCTCATCCAGTGGAAATACCTACTTCATGCGGTTATCCATAGATTTTCCAACAAGCATAGAGGGTGGGACTAGATTCTTGTGGATCTCTCTTTCATAGTACATGGAAGTTTCAAGGGGTCAAGTTCAAGTACTCTTAATTTGTTTATACAAATTTACTTGCAAACTTGGACTCCTTAGAGTATTACATGTTTCCTAGATATGTTCAATACATTCTCAACTGTGAACTGGGTTCACAATTAAGGGAAACAGGTAATATTCTTAAATTGGGACAGATGAAGCCCGACATCTTTAAAATATTGAAAAAGCCAACTGTTGGTTTCTCAGAGGTAGAAACAGCCCTTCTCCCCAAAATGTTAGAGCTCATTACTCAAGGTGACAACCTAGCAACATAAGCTAGTGTTGAACCCACACCTTCTACCTCTCAACCACCAAAAAGACCTCAAATCACCCCCACTTACAAACGAAAATCCAAATGAACCCTTGCTTAAGCTATTGAGTCTGTGCAGGCCTCTATACACTCACCCATACAGGAGGAAGTAGATACTAGAGCTCCCACTTCTCCTGAGGAGCAAACCACTCCTATTTCTTCAAGAATTAGTGCTGAGGTTCCTCATGCTCAGCCTGATGAGCTCACAAGCCCAACTTCCTTAGGCCTTCACTCTGAGTCTTAACACTCAGGTGAACAACCTTCAATGGACAATTACCATCCCCAGCCTCTAGACTTAAACCACCTAATTCCCAACCTTGGCTTCTATACTGATGAAGATTTAGGTTTCAGTGAGTACCATAAGTCTCTCTACTCCTCCCCAACTCAAAGAGAGATGTGTGCTCTTAAGTCACTTATGTCTAGCCCACATCAGTCACCTATTACTAAAATGGATACTTTTGAACCTGTTCAGAATATCCATATGGAAGAGGTTCTCACTTCAAGAAGTGATTACATCATTCAGACCTCAATCATGGCAACTCAGCCCATTGACACTTCAACTGCAGTTGTCACTGAGCAGAGAAAAACCAATAGCCAAGAACTTCATGGTGGAGGTGAGAGATAAGACTTTGGTCCAATTCTCTCATCCCCCATGAATCTTCTAATGAATATGAGGGGAATCAGAGGCTAAAGGTGCAAAAACTATCAAAAATATGCACCTACCTAGTCTCCAAGGTTAGTCATCTTGAATCTCAGTGACTACCTTGCATAACAGGGTCAATGATCAACAACTTGAGATATCTTATCTTAAGGAAAAACTAGATGGGAGACCTTTAAGAAGAGCTCAACCAGGAACACAAGAGCCTGTGAATGTGATTGATCTAACCTCTAGCTCATCTATGCAAGCGCATGATGCTACCAAAAAGGGAGAGAAAGTCATCACACACATAGAACCTGGGAGTTCTTCATAGAGCATGGACATTGATGACTCACCATCTTCACTTGAAACTGTCCATACTTAGCAACTTCCTCAAGTTCACATTGATGTGGACTCTATAGACTCCTTCATTCAGAGTATTTTTGAGGAAGTTATACCAAAGGCAGTGTCATCTCCACCTCAAGGAACTTCCAACTACATCATAGGGTGGATGTATGATGCAAACAGAAGAGCCTTGGTTCTTCAAAGAGTTCAAGGGCATCAAGAAGTCTTTAATTTTCAGACCTTGAACTACTATGAAGGTCTTGACCTGATCCACATGCAACTTGTCAATCCAAGCCAATCTAGACAAGCTGACAGGTTGGCACACAGGATCCAGGACTGAATTATTAAAGAGTTCAGTCTTAGAAGGAGATAAAGGCAATTAGGTAATACTATTGGTCAACTGGTTGTTGAGCCAGACCCTAAGATTAGCTTCGAAGGGGAAACCTTGACCGAAGGCCCAGTGGTAGAGCCAGAGAGCCTTGTCACACCTATAACTACTTCAGCAATTTATTCCCTCGGTTAAGCACCTACCGGTGAAGGTGTATCACAACCTCTCTCTGGCCAGAGCTTGGAAGCTACACCAGAAAATGAAGGCCAAAGCTCTCTCCACCCTAAGTCACAAAGGTCTGTGAGTGACAAAGGGAAAAAGAAAATGACTTTTAAGAAGATTGAGGAGGAGGATAGAGAGAGGAAGAAGAAGCTAAAGGGAGAAAGTTCCTCTGGGTCTGTAGGATTCATGGAAGCTGCAATCAAGGTTGTCCCCAGACCAAAGATAAAAAGTTTAGGCTAGTCAAGATTACTTACCTACAAACTAGGAACTATGACATTTATGAGATTATATCTCTCCCCTTAGAGGAACTAAATGAACTGGCTGGCATGGAATTTTCAAAAGAAAGGAAGGAAGCAGTAGATACAAAGATACTTCTTCAAATCAAAGAGGAGAGAGACAAAAGAGATTGTACAAGCATGTTCCCACTCTCTCCCCAGTTCAAGAACGTCTTGCACAAGAGGCTATGGCTCCACAAGAACCTCAGGTAGACAAAGAGGCTGATAGGATCAGTATGATCAACTACCTGAGTGCCATATGCCTATACCAGGCATCTGCAGTTCTTCCCTTGTCCTTTGAGTACATAGAGTTTGAGTATCTCAAACAGCTTGAGCTTCAAGTACTCAAAGAACAAAAAGCAACAAAAAGAAAGATAAGGGAAGATGCTGCAAGGTCAAGAGCCATCATCTAGAAGAGCATGAAAAAGTGTACTGACAGACAAAGGATGATGAGCTTCTGGAAGCTATATGGATTCTCTAGAAGGAGACTTGGATGTCTCTACCCACAATGGATGAGCACATTAGGGTAATTGTCACACCCGAACCACAGCGGTTTTCGCGGGGCATGATCATCATGAAAACCATAGTCATTGATCAACCACTACATGATTCGATAAAAACATACGTTGCAATCACGTTGAAAGATACATAATTGTTTTCCGAGTTACATAGTGGAAGTAGTAGCAAAATGTAAATTGTTTTTAAGACAAGGCTATTTAGAAATAATGTCCCAAATGCATGCGTGAATCCTAGAATGCAATAAACTCCAGACAAGCCTAGCATCGTGCAGACCATAATTTCCTGAGAAAAACATGCATGAAAATATGTCAACATAAAGTTGGTGAGTTCACATGTTTTAAGTAATAGTATCAGTATGTTGGATCACAAGACTTTCTATGATTTGTTTGTTGTACATACAATGCCACAATATTATATAAGCACCGCAACCGAAGCTAGACTGTAATTGTAACAGATTGCCCCTACTCATGCCTACCGTAAGCATGGGGTGAACAGGTTATTGATGCACCCGTTTAGACCTCCAGTCAAGGTTAGGGAAATTAACCTGGGTGAGGGTAGTCAAACCTAATAGTACTATCCATGATTACCTCGCTTTGTGAAATAAACTAACGGTCCAGTAACAGCGGACTTCATACGGTAAGTAAACAACTTATATAACATGTGAAATCATGAACAAGTAAATGTGTCCAAGAAAATAGTAATTTGCATGTAGTCTCCCCCAAAAGGAAAATAAGTAAAATGGGGTTGTGAAACTCACCTGACAGTAGTAAAGGAGTATGTAAACTTGTAAATATCCAAAGTATTTGAGGAAACCGACCTAAGCTCGTCCTAGAATAATTAAGGCAACTTATGTCTAAGTATTTGCTCCTACATTTAATGTGAGCATGTAACCATTTCATCCACATAACTTGGTAACAAAGTGTTTGACTCGACGATCCATTAGTGATACAGGGTGATAATTTGTGAAAATATATATTACTTAGAAAGTATTAATAAATAAGACTTTGTTTGAAAATATTCAATAACCTTTGTATTTTAAATTTGACATATTACTTGGGTAACAAAATATCATTTTGACTCGACCTGAAAGGTGACTCAAGTGTCTTGCAATTTTTTTATATATTTTTCATACAAAATAATACTTTGAAGAAATCTTATTTTTCTTGATAAAATAGTACTTGTATTATTCTAAATTAAAGACAGTTTTAAAATATTTACATCCAAGTAAAATCACTATCTTTCATATTTTACAACCCATGTATAAATATATAGATATATTTGTCCATAAAATAATTATTTAATTATTTTCTTAGTAGGATTATTCTTATGTTTGGTCTAGTTCTTGACATATATTAAATTAGGGTTTTTTTAGTTTATTAAGTAATTTTGATACATTATAAAGAAAAATCTCTTTAATAAATTAATTAGTTACTTTAGTCAATTTACCAACTTATCTTAACCCATATTTTACGTAACATATTACTAATATTATGAAGTCCATAAACTTATATTTTAAGTCTCATATCAAATTAACAACAAAATCATATGTCATCTTTGTCAAACATCTATTAACCACTTTAACATTCCCTTTAAACTATCATAATATTTAGTCATAAAGTTCATATTTTTCCCTTTTAATTTCTCATGTTTATATATATAACCATACTTGTAAACTTTGTTAACTTACCATCTAGTCATAACCCAACTTTCAGATTACAACTTACTAACTAAATATAACTTGTAGAATATATATAAGTGTTCATAATAATACATGTAAAACATCTAAAATTTCATAACATAATGTAACCCATTTATGAATTTTCTTGGGTTTTAACAAACCCTTATGACTTTTTATAAGATCACCAACTAGTAACTTGGTCAAACATGGATCTACGAATATTTGCTATTTAAAACAAGAATCATTATATAGTTTATGTTAAAATGTTTTGTATGAAGTAATATCCTTGAAACTCTTTGTTGATAAAAACACCATTTTTAAAATGAAAGACTTTTATGGATGAATATTGTTACTATAGAGAATATATGAAGAGGCTGATGCAACCCAAACATCCAAAGTCTATCCAGCATACTGCACAAGTGCATTGAAGAAGCATGCTTAGGAAGTTTTACACTTACAACTAAAAATACTCTAAGTGTAAAATCTTCCGAAGCCAAGACCAATATCTTTCGAAGCCAAAGATAAAGTCTTCCGAAGCTTCAGAGACAAAGTCTTAGTAACATGCTTTATCTGATGTACTTTTCCATAAAGTTGGACCCCTTCCCACTGCAACTCTATAAAGTCACCAACTTGCATGAGTTGGTGAAAAGGTCCATGCTTTTGGTAACTGTACATTGAGGTCTTAAGTCTGTAACTTTCTACTTCATGTACTTTATCATTTTTGTAATAGATAAGGATGTGAGCTATGGCATGTCATAGTCACTAGTCAAAAGGCAATCCGCCATTTGACTCTACAATTGATTTTGTTTGTGTCTAGTAAATTGTATCCAATTGGCTTTCATAGTATAGTCGGTTGTAGGATGTAGTATACGTATCTCATGTTCTTGTATCTTTTCTTTTATGCTTTGTAACACTTGTAATAGAACATAGAGAAAGCAATATACTGCATTCTTGAAAACCATATACTTGTGCTCTTGTGTTTTGTCTCTTACATTACTTGTGTTCTTAATGTCTTATTGTGGTTAATCCAGTTTATTGTTTGATTAATTTTTGGTTAATCTCCTCTTTGTGTTGTTGTGTTGTAAGTGAACCCCCTTCACCGGTCCTGTATTTGGTATAAGAGCTTTTCCAGGCTCTTCATATAAGATCTCACCATCTTAAGATCCCTCACACACAAAAATACTAAACTTTTCAAATGGCATCCATTTCCAAGACCGATATGGAAACTGGAACCATGAACAAGTCCCCACCGGTCACTCTTGATGACTTTGATACCTGGTGCCTGAGAATGGAAGGTTTCATCAGGTCTCTAAACTCAAGAATGTGGGAGTCTGTTGAGAATGGACCTTACATACCTAGCACCCACTCTACTACTGGTGCTGGTATGATCCCCAAGGCTGTGACAAACTACTCTGATGAAGACATGAAGAGAGTAGAGATTGATAGAAAAGCCATGACAGCCCTTTAGACTGCTCTTCCAACTCTGTATAAGATGTTTCAAGAAGTGCAATATAGCTAAGCAGCTGTGGGATGCAGTGAAACTAATGTATGAGGGTTCCTCTGAAGCCAAGAAGAACGAGAAGGATCTCCTGAAGTTGCAATTTGAAAACTTCACCTTCAAAACAGGTGAAACCATGACTCAACAATACTTCATGTATGTTGAGATTGTGGATACCCTTATGGATGGAGGAGTTCCTCATGAAAACAGAGACATTGTAAGGAAGTTCATGTCCTCACTTCCTAGGCAGTGGACACACTACTGTGTGGTGATCAAGAGGATGGAAAATCTCAAAACTCTTACTCTAACAGAGTTATATGTGATTCTCAGTGGCTACCAGATGGAGATGAACATGCAAGGTTCATCTAGAAACTCCAACAATCAAATGGGTTCAGCCCTGCATGAGGTTGAAAAGGATAGCATAGAACCCCAACATCATCTCATATGCTACCCTAACAACTCACCAAAGGGTCCTTTCATCACCTTCCCAGAGACACCAAGGGAGAACTACACTCAAGGAAGCCCATTCCAAGAGACAAGCTCCTCTCAAGCTTTTGTGTCTTCTGATGAAAGTTGTGGCAACTTTCTTTTCACTTTTGAAGACCTGGACTGTATCCATCCAAATGATCTGGAGTACATGGAAATAGTTCAGCAGATGGCTCTTCTCACTCACAGAGCCAAGAAGTTCTACAAGAGGACAGGAAGGAATTTTCCAAGCAACGCAACCAGTGGAAAGTTGGCCTGGACAAAGGCAAAGTCAAGTGTTACAAATCTAACTTGATGGGCCACTTTGCCAGGGAGTGTAAGGCACCTAGAACAAATGGTGGCCAAACACAGTCCAAACCCAACTACACTAAAAGCTCCCCAGAATGAGAAGCCAAAGCAGCAAGCTGCTGTTGCTATTGAAGAAGGAGGCTTTGACTGGAGCTTTCAGGTGGAAGATGCTTCTCCAAACCAAGCACCGATGGTAGATAATGATGAAGCCAAGGTATTGGAACATCTCTGTACCCCTAAATGCATTACTAAAGTTAATAGATACAGGTCCTATAACTTGGAAATGAAATCTGATCTTGAGTCCTTAAACATTTTAAAAGCTAATTTTAGAAAGTCTGAAAATGATTATAAACTGAAGATAGAGGACTTGGAGAAAACTATTTTAGTTCTAAAACATAAGCACATAAAATTTTGGACTCAGATCAAGGATCTCATAACCAAGCTTACTGAGTGCCCGGTTGAGCTTGTGATCAGCAAAGCCAGGGTAGACAAATGTGTTCTTGAAGAAGAGACCTTCAAGAACATGATATCCTTATCCCTACACAACAAGGTGTGCTATCAAAACAAACAGGGACTAGGATCAAATAAGATAGCTCCTCCACACACAATCTTGTCAGTAAGATCTCCTAGGTGTGGAACTTGTGAAGATGAGCTTCCTCTCATAGATCCTTTGAGTGAAGAGGATGAAGAAGTGATAGTGAAGAATTCCTATAAGAAGAGTGAAGAGGAGGATTCTAAGAAGGGCTACTATCCTTTTGAGGAGAAGAAGAAGACTGTGATGACTAAGTCAATGAGAAAGAACTTGATCAGGAAGAGCAAAAGAAAAGCAAGTAAGGCTCAAGAGATCAAGGCTACTTTTGACTCTAAGCAAAAGCAAGTTTTTATCTCTGTAGGGTTTGAAGTAGTAAAGACTAAAGACATCAACCTAAACTCTTCTGCTAAGAGTTTTGGTTCTTGTTCAAATTATCTCAGTTCCAAGAAGAAGACTGATCTACCGTATACCATTGCTACACAGCCTGGACCATCAAACTCCAATAACAGTTCCAAGCCCAAAAGGACTGTTTCAGCATCTGCAATGATGACAGTGGAGAAGGGATGTGACCAAAGTCAGTCTTGTTCTTAGCAGAAGGCTCTTGGGAAGAAGAAACTGGAGTGTGTTATGTGTGAGAGTACTACTCATCTTGCTAAGGATTGTCCATACAATCCTAAGGGTACTCTTCACATGACCAAACCAAGGACTTCCAAGAGTTCCAAGAAGATTCAAGCTTCGGAAGGAAAATCTATTTCCTTCGGAAGCTCCAAATCTAAGAGAAGGCAAGTGTAAAATTGTCTTCGAAAGAAAAGTCAGTCTTAGAAGAAAGGAATACTTCTGAAGCACTGATGTCTGCTGCAATGTCTGCAAAATCTTCCAAAGGATTAGCCATCAAAACTTCCGAAGTATTGAAGGTCAAGTCCAAGACTCCAAAGGTGGTGTGGAAGTCTAAGAAAGACCAAGTGACTGAAAATTCTCCATCAACAACAGCTCAAGATCCTCTTAGCACAACCATAGGATCTATTACTGTTACATTACCTTCTATTTCAATTTGTGAGCCCAAGACAAGTAAGGCTTGGGTTTCCAAATGTAACTAATCATTTTCTTTGTGTAGCGATAGCTCAAGACAAACAAAAATGTATGGATCATTGACAGTGGCTGTTCCAGGCACATGACAGGCAATAGGTCACAACTCCACAACTTTGAAAGGATTAATGGAGGGCCAGTTGCTTTTGGAGGAGATGAAGGTGGTTACATTTCTGGAAGGGGCAAGATCACAAATGGTAAGCTTAACATTGAAAAGGTAAACTTTGTCAAGGAGCTTGGGTACAATCTTCTAAGTGTATCCTAATTTTGTGATCAGAGTCAAAACATGCTCTTTACTGAGCATGAATGCATTGTTCTCAAGCCTGGGGTGATTATTCCTTATGAGCATATCCTGCTTAGAGCCCCCAGGAAAGGGAACATGTACAAGATGGATTTCCAAGAAACATCTCCCTCTGGGGAAGTTTCATGTTTTCTGTCTAAAGCCAATAGTGATGAGTCTTTCCTATGGAATAAAAGAATATGCCATGTAAACTTTAAAAACATGAGTAAACTTATTAAGAATGATTTGGTAACTGGAAGGCCAAAGAAAGAGTTTACAAGTGATGACCATTGTGTTGCATGCCTGAAAAGGAAGCAAGATAAGGTATCTCACAAGCCTAAGGAAAGGAACACTATCACTACCCCCTACACTTGTTACATATGGATCTCTTTGGCCCCACCAGTGTAATGAGTCTAGGAAGGACCTCTTACTTTTTGGTGATCACAGATGACTTTACAAGATTCACTTGGGTCTTCTTCCTTAGAACTAAGGATGAGACTCTTGAGATTTTGAAGAGTTTCATCTTGAAGATTGAGAATCAATCTGATCATAAGGTCAGAATCATAAGATGTGATCAGGGAACTGAATTCAAGAACCAAGTTCTTGATACATTCTGTGAGGAAAAAGGTATTACAAGACAATACGGTGCTCCCAAGACTCCTCAGAAATATGGTGTTGCTGAGAGGAGAAATAGGACACTGATTGAAGCTGCAAGAACCATGTTGTCTGACTCTAAGCTGCCCATCACCTTCTAGGCAGAGGTAGACAACACTATCTGCTATATGTAGAACTAAGTTTTAGTAGTTAAGACTCATGGCAAGACTGCTTATAAACTTTGGCACAAGAGGAAACCTTTCATTGGTTTTCTTAGGTCATTTGGATGTCCTTGCACCATCTTGAATACCAAAGATCAAATTGCCAAGTTTGCTGAGAAATCAGATGATGGACACTTCTTTGGATACTCTTCCCAAGCTAAGGCTTATAGAGTATACAATCTCAGAACTAGAATTATTGAGAAGTTAGCCAATGTGACTTTCAATGAACACACACCTTGTGTAGCTGGTTTTGGTCCTGATTGGTTGTTTGATCTTGATTTAGTTACCAACTGTTTTAACAAATCTTGTGAGACTGTTTCAGGATCTGCAAAAAACTTAAATACAGGTGATCCTAATCCAAGATTTGAGCTGAGAAGATCTTCAAGTAACACATCTTCAGCTCCAGTTGGAACTACTTTTGCAAATGAGGTTTCTATCAGCACTACAATGACAAACGCAGTTGATACATCTGCGATGCCTTCAAATTCCAGCTTAGAGGCTCCACAACCAAATAGAGATGCCTCACATGTAGAAGAAAACAATGGAGGTGGTGACAGTGATCAGGAGTTTCTTGATGCTAATAACCACACTATAGATGACAACATCAATGATATCACACACTCATTGGATCGAGTTTCTCTTGATAAGTGTGCTTATATGGTGGGTGAAACATCTATGCCAGATCTAAATTTCTCTAATTTAGATCTCTCTCCAGAACTTGTGATCCCTCAACTAAGGATCCACAAGTCTCACCCCACCACAAACATCATTGGAGATGTTGTCACAGTAGTAAGAACAAGAGGACAACCCATGAAGCAAATGTTTGTCTTCACTCTTGTTTCTTATCCTAGATAGAGCCAAAGAAGATTGAGGAGGCTCTAAAGGATGGAAGTTGGGTTGAAGCTATGCAACAGGAGCTGCTTTAATTCAAAAGGCAGAAAGTTTGGAACCTTTGTCCTCTTCCTCATAGGAAGACTACCATTGGTACAAAATGGGTGTTTAGGAACAAGAAGGATGATAGAGGCATTATCATCAAGAACAAAGCTAGACTACTTGTTCAAGGGTACACACAAGAAGAAGGGATTGATTACACTGATGTCTTTTGCTCCTGTAGCAAGACTGGAAGCTGTTAGGATTTTCCTGGCATTTGCTGCATCCAAGAACTTCAAGGTCTATCAACTTGATGTGAAGTGTGCTTTTCTTTATGAAGTGATTGATGAAGAGGTATATGTCAAACAACCACCTGGTTTTGTAGATCTTGATCATCCTGATTATGTCTGCAAGCTTGACAAAGCTCTTTATGGGCTGCATCAGGCACCCAGGAAGTGGTATGAAACTCTATCTCAGTATCTCTGCAAACATGGATATTGGAAGGGTACTATAGATGGAACTCTCTTCATCAAAGGATAGGGAAATGACTTGATGCTAGTTCAAGTATATGTAGATGACATCATTTTTGGTTCAACTAATCCAAGGCTCTGTAAAGACTTTAAGAAGCTAATGAAGGACATATTTGAAATGAGTGCCATGGGGGAACTCAATTTCTTTCTGGGAATTCAAGTGAAGCAAGTTGAATGTGGCATCTTCATTAGTCAGTCAAAGTATGTTCAGGACATACTCAAGAGGTTTAACATGACTGATTGTAAGATTGCTAAGACACCCATTATAAGAAACCACTCCCTTGGACCTTATCTTGTGGGGGAGTGTGTGGATGAACACCTTTACAAGGCTATGACTAGGTCTCTTATGTATATTACAGCTAGCAGGCCTGATATCATATTTGCTACATGTATTTGTGCAAGATATCAAGCTAACCTAAGATGTCTCATTGTTAGGACCATATACATATGGAGTACTAACTGATAATGTATGAAACCAGATCAAATAGTGCGGAATCCTATTTGATTGGTGATCCAATCTGTGAGAACACAGTTCCGATCAATCTAACGATTAAAGAAAACGTTAAGAACGATTAGAACAAGATCAACTGCGAACTATGAAGTTGGAACAACTTTCGAGAGTCTCTGGATGGCTAGGGTACGAATATGTGTCAAAAGTGTTGAAGTGTTACGTTTTTCCACATATTAGGTGATATTTATAGGTTAGGTTTTTTCAATCGTACGACTGAACCATTAGCATGGTTCAGTCGTGCGACGGAATCATGCGATTGATTCATACACATGACTGAAGGTTCAGTCGTGCGACTGAGTCAATCTTATGTCTCAATTATGCGACTGATCCAGTCTTCTGGTTCAGTTGTGCGACTGGTCCATCAGCATGATGTAGTCATGCGTATGGTCCATTAGCATGGTCCATTCGTATGAAGACTTCTTACAATTAAGTTTGAAAATGTTTCTCAATCATTATTGACTAAGAACTATGCACAATAACCTCAAACCTATATAGTTAGTTCAATATACCTTATTACACAATAAATAATGAAACATTAAACATTATAAGCATCAATCACATATTCTATTTCATTCAACTTGTTCATTACATATATGTAAGACATGACAGACATTTATATTAGGCTCCTAAACTAGGTACATATGTATCAACAAACTCCCCCTTGGACCTAGTTTACATTAACGTCTGACACTCTTCATTAGCTCCTCAAATCTCTTGTACTTCTCCTCTCTAGTAACTCCTGCATGTATTTCTAATGCAAAACAGAGTCGTATAAAGTTATAGAACTGGAGGGCTTGTACAATATCTTGCATGTCATAGAATAGTGGCCACTTGTACAATGTACAGACATCTTCTGTAGACAAGTTTGTTAGCCACATAGGGTCGAATACCCGGATAGTTTCAATTTTTCCTTCTCTATTTAGAACTATGACCACTTCGCCTGTTCTCCAATCATAATACCACCATTTCAAGTGTGGAGTGAAGTCCTGTGGCATTTCCCATAAGGGAATCTTGGACATTATGCGTGGGGAACTCCACTTCAGCACCACTTTAGGCTTTCCAAAAATGGGATCCACTTCAGACCTACGAATGTACCTCTTCAGTTGTTGAGGTCTGAAGTTTACCCATCTGTTGTGGTATTCTTTCTTTAGAGCAGCCTCAAACCAGCCTGACATTTTTCTAGGATCAGCGTATAGCAGATTTAAACGTGCCAGCTGGTTGAGCTCAAAACCTAGGAGAGTTTTCAGATCATGTGGATATTTGAAGTACTCTATTCTCTTCTCCCTCTTAACAGGATAAATGTTAAGATCCTCAAAATACGCCCATGCAATAATATAGCCAGACACCTTTAGATGTTTCTTGACCTTGTAGAGCTTGGTGTAGGCATTTTGCTTTTGAGTTGTGCGTTGGGCTTGTATCTCAGCAAAACAAGTTGCCCATTCAACCTTCTTTATATCAACATCAGCGTCCGAGGCTTGGGCTTGGCTTTCATTCTTTTTGTTTCTTTTTCCATCTCATCTAGTTTGCTGAATGTAGCACTACCTAGAGTGTCACCCAAGTCAGGGATCACATTGCCCTCTCGGTCAGTGTACTCTGGATAGTGTTTGGCTGTCACATCTTCAATCTCTATTTCATCGACATCCTGTACCTCCTCATCAGTTAGAATATTTACTTCGGGAGCATCTTTTATTAGCTCGTTTGGATTCAATCTGGACATCTCAGCGAGTTGCTCGTCAGTCATATCGTGAATGATTTCTCCTTCTTCGGGAGTGTAGCTCACCGATCATCTGACAATCCCTTGCAAATCATGGTGAATTGAGACTTGATTTGTTGTAGAGGAGAAACATCATATTCATCTTGCTGTGATGTTTGATCTGCTTGATTTAAACATTTAACAACTCAATCATTAGTAATTAATCAAGACATTTAAACATTAGATAAATTTATATGAACATTAATTACATAATTGTAATACAAGATTCAAGTAAAAAAGTGTTCTAAATACAAAACATTTAATTTTTACTTTGATCCTTATCCGTCAGTTCATCAACAGCAGGGTTGAGGATGATGCTCCTTGGTCTTGTGCTCTCTTAGTCCTCCTTTCTTGACCTTGAGCAGAGGCTGATGCAGCAGCATCACCTTCTTCATCATTATCATCACCTTTCTTCTTTCCCCTCGATCCTTCATCATTACTGTCATCTTCTTCATCAGACTCATCATCATCACTATCATCTTCGTCATCATCATCATCATCATCTTCACCTTCCCGAATCTTTAATGGCTCATCTTTTGATCCTTTCAGTCTGAGCATGATCTGCTTGTTCTTGGCCTCCAACTCCTCAATCCTTTTAATTGATTGATCATTCTGCTCCTATAGTTGGGTAATCTGCTGTGCTTGAGCAGCATTGAGCTCCACACGCTAACTTAGTTATGTAGCTCTTTGCTCATCAGCAGCTAACAACTGTAGCACCATCCGATTTAGTATGGCTAGTTGTTCCTCTACCCCAATGAAGGGTAGAGTGGGTCTGGTAGTGAAGGTAGAGTGGGTTGAGGGACTTGCTTGGTGGCTGGTGGTGGTAGTGATGGATGTGGTGAATATAGGTGGTGGGATAGGAGTGGATGGTGAAGGTGTGGCTGTAGTAGTGGTGGTTGGGAGTGTGGAAGTGATGGTGGGAGGTGTGGTAGTGATGGTGGGAGGTGTGGTAGTAGTGGTAGGGGGTGTGGTAATGGTGGTAGTTGTGGCAGTGGTAGTGGTTGTGGTAGTGGTGGTAGATGTGAACATAGTAAATCTAGGCCTCTTACCTTTTTTTGCCATAAGGGTGAGCCATCCTCTTCTTCCTGGAGCCCTTAGAGATAAAAGCTCCCCCTTGGCTGCTGGCCGGTCCGGGGTGTACGAAGGATTTTTTTCCTTAGTATCGTCACCCCTAGACTCAGTCAGGCGTCCACCAACTACCCTGAGCCCTCTCTCAATGGCCACGACCCGGCTTCTCACCGTCCCTACCAATGGCTCCTCGTCCGACTCCTCCTCTTCATCCATCTGAAAGTCGGGGTGGATTGGAGCCGGCTCGAATCCACCCAGACCCTCACCTCCTAGACCATCACCATGGTCATCATCGTCATCTGAGTCATCGGTGGGTAGCTCAATAGGCTCTACATCGGAATCATTGTCATCGTGATGCCACTTCTTGTGAGAAGGCTCCACGTAATCAGCATCGGCCATATGCATGAACAATCTCCTAAAAGGGGGCTTTACCTGCTTCCCCCTATACACCTTCATCCTTCCTAGAGTGGTGTCATCCATCACCTCTAGCATCACTGCATTATCCTTCTCCTTGGGTAGTAAGGGGAGCTTCTCATCTATGATCATCTGCAAGAACCTTGAATACATGCAGAAGCTCTCCTTACCCTTGGCCTCAAGGTTCTCGATCATGTATGTGAAGATCATGTTGGAGAAGCTAAAGGGGTGATTCAGCACCAGTCCCACGTAGGCATTCTGGATTTGGTCAGATAGATCATCAAATCCACCCCTCCGTGAAGCAATGCACTTGAGAATGACGTGTGCTAAGTACTTTAACTGGGGACACATGTTGCTTTTGTTTAGCACACCTGCGTTGATGTCCCCAGTATACTTCATCCTTAGAAAATATCCCCTTACAATCAAAGGATGTAACCCAGTTGGGTGGGCAGCATCATCACCCAAGTCCAGTACTTGTCGAATGTCCGTTGCCGTCACCTCAATCTCTTCCCCAAAAATGGTACGCCGAATGCAGTAGGGCTCAGTCGATCTGCCAATAGATGCACCCTCCCAGAAAGCCTGCTGTCATGATCGGTAGGGTGTGCATGGAGCAGATATGGCTCTGTAGATCCTAGATCGCCTCAGAAATGCAATAATACCCACAAACTCAGCAGCATTCCTAGTGGTGGCATCCAAGTGAGCACAAATGTTGTGCTTGGTGTTGATGATCCACCAATCTGCCATGTTTCTATAACACAAGACATATAAACATGATATTAGTCCATAATAGAAACTATTGACAATTTAAACTGTTCTGAAATCAGTCTAGTTCAATTATGCGATTAAACCATACGCCTGAGTTCAGTCGGGCGATTGAGCATGCGACTGAGTTCAATCGGGCGACTAAGCATGCGGATGAGTTCAATCGGGCGAATCAACATGCGGCTGAGTTCAATCGGGCGATTCAGCCTGCGGCTGAGTTCATTCGGGTGATTGAGCTCATACGCCTTGTTCATTCGGCTGATTGAGTCATTCGCTCAGCTCAATCGTGCGATTGAAGTTCATTCGGAGTGTCTAGTCGCATAACTCTCTGTTCGACACTCAAACCCCAAATCTAGGTTAAAATTTGATGATAAATGTTTTGTTTAGACTCTTTAGATTCACAGGGACCCTAACTATCACTGTATATCCTTTATTTTAACCATTAATCACATTTACGTGGTCTATTTGAAAGTTTTTACAGATTTCTTGATTTTAGTCGAATTTGGTCTGCTAGGGTTTGATTACACCACGCCTTTTGTGTGACATCGATCACTAATTACCTGTAGAAGGTGAGAGTACATGTTAGTAACACAATCTTAGTGTGAAATCAACTAAATCAAATTTTGGCAGAGTAAGGTTGTTATCTTGCAATTTTGGAGCGATTGAAGGGTGGTGAGAATGTGCGACCGACTTTAGCCCTATTTATACTGATTTTATCTTTAGTCAGGTGACTGGACCTATTCGCACGTTTCATTCGGGCGACTGGGTCACAATCGTGCAACTGGCTCAGTCGGTCACATCCATTCGTGCAACTGGCTCAGTCGGTCACATCCATTCGTGCGACTGGGTGTCAGTCATGTGACTGACTCAGTCGGTCTCCTTCATTCGTGCGATTGGTTCATTCTGGTGATCCAATCGTATGGATTCACCCATGCTTATGGTCCAATAATATGTCTGGTTCATATGTGTGGTTCAGTCGTGTGATTGAGCTCATACGTATGATCCAATCATGCGACTGTCCATACTTATGGTCCAGTTGTGCAAATGGATTATACTTATGAGTTTCACCTCATGCACTTTCAAAAACTTAACTTGTTAGTTATTATAAGACATTATGACCATTGATCATCTCAACATGACCTTTTTAATTTGAAAAACTGTTGATCACCTTAGACGTGATCCTTAAAAACCCGATTGGTCAGCTCAGACGTGACCCCTTTTAAGTGAGTGTTTCATAGATTGAATTCCGATGCATAGTCTGACTTTTACCTACTAAATGACTAGAAAATTTATAAATAAAACAACTAGACATTAAAAACAAAATTAAGACATATTTTTGTATTTTTGATTTGAGAAGGATTTGAAACCTATTAGAGTAATTCTAATCGATTTTACTTCCTGGACATTACAACTTCAATTCTAGTTTATCATTTCTGGTACAACTTATTATGGAATCATACAGGTATATCAGAATCATTTAGGACATTTTAATAGACTATTTTGATGCTAGATTCTTGTTTTTGCTGAGAGTCAATAGCAATTTTAGGAAATCATACTAGGGCCACAAGACGCACACAATGATTTTGACTTTCAAGAACTGCAGCTCATGATGATTGTCATTATACTTGTCCTCTTAAATTCATAAACAGATTTTTGACACACATTCGTGATGATTTAAGGTTTAATTATTTCAACAAGCATTTGTGGATCCCACGCTTATATGGTAATCAACGTTCCTCAAGAGATTTTTTGAGCGGTCTACGGGTATATTTCAAGAAGAAACTATTCTAAGAGCTTTCAAAGAGATACCAAGCCTCAGGTCAGTGTCATAGCACAATAGAGAGGCGCAAACAACAATGAATTCTAGAATATTTAGGTTATGCTTATCCTCAGGTCAGTGCCACCGCACAGTAGAGAGGCATACAAACTATCTTCTTGTTCGGGAAATTATTTTCTTTTTGCACATATCTCACCAACAACATCAGTTATTAGCTTGATTGCGTTTTGCATTTTTCATGTGCTTTGCTCATATTTTATGGTCAATCGCACACATATGTGGAGTTTATTTTGCTCTTCACCCCTTATTGGAACAACATTAATTGTGTTAACCAGGGATAAGATGGGAACCCACAGCAAGTTGAACAACTTAGTATGAATTTTAAATCACCAATGAGGGTTTACTTATCTATTGTGTTGAATTTACCGACCCATCATATAATGAGCTAGCAATCTCTAGGTCTACTTTCTCTATGTTACCTTGGTAGCATACTAGTTTTACTATTATTTTTCTTTTTATTTTGCTTAGACTTTTCAGCCTTAAACTTTGAGTTTTGTATCTTAATCAATTAAACTTTTGGAAGTCCCAAATAATCAGTTCCTTGTATACTATCATTTTTCATATACGTTGAATCAGTATCACAGATTTGATTTCTTTCCTTTTAGCTAAGTTGTCCTCCTCCCTCATTTTTTATAAGTAATTAAATAAAGCAACTAATTTAATACTAATCTAACCTATTCTCCCCCTAAAATTCTAAACCGAAAATATTTTTGTGTTTTTGTATTTTTATAAACAGGAAAATAAAATAAGACAAAATAAAATAAAATAAAATAAAATAAAAATGTCAGACTAAGCATTTTCTTCCTCTGTGATCACATCACTTTTCTTTTTTACGCCATTAACCTCTAATAGATACAAAACCTCGGTCTATCAAATGCTTTTGTGTAGAGGTCGGCGCGTTGAAAATCTGTATTTATTCTAACCACATCGATTAATTGCTTTACAAAACAATCACGTATAAAGTGATAGTTAATGCCGATATGTTTAGTTTTAGGATGTTGGACTGGATTTTTTGTTACGGCTATAACAGCAGAATTATCAACATAGATAGGAGTGTTAGAGAATTGCAAACCGTAGTCGCGAATTTGCTATTGAATCCATATGATTTGTGAACAACAATTTGCCGTAGCAACGTACTCAGCTTCACATGTTGATAGAGCAATGGAGGTCTGCTTCTTACACTGCCAGGTGACTAACCGTCTACCAAAGAACTGACATCCTGCTGATGTTGACTTGTAATTCATTTTGCATCCGCCATAATCCGAGTCATTATACCATGTACGCTCAAAATCATTTTCATGAGGATACCACAATCCGACTGTTGGAGTACCGTTCAGATAACGGAAAATCCGTTTAACTCCTATGAGATGGTTGACTTTTGGTTTCACCTGATATCTGGAGCAGAGACACGTTGCATACATGATATTCGGACGAGACGCTATGAGATACATAAGGGATCCAATCATTCCTATATACATTGTAGCATCAACCAGATCACCATTTTCGTCGGGTGCCACATCGATAAGCACCATCATGAAGATAGCCTTTTTCCATGACTGAGGCATAATCAGCTGAGTATAGATGATTTCTTGTCTGTGCTCTTGATTGTACATCCCCTATGATGTTGTCCAGAGGATGATATACATTAAGTCAAGATCCGGGAGTGGTGGGTACAACTACTTCCTGATCCAGATTTTGAGTTCCTCGTTTAGTATCTGTAGCCGTTGGACTGGGAGTTTCCGAAGTGTCAGAGGCATCAACATCTGATGCTTGTGTACTTTCAGTAGCAGGAACCTATTTCTCCTCATCCACCTAATCAATTTTCCAAGTCTTCATCGTCAGAGGAAGAGTCACTTACTTCAAGTGCTCCCCCTGACGGACTAGAAGACTCACCTTGTGAACCTGATGTTGTCGAGTTTAGTGACGGTGTGTTTAAGACATCGTACATCATTTTGGTCTATAACTCATCATCAGGAAGGGAAAGAGGGATCTTGAAGGACTTAAAGAATCCATCATAATCGAAGAAAAATGTGTATCCTTTTCCAGCAGGGGGAGTGGTGTATCTCTGAACGTTAACGTTGCACCACACTTCTACTTGACCTGTTGAGTTGTTGTAAACTCTCTTATTTGGTATGTTGTATAATAGAAAAATCCTTCTTCAGCCTTCTCACTGAATTTCCCTGACTGAGTTTTCTTTGGCAGCGTACATGGTGCGCCAAATGGTTCGAGGTACTCCAGATTAGGTTTACATCGTTGGAGCAACTCGTAACACGTTTTACCATGACATTTGACCACCAGGACTCAATTCAGGGTGTAACATGCATTGGCAACTGCCTCATTCCTAAATTGGATGGGCAATTTCGAGTCTGCTAGCATCGTTCGTGTTGTCTCTATCAAGCTCCTGTTCTTTCGTTCAGCAACTCCATTCATTTGTGGAGTGTAGGCAGATGTGAATGATGTACAATTCCTTCTCTTTGCAGAATGCCTCCATCCACTGGTTCTTGAACTCCATGCCGTTGTCTGAGTGAATTTGTTGCACTTTTAGCTTGTAGAGAGATTCCAATGTGGTCACCAACTGTTTGAACGATTCAAATGTTTCTGATTTAGATTTCAGAAACATTACCAAAGAGAATCTGGAGTAGTCATGAGTGACTACGTAACAGTACAAATTATCAGCGATGCTCTTGGTGCTCACAGGACCAAACAGATCCATGTGTAGAAGTTCGAGAGGCAATTCAATGGAATTTACTTTCTTTGCCTTGTGAGACTTCTTGGTCTGTTTACCTTTCTTACACGCTACGCAAAAATCCGGAAGTTGAAAATTCTTAACATTAACTCCATTTAATAAGTCATTCTAAATCAGATGATTCATCTTCCATGAATTTATGTGTCCCATTCTCCTATGCCAACAGATTGAGTCCCTCTCAGTTTCCTTTGACAAGAAGCATTGAACTTGATGATTGGTTATGGAGGCTTTTGATAGATCCAAAACATATAAGTCATTATATCTTGAAGCTGACATTAGGATTTTGTCCTCCGGGATAATGTAATCCTTCTTCAACACATAGCACTTCTTGTTGTCAAAAACAACCTTGAATCCTTTGTCACATATCTAGGATACCGAAAGCAAGTTATTCTGTAATTGCTGAACATAGTTGACCTTATCAAACTTGACTTTCTGGTTTCCCACTTCGCCTTGAGCGGTGATGTATCCTCCATTATTTCCAGCAAATGATACATGGCCCCCTTTAATTTGTTTCACATTTGATAGGAGAGACGGGTTCCCGGTCATGTGCCTAAACGCCCCACTATCAACAATTCAGGTGTTTGTTATAGCACTGTAATGGACACCCTGCACATTCAGAGGAAATTATTAGTTTAGGTTGGGATCCAAGCCTTAACTGGCTTGGGTGACCGAGAGGAATAACATATCATGAACTCAACCCACTATCCATTTGAGGGTGAGGGCATATCATTCTTCTTAGTGTTCTCCGTATCAGACACTAGACTTGAATTTTCTTTCCATAAGCCAGTTTTGTGTAAGGCATGTTGTGATAAACAGACGACTGGCTTACGGTTTTAACTTTAGGTTCATCACTTCTTTTTGGTGGAGTAATAAAACTCCTTTTCGAAGAAATTGGTTTAGTATCATAAAGTTCAATTTGTTAGGTTTAGGATCAATAGATCTAGTCCACTTTATATAGGCTTAGTACTTGAATTAATATCTGTAATGAATGGTTGTAATTCATTATTATGTATGCATTAAATGTATATGTTAACCCATATATATGTGTGTTGATTTATGCATGTTTGCAAGTACAAACATTATACTTGGTCAATTTCTGAAAATTGACAAGTGTAAGAAACATCTACAGATGAACATTTTGTTCTTTCGTAGATATGTTCCTTACAATTAACAAACATCCGAAGATCATCTGCGGATGAACCATCAACTGGAGTGATGAGAGAATTTCAAGTGAAGACTCCTGCGGAAGAACAAGTTTCCCGCTGAACAACAAGTCTCCTGCGGAAGAACAAGTTCCCTACAGAAGAACAATCAACTACGGAAGACAATATTCCTGCGGAGACCAAACACTTGTATTCAAACAATACAAGTGTTACTAGTCAACAAGTTAGTTTGCGAATTCCAAGAAATCCGGAGATTCCTTAACAGAAACAATTCCAATTCCAAGAGATCCGGTGTTCCCTTAACAGAAACACCATTGTCTATATATATGGATCCTAGGTTTCAAATCAAGGGATGACTTCGACGGCAAACATCCAAGCAACAATTACAATCACCAAACATCACATCACACAAATCAAAACCCTGGCAGCCGTCACATCTAACACAAAAATTCAATATTGTTCATTCATTGTTTATTGGTAATCATTAACATGTTTTAATGAAATACACTTAAATATAATATTTGTCAAATCATTAATTGTGTTTCATTCTTTGTGTTCTTAAATCATTGTTGATATTGATTTACCATTCAAATAATTAAACCAAGCCAACATTGATTCCGCAAACATTGACTTGAATTCAACTGACACTGATAATTCTGGATTCCGATCCTTGGATTCACAGGTGGTATCAGAGCCAAGTGCTCATTGATTTAGATCAATTGATCTATCGGTGTGAGTTGTGTTTAATTATTTTCGAAAATTTTTGTGCGATATTTAATTTGTCGATTAACTTGGATCTATATTCAAATCAATTGAATAGTAGATCTTGGCTATCGATCAAATTAATAACTTGTTTGTATCTCTTGAACAAATTCGTTAGTTAACATCTTAGATCTTAACTAATCATGAGCAACTTTGGTGGATCATCTTACCAACCACCAAAGTTGGAAACAAAAGCTAACTTCAAATCCTAGAAAATCAAGTTCAGGAATCATGTGAATTATACAAATTCGGACTTATGGGTATCTATAACAGAAGGTCCTTATATTCCACGCACCCTCAGGACGGATTATAATGATAACAATCAACCCATAAGCACGAAAGATCTGTCACCTGATGATATTAAGAAGGTTAAAATTGACATCAAAGCATACAGCTTGCTGAGTATGGCTTTACTAGAGGAAATATTAATCAGATGTGAAAACTATAAAATAGCAAATTCCTTGTGGAAGATTCTTCATACACTCTGTGAAGGGAGTGATGAAATCCTAAGCATCAGGAAGGACACCCTGCATTCACAATATGAAACTTTTCATCATATTGAGGGTGAATCAATCCCTCAACAACTCCACAGGTTTATGCAACTTGTTACTGAAATGACATTCTGGAGTTGAAATACACAAATGAGAAATTGAACAATAAAATGCTCCATACTTTGCCAAAAAGTTGGAAGCAAACAGTATCCATGTTCAAGAATACCATAGATCTCAAAGCAGTCGGTCTAGATATTCTAGTGGCTAAAGTTGAGGCTCTTGAAATGGATGAGAACACAAGAAACAAGAGTTTGAGAACTCATGTATCACCATATCATTTTAGAGAAACAAAAAGTGCAGGAAGTGCCTTCATGTCCAATAATTATGGTGATAGCACTTGTACTTTGAGTGAAGATGAAGAGGAAGTAAGCTTCTATACCTCAAAACCTCCTAAGAAATCTTCTCAAGTAAGTCAAGAAAAGAAAAAGAAAGAATAGATGATCAAAGAGATAAATCATCTGAAAAACTATCATCCAACAATCAATCAGAGTCTATCACTGTCATTCTAGATTCTGAAGAACAAAAAGCAGCTTTCAGTTCAAGCTTTCAAGCTTACCTAGGAAGTTCATTGTCCACTACTAACATGTGCCAACACGATTTAGAAGAACTGCTTCCAAATGTAGTGGAGGAGATGGATCTTCAATGGAAAATGGAAATGATTTCTTATAGAGCCAAACAATGTCTAAGAAGAAACAAAAATTTGGCTGCTGCAAGTAAATCATCACGAATTGGAGTTGATAAGTCAAAGGTTAGATGCTTCAAGTGCAATCTCTATGGACACTTTTCAAGAGAATGCAATCAACAAAATTCTGATTCAACACAACATTAGAATCATCAGGCTAACCAACCTCCATCAAGTCAAAGATTCTTCAGACAGCCACAACTGGCCAACTCATCCCTACCAGTCACCAATACACCAGCAGGAACCATCAGCTCAAAAGAATCTGGGCTAATAATCATCAAGATGGAACCTATGACTAGAGTCTGCATGAGAAGGAAGTGTTAGAAGAAAATCAAGCTCTAATGGCTCACATGGAAAACAAAGTTCCACCCATGGCAAGTGAGGTAAGAGACAGGTTATGTTCATCAATATGTGTTGAGGAAGTAGAAAGATATAGAGTCCATGCTCAACAATAGCTGATAAAGTTAAAGAAACAATGATTTTGAATGAATCTCATGTAAGAGAACATAATTATATCAAATTAAAATTAACTCTTTACAAAAGGATTTAGACAAAATTGTTTCTGAAAATTACAGTTTGAAAGCACAAGTTGAGCATCTGACCACTTCCTTAACCAAATCCATGGTTGATCATGCATCAACTGAAGTAAAACTTCAAAAGTTTCAGCTTTCATCTCAATAATATGAGATATTACTAAATTCTCATATTGAATCAAAAATAGGTATGGGTTGGATTATAATGTTGTGGCACTATGTTCCTTTGCCTAAATCAATGACAAACAATTTGTCAAAACATTTTGTGCCAAGCACCAATATAAGAACTAGCTCAAATATATCTAACGCTGACAATAAAATTCAAGTGAATGAAACTAAGTCTTTTGAATCAGAAAAGAGTAATCAATTCAATTCAGAATTTGAGTTTGATGAGTGGGATGACTTGGATGATTCTGATGAACATAATGATGATCTTCTCAACACGAGTAAGAAACCTGTTTTTAAAACAAATATCCCAAAAGTTCTTGAAGAAACAAAGCTGCCATACCCTCCTAAACAAAGAAACATGTTGAAGACCATCTGCAAGAGAATAGCTCAATTAAATGAAGGTCTTCAAGAGCTAAATCAGCAACAAACATCTTCGAATAAAGTAAATGAAAAGTGTGCCTCTACCGAGGAAAGACACAAGTCATCTATGGAGAAAGGAAAGAGAATGGCATCAGCGGATCATCAACGGAAGAAGAAACCTCTCTCCAGTATCGGATCTATGAAAAAAGAAAACTTCTTCGGTGGAAGTTAACATTGACTCAGTAGATGATCTACGGAAGAGAAAATCATCAACAAACAAACACAAGCTTCTCAAACCAGAAAAGAAAGAATCTACAAAGATGAAGAAGATTGAAAAACCTCAAAAGTTGGCGGACCATAAGAATGATTCTGAGAAAGAATCAGTGGAAAAGTATTGCAAATGGTGTGACATGAAAAATCATAATACCGAAGATTGTTACTTTAGTAGCTACTATTCCATTTGCAATATGAATAATCACATGATTGCTGGCTCAAGACAAAAGGCTCAAAGAATAAAGATTCAGATAAGTCTGAATCAGACACTCAATCTACTGATTGTGAAAAGGGTTCAAAACTGAAGAATTCTAAACAAAACTCAAAGTCAAAATCAAAGGATAAAACATCCTCAAGTGTTAATCATTCAAAGAAAAGATCAACTTTCCTACATTCAAAAACACCTCATAAACGAGTAGATTTGTCTGAAAAGGAAACCTAGGATGATGATGTACTCTTTGATAACTTTGAAAAATGAATTCATATACATCATTCAAGAACAAAAGACAATGAGACATTTAATAATAAAGTTTCAGTGTCAAAATCAAAGCATCAAACAAGTAAACATAAGGTGAAACAAGAAGAAGTTGGGAATCAAGAACCCAGTTCATCAACATCCCTTTCAACAGAATCATCTTCATCTAAAACAACTCAGAATGAATCAAGCAAACCTAAAACTGAAACTTCAAGACTTATTCATGAAGGAGTAACCATTCTAGACACTGCTGGCAAACCCAAGATCATTAAGGCTTGGGTTGTCAATTCTAACTGCTTTATTTCTGCATGCAGGAACAATATTGGAGAGCTGACAATAAGTGGTATGTTGATAGTGGTTGTTCTAGGCATATGACAGGAAACTGTTCACTTCTCCATGATTTCAAACATAAAACTGCTTCTTATATGGCATTTGGTGGGGACAAAAATGGAGGTAAAATTGTTGGTGAAGGAATGGTAACAAATGGTGTTCTCAAGCTTGAGAAAGTCAATTATTGTGGAAATTTACAGTACAATTTACTTAGTGTGTCTCAAATTTGTGATCAAAATTATACCATATTGTTTGATAATGCTAACTGTTACATTCTTAAGCCAGGTTTTTCTGTTCCTGAAGAGTGGGTCCTTCTTAAAGCATCAAGAAAAGGAAACACTTATGTTTTGGACATGAATAACACCTCACTCACAAAACATGAAACATGCCTTCTATCTAAGTTATCAGAAGATGTATCTCGATTGTGGCACAGAAGGCTTCTTCACTCTAACATGAAGAACATGAACAAATTGGTGAAAAATGACTTAGTCATTGGACTACCAAAGAAAGAGTTTCATTGCTCAACTCATTGTTCTTCTTGTTACAAAGGAAAATAAAATAGAGTGTCTCATAAATCAAAAGCAATCAACACTAATACTACACCACTCAAATTGCTTCACATGGATCTGTTTGGTCCTACCAATATGATAAGCATTGGAAAAAGGCAATATTGTTTGGTGATAGTTGATGATTTCACAAGATTCATATGGGTCTTTTTCTTAAAACAAAAGAGTGAAACATCAGAAACACTAATGGACTTTGTCATCAAGATTGAGAATAAACTTGATACTAAGGTCAAAATTTTTAGGAGTGACAACGGTACTGAATTTGTCAATTTTGAACTGGACTCATTTTGCAGGAACAAAGGTATTGCAAGGCAATTCCGTGCTCCAAGAACTCCACAACAAAATGGAGTGGTTGAAAAAAGAAACAGAACTCTCATTGAAGTAGCCAGAATAATGCTAGCTGATTCACAATTGCCTATCACCTTTTGGGCTGAGGTAGTGAATACTGCATGCACTGTTCAAAACAGAACATTAATTGTCAAAGAACACAACAAAACTCCTATTGAGCTTTTATTTAAAAGAAAACCATACATAGGATATCTTAGAGTTTTTGAATGTCATGTATCTGTTTTAAACATAAAAGAGTCATTGGGAAAATTTTCAAAAAAAGCATATGATAGTTTCTTTATTGGATACTCTTCAACATCTAAATCTTGTAGGATCTATATTCCACAACTTAACATTATGGAAGAAACTCCTAATGTATCCTTTGATGAATCTGTATTTACTAAATCAGTTAAAGGTTCATATTGGTTGTTTGACATAGATGCTCTTACTAAATCTTTTAACTATGATTATTTGAACACTACAAGATCTGTTGAAGTATGCTATCTTTTTGTTCCACCTCATATGAATGAAGTAACATTATTTGTTGATCCTCTAAGGATACAAACATCCTTAGGAAGAAACACTTCATTAGCAGAAGCTTATACTGCATATGGTGAGGAACAATGGGCATCTAAAGAGGAAAATGGTGTCCGTGCATCAGATCCAGGCTCTCAAGTGAATACAACAAACGTTGGAAATGTTTCAAGTCCTCACTTATCATCTGGAGAAGTTCCTATGACTCTTACGGAAGAACAAAATAATTTCGGAGAAGTTCCTATAACTCCTATGGAAGAGGAAATTGACTATGGAGAAGCCCCTACAGCTACTGTAGAAGACTCTCATGATGCTGCTGATAATTAGACTACTGAAGATCATTCAACACCACATGTTGAACTTTTTGACTACTTCCTAAACTCTCAACCTGTTTTGGATCAGACTGCATAATGGATATGACTAACCTAGAATCATCTATTCCAGTTGAAACAACTCCATCAACAAGAATTAATAAGACTCATCCAGTCAACAACATCATTGGAGATTTTACAAAGAGAACTACAAGAAGCCAAAGTGGTACTGCCAACATTTGCCTTTTCAATTGTTTCTTTCAAAAGTGGTTCCTCCAAACATCACTGCTACTTTAAAGGACAATAGCTAGATTGAAGCTATGCAAGAAGAGCTTCAACAATTTAGAAAGCAAAAAGTGTGGTCTCTAGTTGATTTACCTGAAGGCCAACATCCTATTGGAACAAGATAGCTCTACAAAAACAAACTGGATGACAGAGGGATCATGGTAAGAAATAAAGCAATATTGATTGCTCAAGGATACACACAAGAAGAGGGAATAGACTATGATGAAGTTTTTGCACCAGTTGCAAGAATTGAAGCCATAAGAGTGTTCCTAGCTTATGCATCATATAAGAAATTCACTTAGTGGAAACTACACTTAGTGCATGCCAAACATTATTCAAAGTGACTATTTGTGGGAAACTTCATTTTGATGATACAAAGTGAGTATTATTCTGATGTAATCAAATCACTCATCTAAGCACACTATGTACCGACACTTTATAATATCTATCTTCGCAAAAACATACACCCTCTATTTTGTGTAAACAAAGACCTGGCTGTATGATCACCATACTGTATATCAGTTATTAAAGGTGAAAAGATCATGATCCTCATCATCCTTCTATTTTGTGTAAACAAAGACCTGGGTTAAAGGCACCTCTATTTTACGTGAGTAAAGACCTGGTGACTTGATGATGATCATATCTAAGCTCTCAAAAGAATCCTATGTGATCAATTGTACATTTATCTAGAGCTTTTCTATCAATGCATTAATGAGATGTCAAATGAATCTCAAGATAGAACTTATAACTTAAAGTACATAGTTATTAAGTGCGAAAAAGTGATGATTTGACTTGCAAAGGGAGGACAAAATCTTCGTGCATAAAATGTGAAGCCCATAACAGTTATTTCCTAATCAATATGAAAACATGATAAACAGCATGCCTAATTGAGGTATGAATTTAAGTGGACAATATACTTGCAATCAGAACTGTGTTCATATATCAATTCAACTAAATAACTCATCAGGAAGAGGCTTAGTATTATAGTATGATCCCATTATATGTGTATATATGTCTATGCATCATCATACAGTTAAATAACTCTCATGATATTTTCCTTTTAAATTTATGATAAATGCATATTGTCCTCATTAATCACAAATTTAGGTGGAGTAGAAATCATGAAGATAAGTTTAACAATTAGCAGCTTCTATCTATAATTTGAAGGAATTGGAACCTGAGCACCAACATAGCTCCTGGATACATGAAGTTTTCTTCTAAATTATTTAAACTTTCTTGTACTCAATTGGCATGAATACAAAGTCATCAAGGTCCAATAGCAATAAATGGTTCTAAGCAGTGGACTTGGACCATACATCAAAATAAGTTTTTCTTCACAAGTGTTCTATACACATCAGCATATGCTACAGTGTCGTCTTTAGCATCAGTAGAAAATACAGTGTGGAAAACTTAAATGTCTATCGTAGTCTGGTAAACTACGGATGACCAAAGATCAACAAATATAATTTCATAGTTTGGCAACCTATGAAAATTTGTTATTCTTACTCAGCAAGTTTTTAAGTCATCCGTAGATGATATACGGAATCCGTAGATAATGTGCAGAAGAACTAAGAACTGTGGATAAGTTAAAATGTTGAGGGTCCCACATCATTAAATAAATAAAATTAATGTGTATGAGAAAGTATAAATGATGTTCTTTGACTTCAATATTCATTACTCACTTTTTCAGAATACTTTTCAGACCTAGAAAAACGCACTCAACAAACTTTTCCCCCTTCTCAAACATTCAAAAAAATTACCGATTCAAAACATCAAACAAACATATATTTCTGCTCTCAGATTACTGTGTTCAAGATGGATAACTGATTTGCAAAAGAGCACAATGTGTGCGCGTTCCTAAACTCGGACGACCCTGCTTTGGAAGGGTGTCAAGACATCATTCGGTATCTAAGAAGATCTAGGTTGTTCTATGCCTTATCTACAGAACCCGTGATTCATCGATCACTCATCTCTGATTTCTAGAACTCATCACATATAGAAGAAGATGGAGAAGTTATTGTAGCAGAAGTAAAGAACCAAAGATTGAGAGTGACTGAGCAGACTATCAGGAGAAATCTGGAGTTGGGAGAACAAGAAGTTGGTCACCCCGATGTGTTTGATAATGAATACATAGAAAAAGTGTTCTTATTGATCGGGTATGATGGTGATTTTGCCAAGGGGGAGATCAAGAAAGGAAGATCATGCAAGCCTTGCAGATTCTTATGCCATATTTATCTTAATTGCATATCCAACAAGAAGTATGGGCTCGACAGATTTTCTAGGCACGTATCATCAGGAATCATTGGCATTCTTGAAGGAAGAACATGCAACTACTCAAAGTACATCTTCAACTGTCTGAGTGACCACATCAAAATTCAAAAAGATGACAAAATGTTCATGTTTCCAAGGTTTCTACAACTGATAATCAATGGTGAATTGCCTGGACTAGAAAGAGACGGAGATGTGTTGGTGCAAGCTCATTTGAGTAGGTCTATCTTGAACAAGATCAGTGGAAGGTATGAAGGAGGAGACATGCCCATGTTTGCACATGTGGTTGATCCTACTACAGATATTCCTCAAGAGCTTATGTGGGAAGATCAACAGGGGGACTCTCCAACCAAATCTATTCAAGCCACACACTCACCAAATTTATCACCCATTCACCATCAACAACAATCTCCATAACTCCCCTCACACTCAAGTCAAAATACTAAACCCATTTCACCCATTCTATGTGTTCACTCTCAACAATCTCCTTTAGCCAGTCAGAACACTCAGCCCATCTCACCACTCACTCATCAATCATCTGAGAGTGTACATACTGAACCAATTTATGTTACTCAGTTTGTAAACTCAATTCACTCTGGTGAGACTGAGTTGATCTCACAAGCAAGCACCATCCTATTGTCATTCTCTAATCATGAAGAACCAGTTGCATCCAATCAAACAGAGCCTGTAGTGCACAGCAGGAACTTAGAAGCACAATCTCATCATGATAAGCTTGAACAATCACAAGATAAATGCTTAAGCTCAGCAAGTGTGGATGCTCATACTGAGGAGGCTAAAGATGAAATTGCTAACATTCAAGAAGAAAAGAACTATGAGGAAGTTATTGCTTACAATGAAGGTGATCTGAGTGATGATAACATCCCTTTAAGCAAAAGTTATCTGGTGGCAGAGTACAACAAGGTTGTAGTGAAGTCCAACTTCAAAAAGCAAAGGATTAAGGAGCTGAAAGGAATAATTGCAGGAAAGGATGAAATGTTGATGCAACTAGAATCAAGAATCAAAAGCTTATGAGAAGATGCCATGCGTAATAATGAAGTGATTGATGCCCTTCTTCAACAAGACTCTGAGCTGAAAGAATCAATAAAGAAAGAGAAAGATGAAAATGAGAAACTAACAGTGAAAATAGATCGAATGAATGACACTCTCTATGATCAATCAGCTCTGTTGAGAAGAAAAGAAGAAGAGATTGATCAGTTGAAGATGAAGATATGTGCTCTTGAATCAAACCAACTAAAGAAACCTGCTAAATCTTTTATGCAACTCATTCAAAACTCAAGGAAGAGGAATTATTTGGGCTCAACAAAGATTCAAGTAATCAATGTTGAAGATTCTCCTAAAAGGTTAAGGCATAAATCTTTTAAGCACACTCCTTCTATGGATATCTCAACATCAAAGCAAGCTACTATTGATGAAGCTGAGAGTGATGCTGAATGGAAAGAATTGACTGAAGAGGTGCCTAACAAAGAACAAGAAGTCTTAAAGGCTGATGATCTTCTGACAACAAAAGACATAATGGAAGAAAGGCCTGAATCTGCTATGTTTATGACCCTGATGAACCATGGATTTCCATATGACATGGTTGAAAGGATGAATATGACTGAGATGAAGAACACATTGAAAGAGTTTGAGCTTGCTAGATTTATGATTCCTAACTATGATTATGAGGCGTTCATAACATTTCAATCCATCCAGAAAATCAAGAAAGATCTAGGCTATTGTGACACTGCTAAACTCAACAAGTACAATATGGTATGCTGGCTTCAGGGACACAATTACAAGGCTCATGAGCTTAAACGAAGAAGTGTTGCTGAACTGAGAAGAATGATGGAACATGTAATGTCTGTTGAACTTGATACTGGAGTCAAATTCAGAATTGAAGCTCCAAACCCATCATATGAGCAACAAAGCAAACTCTCTGTTGATCCTATAACTATTGAATCTAAAGATCAGCACAAAGGCAAAGACAAACTGATCAGAGAACCAAGAGCAGTCATTCCTGGCAAAGTGTGGCCATTAGGGACAACTGTTAGAGAAATCACTGAACAGAAATCAACTCTCATAGAGCTATATGATCATATCACAACCCCCAGTTCTGAAGAAGAGAACAGGATTATGGCCTGGAAATATGATCCAGACTGGGATTGTGCAATTATCAAGAGAATCTCTAGAAGAATTTAGTATTTCCATGATACAGAAGCAGTGCTGAGGCTTTAGGAGAGAGACATCAAGGATCTGCAAAGTCTTATAATGTCTAACTATCCAATTCACTCAAGGGGAAGAGATTTCTCTATGTTGGTGGGAAAGTTAAAGACAAAATTTAAAGATGATGTGATTAAAGAAGCAAAAAGTGAGGATGATGAGCACAAAAAAGATTAGAGAGAAAGAAAAGATCAGGCACCAACTCCTCCTCATTAGTTGATGATGAATTCCTAAGGAGAGTTGGTTGTTCTAATAGGAAAACAGCAGCCATCAAAGTCATTGGAGGAAATCAATACACTATTCCCATAACTGAGTGGGGATATGTTGAGAAAACAAAAGAAATGGTGCTACTGAGGAACGCTGATGGTAGGAAAGGTGACAAGATAAGAATCTTCGACCCTGTAGAGATCAAAATGCTCCATCCAAGCTACACATCATTCTTACATGATAAATTCTTCCCAAAGCTGACAGACGGAAAAGCTCAAAATGATTTATGCATATACATTCATATGATACAAGTTGTGGATAAGCTGCATGCCAAAGCATACAAAAGAAGAAGATATAATGCTGGGATGCTGAAAGGAGCTAACATTGAAGATGTTTTAGAACTGAGAATCTCGGAAGAAGATGAGCTGGAAATAGTCAATAACCAATGTGTGATGGAAACGTTGACTACTGAAGAAGACATTCTGGGATTGAGCTTTGATACTCTTAAAAAGATATGCAGAATGGAGATCAAATACAAGTATGATGATCAAAAGGATGTAGTGTCTTACTTCAACAAAAGAATGGTGTCAATATTAAAAGAACTTTCACTTTTGAAAAGCTTATTACAAGTGTCTAAGCCTAAGGGGGAGTATGTTAGGACCATTTTCGGTATGGAGTACTAACTAATTTACGTGTATACCAAACCAAATAGTGTGAAATCCTATTTGATTGGCAATCCAATCAGTGACAACATAAGTATAATCAATCTAATAGTGAATCAAAACATTATGAATGATTGCAAGATGATTTACTGCGATCTATGAACTTGGAACAAGTGTTCTAGGGTCTTTGGACGGTTAGGGTACGATTTAGTGCGTAGGTATTCGAAATTGCTACGTTTTTCCACGAATTAAGTGGTATTTATAGGTTAGGGTTTTCCATTCGTACGACTGGACCATTAGCATGGTTCAGTCGTGCGACTGAAGCATGCGGTTGATTCATTCGCACGACTGAAGGTCCAGTCGTGCAATTGAGTCAATCTCATGTCACAATCGTGCGACTGATCCAGTCTCCTGGTTCAGTCATGCGACTGGTCATTAGCATGAAGTATTCATGTGTATGGTCCATTAGCATGGTCCATTCTCATGAGAACTTCACACGATTAAGTTTAAACATGTTTCTCAACCATTATTGACTAAGAACTATGTAAACAACCACAAACCTATATAATTAGTTCAATACACAATAAACACTGAAATATTAAACATTATAAGCATAAACCACACATTGTATTTCATTCATACCCATTCATTACATATATGTAAGACATGAAAGACATTTTACATTGAGCTTCTAAACTAGGTACATATGTATCAACAGAGTATTGTTAGGTCTAGGATCAGTAGATCTAGTCCACTTTGTATAGGCTTAGTACTTGAATTAATATCTGTAATGAATGGTTGTAATTCATTATTATGTATGCATTAAATGTATAGGTTAACACATATATATGTGTGTTGATTTATGCATGTTTGCAGGTACAAACATTATACTTGGTCAATTTCTGAAAATTGACTAAGTGTAAGAAACATCTACGGATGAACATTTTGTTCTTCTGTAGATATGTTCCTTACAATTAACAAACATCCAAAGATCATCTGCGGATGAACCATCAGTTGGAGTGATGAGAGAATTTCAAGTGAAGACTCATGCGGAAGAACAAGTTTCCTGCTGAACAACAAGTCTCCTGCGGAAGAACAAGTTCCCTATGGAAGAACAATCAACTACGAAAGACAATATTCCTGCAGAGACCAAACACTAGTATTCAAACAATACAAGTGTTACTAGTCAATAAGTCACCAAGTCAGTTATGCGAATCCCAAGAAATCCAGAGATTCCTTAACAGAAACAATTGAATCCCAAGAAATCTGGTGTTTCCTTAACAGAAACATCATTGTCTATATATATGGATCCTAGGTTTCAAATCAAGGGACGGCTTCGACGGCAAACATCCAAGCAACAATTACAATCACCAAACATCATATCACACAAATCAAAACCCTAGCAGCCGTCACATCTAACACAAAAATTCAATATCGTTCATTCATTGTTTATTTGTAATCATTAACATGTTTTAATAAAATACACTTAAATTCAATATTTGTCAAATCATTAATTGTGTTTCATTCTTTGTGTTCTTGAATCATTGTTGATATTGATTTACCATTCAAACAATTAAACCAAGCCAACGTTGATTCCGCAAATGTTGACTTGAAATCAACTGACACTGATAATTCCTGATTTCGATCCTTGGATTCACACAATTTTCTTTCTTGGTGTCTGATAATAAGGGCAATTAGAATCGATGTGTCCGCTCTTTCCATAATTGTGGCATGATCTACCTTCTACATGTTGGGAAAATTGTCTCTGTGGGGAAGTGTGTGATACAGGTGTGACTTTAGTCTGGTTGGGTTTGGACACTTCTTGTTTAGATATTTTTGCTTCTTTAACAAAATTCATTGTTTGAACGTTTTTAAGATCTTTAGCCTTTTGTTTATTTAGACTGTGACGTGGAGCACATGGATGGTTAACTAGTTTGGTCGTTGTGGGTTCAAAAATAGACATGTTTGAACCTGACTGTACATTAACCTTTTCAAATTGTTCATCCAAATTCATAATAGGTATCTTAACTTTAGATTTCAAAGTAGCCTCCTTCTGTTTAGTGACAGAATCCACCAATTTGCCCGTGGAATCCGGATCACTAACTAGAGGAGTGGACACCACATGATCCTTAATTGGATTGTTATTTACTTGTCTATATTTACCATTTAACATGATCTCATGTGGTTGGTGGAACCACTTTCTAACCCAAACCCTCCATGTTATTTCGTTCTTTCACTAAGTGTTGAACTATGTGAGAAGAACTGGTCCAACTGTGCAGTTTTTGTTTTAATGAGTTGACTTTGACTTCTAAAACTGTTTTTTCTTTCTTAGTTTCTTCCAGAGAGTTTAAATAGAACTATATATCATTGGCTTGATTAAAAGCAACAACCTCAGTTTCCCTTAGTTGTTTATTTAAAAGTTCTATTTTCTCTTTATAACTGTGCTCATTTTGTTTTAAAATCTGATTTGCTTCTATGCACAGTTGTAAGTCATTTACTAAGCTATCATTGTGGTCTAATAACCTAGAAAATTTTAAATATATGCTTTCTCTAAATTTATTACATTCATTACAAGCATGATTTTTAAAGAGTTGGTCTTTTGTACTTACATGTGGAGACTCGGTTGAATCAGCCATCAACGTAGAGTTTGACTCTTCGGATGCTAGAGATTCTCAACATGTCATTTTGAGATCTTCTTCAATCAGGTGATTGACCACATTCGCAGTATCTTCATTATTGGACATCACTAGTTCAACTGCGATTTCACCTTCACTTGCAGAGTCATCTTCCAAACCCTTTACATGGGCAATGTTCGATTCACCCAGAGACACAAAACTAAAGGTCCAATCCTGTCCTTCGACACCTTGAGCAGTCAAGTCCTTTGTCTCTTTGCTTGACGAGGTAGCTCCACTCATGGGTTTTTCTTGACGGTTGAAGGATGAGAATGGATTCTCGTTACCTGTCTTCTTGGGATTTACACATTCACGTTTGAAATGTCCCTTTTCTCCACAGTTAAAGCAGGTAACTTTGGTTTTGTCGAAACCAAAAGTAGTGTATTTTGTGGCTACCAAGTTCTATCCTGTGTTTTTCACAAACTTTCTTGCTCTCCTGACAGCACTAGCCAAAGCCCAAATTATATCCATTCTTTCTAGTTCATTCTCGTCCACTTGCTCATAGTCTTCATCGGCCAGATGGCAATTACCAATTTTCCCTGTAACTAGACCATCATAAGAGTGAACAACTGTTGTTAGAAGGTCCATATGCTCCTTTGCAACCTCCATAATAATATTTCTGAGATTCTCGATCTTCAACTTAGTAGCATTTGCTTCAGGTGCAATATATTGGGTACTAGATGACCCTGACGTTTCAGATCCTGCAGTTGTGGTTTGAGAAGGAGCGGTTGAACTAGACACAAATGCTATTTGAAGTGGTGCTCCTGAACTGGTTGGGTTGGGAGATGAGTTATACAGTGAAGGATTCTGGTCGTAGGATCCTTTCTGTGACCTGTACTTCATCCTCAGTTCCTCCTCCCTTAATTTCAGGATGAAGTCGTTTATGTCTAATTATGCCAGTATATTGTTCTGTCTCAAGTTAGACACAAACGAGTCCCACTTCTCTGGCAAACCATCAGCAAAGCTGGACACGTTGTCTTCCATTGACGTTGTGACCCCATAAGTGTGCATCTCACTCATTAGATGGTAGAACTTGTCTATGACATCATCCAAGCTTTCTTTCCCCATTGAAGAGAAGTTATCAAACTCCTTTTTCAGATCCTTTTCCTTTAGAGCTTTCAACGTTGCATTCCCATCGTATCATTTCTCCAAAGCTTCCCATAACTTCTTTTCTTGTTTGTTCTCAAAAAACTGATGGAATATGTCTTTTGGTATTGACTGAGTCAACATGACATACACCTTCTTTTCAGCATTGTACTTTGCCTTCTGGCTATCAGTCATACCACCCAAGGTTAATTTAACACCATCAGCACCAACAGGCATACTATAACCTATCTCAATAGATTCCTAAAGGTTGGGATCAACTCCATTAAGATAGATCTCGAATCGTTGCTTCCATTGTGGGTAATCATCTAACATTATAAGTTTAGGTGGTTTATTATGATTTCCAATTTCATTTTCTAGAAGCAGAAGGTTCTAGATTCGAGAGTCCCTTCCGACAGTAAACGCAAAGTATTGATCTTCCATCTCTTTAAACTTTGAACTTTTGAACTTTAAACTTGTGCGAATGGACAGATGCGTATGAGTCAATCATGCGATTAGACAAATGAGGATAAGTTAATCGTGCGATTGGACAAATGCGGATGAGTCAATCGTGCGATTGGACAAATGCGGATGGCCAATGCGGATGACTCAGTCGTGCGAATGAAAGGTGCGAATGAATTCAATCGTATGATTGGATTCAGTCATACATATGGAGTGTGCGATTAGAGACAAGCGAATGGGGCTGTTCAGTTCTACGAATGAGTAAGCGACTGAGTTCAATCGTGCGAATGGGGTGTGCGATTGAGCTAATCATGCGACGGAAGGCTGTTGTTTTTGCAAAATCGAAGGTTTGTGACACTTTAACACAAAAACATGAATTTTCAAGAACCCTAATCTGCCATATACCGAAAAATGTAAACTTTTATACCTCGAGACATTGAAAACACTATTTTACTAAAAAAAAGGTGACTCTTTTGAATGAAAAACGTGATTTTTACACCGAAACTAATCGATCACACGCAAAATCAAGAGCCAACGCTCTGATACCACTTGTTAGGACCATGTACATACGGAGTACTAACAGATAATTCATGAAACCAGATCAAAATAGTGTGGAATCCTATTTGATTGGTGATCCAATCAGTGAGAACATAGTTCCGATCAATCTAACGACTAAAGAAACGTTAAGAACAATTAGAACAAGATCAACTGTGAACTATGAAGTTGGAACAGGCTTTCTGGAGTCTCTGGACGGCTAGGGTACGAATATGTGTCAAAAGTCTTGAAGTGTTACGTTTTTTCACGAATTAGGTGGTATTTATAGGTTAGGGTTTTTCAATCGTACAACCATTAGCATGGTTTAGTCATGCGATTGATTCATACGCATGACTAAAGGTTCAGTCGTGCGACTGAGTCAATCTTATGTCTCAATCGTGCGACTGATCCAGTCTCCTGGTTCAGTAGTGCGACTGGTCCATTAGCATGATGTATTCATGCGTATGGTCCATTAGCATGGTCCATTCACATGAAGACTTCATACAATTAAGTTTGAACACGTTTCTCAATCATTATTGACTAAGAACTATGCACAATAACCTCAAACCTATATAGTTAGTTCAATATACCTTATTACACAATAAACAATGAAACATTAAACATATAAGCATCAATCACATATGGTATTTCATTCAACTCATTCAGTACATATATGTAAGACATGACGGACATTTATATTAAGTTCCTAAACTAGGTACATATGTATCAACACTCACCTTATCACTGTCAAGAGGATTCTAAGATACCTCAAAGGTGCTTCAACACTTGGTCTATGGTATCCTAAGAATTCTGAATTCAATCTGTATACATATACTGATAGTGATTATGGTGGTTGCAACATGACTGCAAAGTCTACATCTGGGGGATGTCAGTTTCTTTGTGGAAAGGTTGTCTCATGGCAATGCAAGAAACAATTATATGTCTCTGCATCAACTGCTGAAGCTGAATACATTGCTGCTGCAAGCTGCTGTGCTCAAGTGCTTTGGATTCAAAATCAGATGTTGGACTATGGGTTAAACTTCAAGGAGACTTCTATTCACATAGACAACAACAGTGCTATCTCTATCACAGAAAATCTTGTGCAGCACTCAAGGACTAAACACATCAATATCAGGTATAATTTAATAAGAGATAATTATGAAAAGGGATTAATTAAACTAGTCAAAGTTCACACAAATGAACAATATGCTAATCTGTTTACAAAATCTTTTGATGAACGGAGATTTAAATATCTAATATCAGCTATTGGGATGATCAACTTTGAGTAGGTTTTTCTTAAAACTAATTATTATAATTTCTTTAAATCTGTGTGTCCTAAGTTGTCTAGTTCATCACTTTCATAAGCTCTTGTTTACTTTGGATGAAAATATTTTTGAAGACTTTCCTTAGACTTTTGAAAAAATTCTTGATCCTTCGGAAGATATGTTTTTATCTTCGAAAGAAAAACATGCCTTCAAAACAAATAAATGTCTAAGAAATTTACTTTTGGAAGAAATTTTTGAAATATCTTCTGAAGCTTAAATACTTGTCTCAGACACTTGTATGTTTTCAAGAACCTTGTCTTCTGAAGCAAATTAACTCTCGAAGGCTTTGTTCTTCTGTGAACAAAGCATTCAAGTTTTAATTTTTCTTCCGAAGCAAAATTTTCATAACTCTTAGGAAAATCTTCCGAAGACATTTTAGCTTCGGAAGCTTTTTCATTAAAACTTCCGAGGATAATTTATCTTCAGAAGCTTTTTGACTTCCAAGAAAACTACTTTTTGAGCAAAAGTAAACTACTTTTTCAGAGGTGGGACCGACATTCGGATTTTAAAGTTTATCCTCTTTCATTAAACGTTATCTGAAATCCTTTTTCACATATAAACCCAATGATTTCCCCCTCTTTCTATCATCTCCTTCTTCCTCCAGACATAAAACCCTAAATTTCTCTCTGAAATTTTTTTCTTTCTTCTTTCTTCATCCTGAAGCTTCCTCAAAATGGCCAACCTTAACCGCAGAAATGATCCGAACTTTACCATGCAATTACACAGGCAACATAACCAAGTTGCTCTGCTACACTCTGAGAAAGAGCCTCAATTCTCAGAGGTTTGTCGATTCTTAGCTCTGTCAAACTACTTCACCTCCCTTACAATTGATCCTACTCTTTATGAGGATCAACTGCTAGAATTTTGGAAGACCTGCCTTGAGGTCATCATGGATGGGTAGAAGGCATTGTCTGCCACAGTGCAGGGGAGAACAGTTTTCATCCCTCCGGTCATCATCAACATGCATCTTCAGCTGGATGATGAAGAAGGTGAGGTGTTCTTTTCCAAAGAAGTTATTAACCAGTCCTTCGCACAGATGGGCTATGAGGGAGATTTTTCTATCAAGACCTTCAGGAAAAGGAAAGTCTCATCCAAATGGAAATTCCTGCTCCATGTGGTTATCCACAGCTTATCAAACAAGCATGGTGGATAGGACCAGATTCCTGAGGATCTCTCCTTCATAGTCCATAGGATGGTTCAGGGAGTCAAGTTCAGGTACTTAGTTTGTTTATACTAACTTACTTGCAAACTTGGACTCCTTAGAGTATTACATGTTCCCTAGATATGTTCAATACAATCTTAACTGTGAAATGGGCTCACAGTTAAAGGGAACAGGTAATATTCTTAAATTGGGACAAATGAAGCCCGGCATCTTCAAAATAATAAGAAAGCCCACTGTTGGCTTCTCTGGGGTAGAAACAGCCCTAGTCCCAAAAATATTTGAGCTCACTGCTCAAGGTGACAACCTAGCAGCACCAGCTAGTGTTGAACCCACACCTTCTACTTTCCAACCACCTCAACAGCCACAAATCACCCTCACCTACAAAAGAAAACACAAACAAACCCCTACTCAGACTATTCCATCTATGGAGGCCCCCATATACTTACCCACAAAAGAAGAAGTGGACACTAGAGCTCCCACTTCTCCTAAGAAGCAAGCCACTCCCATTACTTCTATGATTAGTGTTAAGGTTCCTTATGCTCAGCCAAATGAGCTTATAAGCCTAAATGCCTTAAGCCATCATTCTGAGTCTCAACACTCAAGTGATCATCCTTCAGGGGACAGTTACCATCCCCAGCCTTTGGACTTAAACCAACCTATCCCTAACCTTGACTTCTACACTAATGAAGATCTAGGTTTCAGTGAGTACCATGATTCTCTCTTCTTTTCTCCTACTCAAAGAGAGATGAGTGATCCTGAGTCTCCTACTTCTAGCCCACATCAGTCACATACTACTAAGGTGGACACTTCTGAACCTGTTCAGGATGTCCATATGGAAGAGGCTCTCACTTTTGAAAGTGATTCCATCATTAAGACCTCAACCATGGCAACTCAGCCCACTGACATCTCAACTGAGGTTGCTAGTGAGCAGAGGAAATCCAGCAGCCAAGAAACTGAAGCTACTGGTGAGAGAGAGGACTCTAGTCCAATCATCTCATCCCCCAATGATTCTTCTGATGAAGATGAGGGGAATTTAAGAGTAAAGGTGCAAAAACTGTCTAAAACATGCTCCTATTTAGTCTCCAAGGTCAATCACCTTGAATCTCAGTGATTACCTTGCAAAACAGGATCAATGATCAGCAACTTGAGATTTCTTATCTTAAGGACAAACTAGCTAGGAGACCTTTAAGAGGAGCTCAAGCAGGAACACAAGAACCTGTGGATGTGATTGACCTAACTCCTAGCTCACATATGTATGTGGGTGATGCTACCAAAAAGGGGGAGAAAGTCATTACAATCACAGAACCTGGGAGTTCTTCAGAGAGTGTGGACATTAAGGACTCACCATCCTCACTTGCAATTGTGCACACTCAGCAACTTACTCAAGTTCACATTGATATGGACTCCATAGACTCCTTCATACAGAGTCTGTTTGAGGAAGGTATACCAAGGGCTATGTCATCTCCACCAACTTCAAATCACATAATTGGGTGGAGGTATGACATCAACAGAAGAGCCCTCATCATTCATAGAGTTCAAGGGCAGCAAAAGGTCTTCAATTTTCAGACCTTGAACTTCTATGAAGGTCTGGATCTAGTCAACATGCCACTTGTCAACCCAAACCAATGAAGACAAGTTGATAGGCTGGCTCAAAGAATCCAAGATAGGATCATTGCAGAGTTCAGCTTCAGAAGGAGACTAAGGCAATCAGGAAATGTCATCGGTCAATTGGATGTTGAGGCAGACCCTAAGATTAGCTTCATAGGGGAAACCTTGACTGAAGGCCCAATGGCAGAACCTGAGGGCCTGTCTTATCATCATCAACTGTTACAGAGATTCATACCCTTATTGAGACACCTGCTAGTGAAGGTGCTTCTCAAAATCTCTCTGGCCAGAGCTTGGACACTACACCAAGCAATGAAGGCAAAAGCTCTCTCCACCCTGATTCACAAAGGTATGTGAAAAGAAAGATGACATCTGAGGAGATTAAGGAGGAGGAGAGAGAGAGAAAAAGGAAGCTGAGGTGAGAAAGTTCCTCTTTTGGGTCTGCAATGCTTATGGAAACTGCTATCAGGGCTGCCCCCAGACCAAACACTCAAGATGATGAGTTGATGGCAGTTAGGATCAACTACTTGTAGACCAGGAACTATGAAATTGACAATGTCAATTCTCTCCCCTTAGAAGAGTTAAATGAACTGGTTGATAGAGAAAGGTCAAAGGAGAAGAAAAAGGCAGAAGATGTTGAACTAGTTATACAAATGGAAGAAGAAAGGAGAAAGAAAATATTATATAAGCATGTGCCTACTCTCTCCTCAGTTCAAGAAAGTCCTGCACATGAGGGCATGGTTCAACAAGAACCTTAGGTAGACAGAGAAGAAGAAAGGATCAAGATGATCATCAACCTGAGTGCCATAGGCCTCTATCAGGCAGATGCACTTCTTCCCTTATCCTATGACTATGTTGAGTTTGAGTATCTCAAACAACTTGAACTTGAGATAGTCAAGGAAAGAAAGACTACCAAAAGGAAACTAAAGGAAGAAGCTTCTAAGTCAAGAGCCATCATCCAGAAAAGCATGAAGAAGTCTGTAGACACACAGAGGATGATGAGCTTCTTGAAGCTGTATGGATTCTCCGGAAGGAGACTTGACCCTATGTCTCTATCCATCATGGATGAGCATATCAGGGTAATCAAGTAGAAGATCAAGAGTGGAGAGCTGATTGACTTACACTCCCCTCCAAGTCAAGCTCCACCTGAAGTGGAGGTTAAGGTTGAACAACCAGAGAAAACACAACCTGGACCTCTTGTTGAATCTTAGCAAGCTTCATCTTCTGATCCACAGCAGGGTCAGGCTCCCTCTTATTCTGAACCTGTGAGAGTGGAAGACCCAACTAAGAAAGACAAAAAAGATCAATCAGGTGTTGCAGGCCAGTCTTCTCAGTTAAAAGAAACAAAGAGAAAGAAAAGGATGGCTTCGAAGCCAAAGCCAAAGAAGAAGAAAGATATATCCTTTTCTGAACCTCGAGATGAGTCAGAACATCCTGAGTATGTGCAGCCAGAGGATGCTACATCAACTCCCAATCAAGCAGCTCCTCTAGAAGCAGGAAGACCCATCTTGACCTGGACATACACCACAAATCCGGAAAGATGGCATGTCATTAGAGATCAAGGCATTGAGAATGTCTACACATGGCAGGACATGTTCAATCTGCCTCTGCATGATCTTTTTGACATGAGAAGACATTTTGAGAGTCTGAGTGATCCTAATCATCTCATGAAGAAAGAGATGGTCATCATCATAATGATGACTGTTGATATCTGAAGTCTTTAAAGAGTTTTGGTAGCATCAGCCTAGGGGGAGTTTGTAAGGAATACATGTTAAGACTGATGCAACTCAAACACTTCAAGTCTCCTACATGCTGCACAAGTGCATTGAAGAAGAATGCTTTGGAAGTTTCACACATGCAACAGAAATATTCTAAGTGCAAAATCTTTCGAAGCCAAGACCAATATCTTCCGAAGCCAAAGATGAAGCCTTCCGAAGTTTCAGAGGCAAAGTCTTCCCAAGCTCAACTCTTGAAGATAGATTTCTTCCAAAGACTTTTAGTGTACATGCTTTATCTGATGTACTTTACGTAAAGTTGGACCCCTTTTCGCTGCAACTCTGTAAAGTCACCAACTTGCATGAGTTGGTGAAAAGGTCCATGCTTTTAGTAACTGTACATTGAGGTCTTGAGTCTGTAACTTTCTACTTCATGTACTTTATCCTTTTTGTAATATATTAGGATGTGAGCTATGGCATGTCATAGTCACAAGTCAAAAGGCAATCTGCCTTTTGACTTTACAATTGATTTTGTGTTGTGTCTAGTCAATTGTATCCAGCTGGCCTTCAAAGTATGGTCGGCTGTAGGATGTAGTATATGTATCTCAAGTACTTGTAACTTTCCTGTATGCTTTGTAACACTTGTAAAAGAACTTTAGAATGCAATATACTGCAATCTTGAAAACCATCTCCTTGTGTATTTTGCTATCTTGTTTTATCTCTTATTTACTTGTGTTCTTTGTATCATCTCTTGTGGTTAATCCAGTCTCACTGTTTGATCAGTCTAGTTAATCTCTTCTTTGTGTTTTTGTGTTGTAATTGACCACCCTTCACCGGTCCTACACCATCATATCCTGGACCTTCATAACTAATCCAGAAAGATGGCATGTGATTAGAGATCATGGTGGTGTAAATGTGTACACTTGGTAAGATTTATTCAACCTACCTCTACATGATCTCTTTTAAATGAGAAGATATTATAAAATTCTGAGTGATCCTAACTATCTAATGAAGAAGGTTCTGGTATCATCATGATGAGGACTGTCAACTGATGAAGATCTTCAAATGTTTTGGTAGCATCAGCCTAGGGGGAGTTTGTAAGGATTCCAATAAGTCTGATGCAGTCAAAACATTCAAAGCATCCAAAGTCTCTCTGCATGCATGCACTGAAGTACTGAAGTAGAAATGCTTCGGAAGTTTTATATCTTACACAATAAATATTCTAAGTGTAAAATCTTCCGTTTCCGAAGCCAAATATGAAGTCTTTCGAAGCTTCCAAGACAAAGTCTTCCGAAGCCAGTTTATGAAGACAGATTTCTTCCGAAGACTTTATGTACATGCGATTATCTGATGTACTTTTCCATAAAGCTGGACCACCTTTTCGCTGCAACTTTGTTTGACTCGCCAACTTTCACAAGTTGGTGAAAAGGTCCATGTTTTTGGAAAACTGTACATTGAGGTCTTGAGTCTGAGCTTTCTACTTTATGTACTAAATGCTTTTTGTAATATATTAGGATGTGAGCTATGACATGTCATAGTCACAAGTCAAAAGGCAATATGCCTTTTGACTCTACATTTGATTTTGTTGTCTAGTCTTATGTATCAAGCTGGCTTTCAAAGTATGGCCGGCTATAGGATGTAGTATATGTATCCCAAGTACTTGTAACTTTCTATAATGCTTTGTAACACTTTGTAATAGAACTTGAGAAGCAATATACAGCATTCTTGAAAACCAAATACTTGTGTTGTTTGCTATCTTGTTTTGTCTCTCATTTACTTGTGTTCTTAGTATTCTTTACTTTAGTTAACCAGTTCCCTATTTGATCTGTTAAGTGTTCTAAAGAACTCTCCTCAATTGTGTTGTTGTGTTGTAAAGTGCATCACCCTTTCTAACGGTCCTGCACTTGTGTCAATAGTCATCTGTTAGTCATCATACATGTGTCGCCTCCATATTGATTCCTCAACCTAGTCAATGCACCCGACATCAATTTATCGATGCAGGCTGCATCCAACTTGATTTTCCTACAATTTTTTTTAAATTGCTCCACTATACCTTTTATCTAGAGCTTTGCCCTTTGGACCCCACCAAGGGTTGCCGACCCTTGGACCTCGCTCTAAGTGGCTACCGCCCCCAAACCCCCAAAAACTAGCGGATGCATTAGGTCTGGATTTTAGGAACGTATACATAAATTTTAGAACAAAACGCAAAGCGAAACGTAAAAAATTTGAAACCACACATGCGTGTTCCATCGTGTTAATTTGCAAAATCTAAAAACAGAACGTAAAACAAAAATTTGTGAAAGATGAAAAGTGTGGGAGCAAACTCGAACGTAATATAGTTGTGAAATTAAATAGAAAAAGATGAAAAGTTTTGGATTAAAAGTAAAAAAATTGTGAGGTTATATTGTAAAAGATGAAAGGCTTTGGGTTAAAAGTAAAAAAATCTAAATTTTCTTTTAAAAAGTATTTTAAACATGAGGTGTAATACCATTATACATAAAAAAATATATAAAAACAAACACTAAAGCCAAGATACAATCCAAATGCATAATCCAAGTTGATCGCTAACCATAGTTGTCCCTCCAACCAAAACTGTATGTACGAATGCAAGGCGATCGCTAACCTCGGGTAACATCAAATGCCAGTGAACAATTTCATAGAACGTTTGAGATCAAATGAATCTTATAAACAAAAACAAATTTGTCATTCCACCCGTTTAAGATTTACAAGTTTTGGGTTTAACATTTAAGTTCACTAACGAGTTGTTTACTTTTAATTATTGAGACATTATTTCTTTTTGAAAAATAAACTAATTATACACATACATTGATATCCTAACGCGTTTTATGTGTTGCAGATCTGGGTGTGGGTGTTGATTCAACTCATTAATATCTAGTTTGGAAACAGATATTTCGGATTCCTATCAAGATATTCTTGTTTCTTCAGAAACGATTTAGCAGGTATGAAACAATTTGGCTGTAGCAGTTGACCCAACCAACCCAAACAGTTTGGTTTTTTTGTTTTACAGGCTAGAATTTTCATCAAACGACGCGAACCATGACCTTGACCCATAACCAAATTACAACACCATAGAAAATATATAAAAAAAGATAAGAAACCAAGTATTCATTATTCAAGAATAGTAATGAAAGAGCTATATATCAAAATCTATTTTCCTATAAACCACTTCATACCATGATTCATACTGTTACAAGTGTAATTGGATCCCTTAGAATTATAAACGACTAATCTACTTGTAAACAAACAAACATAACCCGCATAATCCCATTTATAAGATGACTATTTTCAGAACGACTACTCTACATGTGTGCGCCAAAAAATTTAAAGAGTGATGAATGTTGTTACCAACTGGCACTGGCCATGCATCGAGTCCTCGACTAAATTCACCCGAGTCTTTGACTAAGTTGACTGTCGAAGCATCTGTTGAAGCTGAATGACTTGCTGCTGTTGTTCTGGAGACAGTGAACTTAACTGCTCTGGTGTGAGACTCAACACTTGTTGTAATAAAGCCGATTCAACACCAGACGGAAGCTGCAACCATATAAAGAACACTACATGTCAAGGACACGAGTGACAGACATATAAAGACAGGAAATGAAAAGTAATCTACAGTATATTACCTCATGGTTTAGTTTTTGAGAATCTATAGGACCTGCTTTTACTATAGGTGAGAAAGATGCACCCCTTCCATCTTCCATTTTCAACAATTTTGGAGGATGAACAGTATGATCGTTGTCATTATTAAGGTTTGCATTATCATGTAACCTTGAAGCCATGTTTAGATGATGATGATCAACTTTAATCCCCCAAGTGGGATTATTAGATAAATGTATAGGATTTTCATGATCTTTGATTCCATATTTGGTATAGAAGACCCAACTGAGGAGGTAGGCTACTAAGAAGCAAAACAAAGAATTTTGTTTGTTGGCTGTTTACTGATTTATGGTAATATTCTTATATGAAATGTAAAAATAAATAAATAAAAGACGACAATTTCAACCATTAATTATGCATGAGTTGGAATGTTGGATTATGATTTCTCTCAAACAGGTCAAATGCGTAGTCATAAAATTTTACTGAAACAGACAAAATTATATTATTGTAGTGAATGCAGTTCCCGTAATCACATTTCCCATATAATATTGCGAAAGAAAAGTGTTTGTTGCTCGGCTTGACAAGACCCAATCCTGTTCCAACGCGTACTTAAAAATTACAAGTTTTAACCACGATACATACAACCCACCCATTAGCCACCTCAACAAATTATCATAAATAAATTACTTTCTACAAGACAAATGACCCCAAATTCCCAATAATTATATAATGCATGATGCAAGTATTTATTGGCACCTTATGAGTCGGAATTGAAGGCTGAATAGGAGCAACTAACTGCGATTTATGTTGTGGGTGTAATGATTGAAGATTTCCAGCAGCAGATAGTCCTGATAATGTTGCATAACTTAAAGCCTGATGTTGAGCTGGCAGTGGAGTCTGAAACCGAGGCTGTGGAGGAAGCGATGGTGCAGCATACTGACTGAGAATTGACGAAGAAGATGGTTGACTTTGAGATTGTTGCATGAGCCCAAGTGGCAGTTTGCTCTGACCAAGAGGGGGCAGCCCAGAAAGTGGTTGTATTGATGATTGTTGACCCAGTAGAGCAACTTGGAGTGAAGGATGTGCATTTTGACCAACTTGGAGAGGAGGATGTGCATGTTGACGAGGAAGTAGTTGAGCATTTGGCATCTGTAACTACATGATAGAGAAAAAAGAAAGACAGCTGATACAACTTTGTTTAAAATATGAAGTTTTTTTGTTGTACATAAAATTGGGGTATCTAATATGATTACAAAAGTTGTATTTTTTTCATTAGAAACCAATATTGTTCCAATGAACAAACTGATATAGGGATTTTATGGGCTGAAAATACACTTTAGATGAATTCCGACTTGTCTAACCCATTTGACAGTTTGACGTGTTCTCTTTTAAGCTGTTTCATTAATAAGTATATGGATTAAATTTGGCACCTTCAATTAGAATCTAAAATATCTAGAAGCAAAACAACAAAACTGGATGTAAAATGCATACCATGTGGGGAGGAACTGACTTCAGCATTATATGAGCCTGCAATCAAAAGATTAGAAACTTGTAAAATGTGGAGTAATTTCGCCGTAATATTAAATTACTTTGTCAAAAATATAAAAAACAAACTAACATGTTTTCTGTAATCACTAAAAGAATTGACAAGCAATCAGTTGTTCTATGAAATGAATTAACTTGCTCAACAACAATTCTAATAAAGAAAATTTATAAGTTAAACAACCTGCAAAACCGCCTTTGACAGTTGTGGGTGAGCAAGTAACAGCTGGCGTGCTTGTTCCTTGTTTTGAGTAGCCAAGGCCTGTTATCAAGATAAAATTTATGACATTATTTGAAGAATTTTATAAAACCTGTATGTAAAAGTAACACGATTACCTTCATTTCGGTCAAAACCTCGATCAACTGGCTTTTGGGTATTTTAGCTAGATGAAGAGTCAACGGATCGGTTCCGGATATTGGTTGACCTTGGATACCATTTTGACCTAGGTTATTATTAGTTTGACCACCTCCAAGAGTTCCAGCCATCACAATTGCAGCAGCCATAGCAACTTGTAGACCAACAGCCTGGTTAAGACTAGGATCACCATGTACTGCAGCAGGACCCCCAATTTGTTTTGGAGGAGCTATGTCACCAAAGTTCATATAATATTATGTTAGCAGTTATCTTATGCTTACATAACTAATCATGGAAATTAAATAGGCTGACTTTAAGCATTACCAGTATTTGTAGGCACTCCAGGTAAACCACGCCCCTGAAAGAGAAGGACAAGAAAATTACACTAACGATGATTTTCTTACATTGCAGAGATGGCAAAACAGGCAGATTGGATAAGATCAGGTAGCGGGTCAAATGGTCAGTTTTGAATATGAGTTGGATCGAGTTGGGTTGGCCCATTGACTTTTCTGTTCTTTTTCCTACTTTTTCTTAGTTTCATAAACAACCAATATCATAAAACTAATTAAAAACTATTATATACTTAAAAAAATTAGCATGTATTTTTGATAAATGGCAATATACATATGCTTCGCGAAACATCCAAACAATTACCTGTTCTCGGCTTCTATCAGGATTTTTGTCATTTTCAGCAAAATCAACTCTTAACTGTCTGCCATTAATATCATAACCATGAAGATTACGTCGAGCACTCAGAGCTGTTTCTTCGTCCTTGTACTCACAAAACCCATAACCTTTGGGTTTACCAGTATCTCTATCAATAACTAATCTGAAAATGAGATGATGACAGAAGTTTAATTTTTTGTCCCCAGCATAGAAATTTATGTAAACAAAATCTTACAATAAAACTAACATGCAGAATCAATCAAATTGTGCACTAACTAAGAAAACAGGATAAACACAGAAGGTTTTTATGCACACAACATAACCATAGACCTAATCTGTATTGTACATGAAAAAGAAGATATAAAAAGCTATTTATCAACACTTTCCTTGATCTAAAATCTAAATATAACTCAATTGGCTTCAATAACTTATGGGGTACACAAATAATATGCAATTCTTTTGGTGCAATGTGATTACTTTGCGGAATACATAAAAACTTACAGACCTGAAGGACACTACAGGACCAACCTCCTCACAAATTTGTACAAGCTGTTCTTCGGTTGCATCGTATGGTATGTTTCCAACTACAAACAAACAAATCATAGAATACTTCAATTGAAGTAAACATCACATAAACCATCAACAAAAGAGATAAATTGAGCTGTTAGGGTTCTAATTTTTCTACATTTTTGTTCACCCCGGAACTCATTGTCACGAAAAATAAAGGTTAAACGAATTGAAAGTGAAAACTAACCAAAAACGCAGCGATGTTGAGAATTGGCCATGAAAACTATCAAATGAAATAGAAGATAGGGTTGAGCTCCATCTTATTACTGTTCAGCATCGTAAATACTTCATTTCCATCACTGATTTAGCACGCAAAACCATCAACTACTAGCTTCAATGGAAGAGAAGATAGAATCACAAACAGAACACGTTAGGGTTTCTTGTTCCGATTTCACAATTGGGGTTGACAGATGTTAATAGGAAATGCTACAAATTGAACCCTAAAATCCGTCTAAAACTGGATTAATGACAGGAAGCAATACAATGAGGATGTAATTAACAGATAGAACAAATATCCCAATAATTAGAGGGCGAAAAACAAAGAAATAATTTTGAATCGAATTCTACAGGGGATCTATTGGAAGTCAAAATCTAGGGAAAATCTATGCGAGAGAATGATACAAGGGAGCGTTTGGAAGAATATAATTAAATGAAATATAATTAAAAAACTAGTATAATTTTCAACTAACATTATATTTAAGTGAATTATGAAATATAAACCTAAATGAATGTTTCATTTCAATTTTTTTTGTTGTGAGATTTCAAATTCACTTTTTGGGCGGAAGGATTTTGAAATCTCACAATCAAAAGAATTGGAGTGAAACATTCTCTTGAGTTTTACATTTCATTACCCACTCAAACATAATTTTATTTGAAAACTATACTAGTTTCCTAATTTCATTCCACTTTATTCCATTCTTCTAACCAAACGCTCTCTAAAAATCCATTTTACAAAAGGGTAGGTGTTGCGTGGTAGAAGATTAGGGAAAATCTACTCGAAGCTCAAAGTTTGTAGCTTGTTGAAGATGAATCTCACTCGAAAACACTTCGCTTGTAAACCAACCCAACTTGGTTGGAATCGTTTCATTTCGAAAACCAAGTTAGTTTAGCTCGATTCGTTTAAAATCAAGCCAACTCGATTTTCGCTCCAATAATTTATTTCTAATTAATTGTGTGTGTGTGTGTGTGTGTGTGTGTGTGTGTGTGGTGTGTGTGTGTGTGTATATATAGGAGAGGGATAAAATAAAAACTAGCTTTTTTTTGTGAGAACTCTGGGAACCAATCTCAAACACTAGTTTTCAATGGCAAAATTGTAATTAACAAAAACATATTTAAAAAATTTATAAATCAAAAAATAACATAAAAATAGAAAAAATAAAAACACAAAAATGTTCCTCAACTTTCCTTCTTTCATAAAAAAATTTATAAAAAATAATAAAAATTCCCGTTTTTTAACGAAATTCGTTTTACACATGTGTAATATCGGATTTACACATGTGTAATATCGGATTTACACATGTGTAAATCCAGTACTACACATGTGTATAACTAGATTTACACATATGTAAACAACGAATGTACGATTGTTTTTAGAAAATTATATCAATAAGGTAGGCATTGGAAAGATAAAAAATACTAAATTTTATGGTGAATTTTTTTTTAAAAAATGATGTCGTGAAAAAAAGTTACGAACATTTAAAAAAAAGGGGGAAATGGCATGTGATTTGCATGTGATGAAAAATGAGTGGCTGAGATTGGTTCCTAGAGTTTTCACAAAAAAAGTGGTTCTCATTTGAACCATCCCCTATATATATATATATATATAATATATATATATATATATATATATATATATATATATATATATATCTATATATATATATATATATATATATATTATATATATATATATTATATTATTCATATATATATTATATATATATATATTCATCATATATATATATATATAATAGATATATATTCAGATATATATATATATATATATATATATATATATATATATATATATATATATATATATATATATATATAATATATATTATATATATATATACCCTATTATTATACATCTCTTTGGATAAATGTGTAATTTTACCAAAATTCAAGTTTTAAAGCAACATAACAAATGAGTGCATCCGTTTAAAAAAATGGTAAAATAGGAATTTAATTAAAATTTTAAGACATTTTAGGGGTAATATTGTAAATTTATCCATTAAATTTATAAAACTTGACATTTTTACCTTTGTCTCTTTCATGTATTTAATAAACATTATTAATATATTATTTAATAATATGATATTATTAATTCACTTCATTAAATTTTATTTTATTTATGATACTATTAATTGACATTTAAATTTATATTTACTAATTATATTTTCATAACTAAATAATATTTTTATATAAGTATATTATTTTATTTAAATATTAAAGTATATACTTATATAAATCTTCATATAATATATATATGTGTGTGTGTGTGTTATGGATATCACGATTCCTTTTTGTAGGTACTAGGTTGCTTGATGAGTTCCGATCCAAAATAAATGAAAAAACCGACAAGTATGATTCTTTAATATAATATTTATTTGACATATTGATTATTGTCAGTAAAAATCAAAGACAATGTTAAAATTGGTCGATAGAGACATAATGAATTGTACTATATGGATATCATCATTCATTTCGAATGATCTAATCTATATCTTCTTTAATTGTTGTTTCAAATAAGGATTTCTATATTGAATTAGGATATATTGAACTCAGATGTAGCAAATCCAAAAAATTAGTTATCAAATAATATTTTGTCAAAAAAAAGATTAAATAGTGAAGTTTTCCAAAGAATGAATCAGTATTATCTCTAATAGATTAATTGTTTCTATTAGATCGATATTTAGTAGGTTAAATGGTGAATTATGCTTAAAATGTAGTTGATTCTTCAATAGGCATGAATGATAAAACTCATTAAATTTTATTATTTGATTGATAAATAGATGTTTCCATGATTCTCCCCATAGATCGGGTGCTCATATGCAATCTATCCTTCAACTAAAAAACTTTCAAGTTGAGGAGTTTGATGAGTTACAAAAACTTAGTAATGGTTAGTCAAATTTTAAATGCATATACGGTGCTTATAAAAATCTAAACATGAGACTCCTTCAGACTAGAAGAATGTGATATAAAAATTAAGGCTTTTAAAGTATTGGGTTGCTTGATGGATGGAGGGAGGTTCTTATTCTTCATTGATGAACGCTTGAGTTATTCATCGTGTATTCATATGAGTTCTCATTGAATGGGTATTTGGTTTTTTATTACATATTATCGGGAATCATAGAATTTAAACCACGTCAAATCGATCATTTGATTAGGTTGTTGTATGTTTGGCTATATTCGAATGATTTTTTTATTCAGATAAATCAGCAGCAACTCACAATAGGACTTTAGTCTCTTTTGAGCCCTCCTCTTTACCACTAATTTGTTTGTGTTTGATTTTTATATTACTATAATTAGGATTGTGGTATTTGTAAAAATTAGTAACGTAAATCAGTATCGTGTTGTAAATTATTACTGTCGCCGTATTGCGCGGGTCTTCTACTAGTATATATATATATATATATATATATATATATATATATATACATATATATATATTATAGGGGAGGGTTCCTAAGAAAACCTCAACTTGTAAGAAAACCAAGAAAAGTACTTTTAAACCATTGATCAAAATTGATTAATGGTAATGGTTAATATCAATCAATGGCACATCTGTAAATATTTAATAGATAACTGATTTAATTAAATGTTTCAAAGGTATAATAGTACATTCTAATTTTAAATTTAGAAACAACTAATATCCTTTAAATCTCTCTTTCTCTCTCTCTTTACAATTAAACATAATTTGTGTTACTTTTAATTAAATGCATTCATTCAAAATCAATAATAATATTTGGTGTGTTGGTAAAACGATAATATTTTTTACATATTTTTAGTAATTAATTACTTGCTTACGTATATGTAAACATTCGATAATATTCTTTTTGTACAATTAAAGTAATTAAGTACATGCTTACATGTATGTAAACATCTTATAGTTTTTTTCACATTTTTAATAATTAAGTATATGCTTGTGTATGCGTAAACATGTGTACATATACACTTACGTACCTTTAAACGTGTTTACATATATGATTACCTTTGTGTAGGGAGGCTTATATACATGCTTATGTATATGTAAACATTTTTACCCGTGTAATTACACTTGTTTACATATACGTAAGCAATCCACTATACCATTAAGTAGAAGAAGCCAAAAATGAATGTATTTAACTGGTAATATTACGTATATGTAATACAATGTAAAATCCAAATATAAATTTTAAAATAAACCTTTGAAATTAGATATACGTTGTACGATTAAAATCATATTGAAACTGATGAATAACACCTAATTAATGTTTTAAAATCTAATCATGTTACTAATCATGTTTTTCCAACGTATACGTAATCCAATTACTTAACTCTCTTATACGATTAAAAAATGGAGAAAGCTGGTCAGAGAAGAAAGTGAGTTACATATACATTGAATAAAAAAACAAGAAACCAAACATGAAACTAGCCATATGTTCACATATACGTAAGCAGTTCATATTATGAATAGGGTTACATATATATAAGCAGTTCATATTTATATAATGTTCACATGCTTATGTATGTGTATGCGTAGGTTTACATATATGTAATTGGATGTTAACTTATATGTAACGTAATTTGAACAAAAGAACTAAGAAATGATAAATACATGGAAGAATTGTAACATTCGCCAATTTTCAAATTATAATCCGAACCCGAATTCATTTTGAATTTTCATATGATATAAATTTCTTTATTTAAATTTATTTAATTTAAAGAATTATATGGATTATAAATGTAAGCAACATAAAAATTGTATTTTTTTTAATTATAAAAACCATTTTAACAATATATAATAATTTTGTAATTTATAAAGTAAGCTTTATAAACTTACAAGGTTGATTGCCATTTATGGATTTGAGATTTAATTAAAATTAATAATTAATAAGAAAAGTATATTATGTTATTATGAACTTTATAAAGTTCAAGTGGATAACAAAATTTTTATTTTAAATTGGTTTAACAAGTTAAGGTTCAAAATGTAATTCATGAAACTTTTTGATTTTAAAAGTTTGGACATAAAATAGTAGATTACTAAAGTTTCAGGGACTAAACATGTAAATTCTTAAAAACCCAAACCACCCTCTTTCTCTCTCCCGTAATTTCAGCACCGGGAGCGGCCATCCTCCGGCCAAGCTCCGGTGGCCGCAATACACCTCCAACCCATCAATTTTTGAGTCCGAAAGAGCTAGTTGACTCGGGGGGACCTCTCGAGCTTGAACCCACAACTTAATTGAACATTAAAGCTCAATATTAGAGGGTCTCGAACCAAAACTCACATCTTGATCGGTTTATAATCGTTCAACGTACAAAGATTGATGATTAATCAAATTAAACGTACATAAACGTTCGGATAATCATTGCTAAGCTTAATGCATAGTTTAATTCGAGTTAAATCATCAATTAAACATCTAATCATAACCGAAATGTTCGAATCGAAATCAAAACCCAACCGACACCTTAACATACAAATTGGGGCTATTCAACAGAGGGGAAAGCTTTCATATGATTCCTTTCAACTTTCTGAACCTTTAATTGCTCGAATAATTCACTCATTCATCGATTCCAACTGCTTCTTCTTCCTCGAGCAAGTCGAGTCAAACCCGAAGCTTAAACATTATCAATCAGTATAGATACATATGTCCCTAGTTTCTGATCTTAATGTAATATCTATGTATTGTCTTACACTTATGTAATTGTAATTGTACGGGTACTTAATGAAATACAATATGTGGTTGTGCTTAATGTTGAATATTTCATTGGTTGGTATGTATAAGGTTTATTGACTTGACTATATAGGTGTGGTTGTTTGAATACTATATCTAAATCAATTAATGACTATGAAACATATTCAAACTTAATCATGTGAAGTTCTCATGCGATTGGCCCATGCTAATGGACCATACGCATGAACAACTTCATACTAATGAACCAGTCGTAAGAATGAACCAGGAAACCGGATCAGTCGCATGATTGAAACATGAGATTGACTCAATCGCACGACTAAACACTCAGTCATGCGAATGGATCAACCGCATGACTCAACGACACGACTAAACCATGGAAATGGTCCAGTCGCACGATTGAGAAACCTTAACCTATAAATACCACTTAATTCGTGGAAAAACGGGACACTTCGAATATCTTGATACCCAGACGTACCCTAGCCGTCCAGAGACCTCTAGTAACCTGTTCCAACTTCAAAGATCGTAGTAGATCGATTGTTAATCGTTCTTAACGTTTAAATTCAATCTTTAATTGATTCTACGTGCGTTCTCACTGATTGGATTGCCAATCAAATAGGATTCCGCACTATTTGATTCGGTATACGCGTAAATTTGTTAGTATTCATCGAGTACACGATCCCTAACAAGTGGTATCAGAGCTTTGGCTCTAGATTTACGTGTGATTCAATTGTTTTGATATAAAAATTGTGTTTTTACGCTCAAAAACGCTATCTTTTGTGTCATATCGGGTTTTAGACATCTCCTGATCATAAAGTCAAGTTTTTTCCGGCATACGGCAATCAGGGTTAGCAAAAATTCGTGTTTTTGCGTTCAAACACCTTAAACCTAGAAATTTTCGAAATCCAGCAGGTTCAGTCGCACGATTGACTCAATCGCACGACTGAGGTCATACGCATTCCCCATACGCACGATTGGACTCAGTTTCACTTCCATTCGTCCGACTGAGAAGACTATTCGCATTGTTCATCCGCATTAGTTCATTCGGCCGACTGAGTCATCCGCATTTGTTCAGTCGCACAATTGAACCATCCGCATAGTTCAATCGCCCGAATAGCCCAATCGCACACCTTCATTCGCACTAATACAAAAGTTTGGTTTAAAGTTAAAGTTAATAGCAATGGAAGACCAATATTCAGCCTTTACAGCAGGGAAAGACTCACGTATACAAAATTTACTGCTATTGGAGAATGAAGTGGGAAATCACAACAAACCCCCAAAGCTAATCACATTAGATGAGTATCCACAATGGAAACAACATTTCGAGATCTACTTAAATGGAGTAGATCCAAATCTGTGGGAGTCTATAGAGACAGGGTACAACATGCCGTAGGATCTGATGGTGTCAAACTCACACTTGGTGGCATGACTGACGGACAAAAGGTGAATACAATACCGAAAAGAAAGTTTATGCTTTTCTTACACAATCAATTCCAAGGATATTTTCCATCAATTCTCGGAATATACACAAGCAAAGAAACTCTGGGATGCATTAGAGAAAAGGTATAACGGAAATGCATCATTGAAGGCCATAAAGGCTAAGGCGTTAAGAAGGAGTTTGAAAACTTCTCCTCGATGGGAAAGGAAAGGCTAGATGATGTTATTGACAGGTTCTACCACTTGATGAGTGAGATGCACACTCGTGGAGTATCGACATCAATGGAGGACAAAGTGTCCAACTTTGCAGACGGGCTGCCGGAGAAATGGGTGTCGTTTGTCTCCAATCTCAGACAAAATGGTATGCTAACGAAGTTAGATATCAATGACTTCATTCTGAAACTGAGAGAAAAAGAACTGAGGATGAAGGACAGAGCTCAAAAGGCTTCTTATGATCAGAATCCAGCACCGTACAACGCGACTCCTCAAGCCAAGACATAGGGAGCACCTCTTCAGACAGCTTTTGTATCAAGCTCGTCTGGTCCCTCACCAGCTTCTGCTTCAGGGTCAGAAACGTCAGGGCCGTCTGGTACCCAATACATTGCACCTGAAGCAAATGCAGCAAAGCTGAGACGAGAACTTCGCAATATGATAGTTGAGGTAGCTAAAGAGCACATGGATCTCTTAGCTGTAGTCAACTCCTATGATGGACTAATTGATGGAAAGATTGGGAACTGCCACTTGGCAGATGAGGACTATGAGCAGGTGGATGAGACAGAGCTGGAGAGGATGGACATAATGTGGGCCTTAGCAAGTGCAGTCCGGAGAGCTAAGAAGTTCGTCAAAAAGACCGGACAAAATTTGATTGCTACTAAGGACACTACCTCCGGCTTCGACAAATCCAAGGTAACCTGCTTCAGCTGCGGTGAGAAAAGGCACTTCAAAAGGGAGTGTGTGAAGCCAAGAAGACTGGCAACGGGAATCCTTTCTCCTCCTTCAATCGTCAGGAGAAACCCACTAGCAGTCCTACTTCGTCAAGCAAGGATCCCACAGCCTTGACTACTCATGATGATGAAGGAAAGGACTGGAGCTTCCGGTTTGTCTCACCGGGAGAATCCAATATTGCTAGTGTGGAGGATATTGATGATGACTTTGCCAGTGAAGGAGATATTGCAGTCGAACTAGCGATGTCAACATCAGAGGAAACTGCACCAGTGGTCACCTACCTGCCTAAAGAAGTGAAACTACTACACAACGTTAGAGTCACCAGCTCCAGAAACACCAGATTCTGCATTGATGGCTGATTCATCAGAACCCTCTCAGATAAGTACTACTGACCAACTCTTTATAATCATGCTTGTTTGATTGTAATAAATTAAGGAAAGCATTGATTTAAAATTGCTAGGTTATTAGATCATAATGATAACTTAGTAAAGGACCTAGAACTATGCACTGAAGCTAACGAGTTTTAAAACAAAATGAGCATAGTTACAAAGAAAAGATACCTTTGAACAAATAGCTTAGGAAACAGAAGTTGTAGCATTTAACCAAGCTAATGACATTATGTACTATCTTAACACCCTAGAAGACACTAAGAAACAAAAGGCAGTTTTAAAAGTAGAAGTTAATTCCCTAAAACAAAAACTGCATAGTTGGACTAGTTCTTCACACATAGTCCAAAACTTAGTGAGAAAGAAACAACGGGGAGGGATTGGATTATAAAGTGGTTCCACCACCACATGAGATCTTGATGAACACAAAATGTAAATCAATTAATGATAATCCAATCAAGGATCATGTGGTGTCCACTCCTCTTGTAAGTGATCCAGATTCGCATGTTCATCAAATCTGGTTCTAAACAAAAGGAGGCCACTTCAAAGGCAAAAAGTAAAATGCCTTGCATTAATCTGGACAAAGAATTTGAAAAGGTTAGTATAAAGTCTGGTTCAACAAATGTCAAATCTGAACCTAAAAGGACAAATAATAGTAACCTATCACATGCATCATGTCAAAGTCCAGAGAATAGGAAATAAAAAGATGTTAAAATTATTAAAGAAATTAACTTTGTAAAATCAGATAAAACATCTAAACAATCAGAGTCGAAACCCAAACAGAGTAAGGTCACCCGGGTGTCACATACATCTTCATAAAAACAGTTAAATCGTAAAGTCGAAAGTAGATCATGCTATAGTTGTGGAGAGTATGGACACATTGCGTCTCACTGTCCTTACTATCAGACACCGAGGAGGAAAGTTGAACTTCCTAAACAAAAACCTAGCTCTCTTAGGAGGAACTCAATGACGCCACCTAAAAGAGACAGTGAAACTAAAGTTCAACCCATTAGCCAGGCGTCTGTTTATCACAAACAGGCCTTACACAAATCTGGCTTATGGAAGGAGAAATCAACCTCAGTGTCTGATAATGAGAATAAGAAGACATCTGAGCTTCCCTCACCCTCGAATTGTCAATGGGTAACATTTATGATGTGTGATGCCTCTGGGAAACCCAAGCCAGCGAAGGCTTGGGTCCCTAACCTGACTAACGTTTTCAAATAAATGTGCAGGGTGTTCACTATAGTGCTAAGACTAACATGTGGATCATAGACAGCGGAGCATCCAGGCACATGACAGGGAACAGGACACTCCTATCAAACGTCAAACAGATAAAAGGAGGTCACATTTCGTTTGCTAGAAACAAAGGTAGGTACATCACAGCTCAGGAGAAGTAGGTAATCAGAAAGTGAAGTTTGACAAGGTAAACTATGTCCAACAACTTCAAAATAACTTGCTTTCTGTTTCTCAAATTTATGATAAAGACTTTAAGGTAGTATTTGACAACATGAAGTGCTATGTCCTGAAAAAGGACTATGTCATCCCAGAGGATCAAGTATTGATGTATGCCTCAAGATATAAGGACCTTTATGTCTTGGATCTATCAAAGGCCTCCACAACAGATCATGAAGTTCAGTGCTTCTTGTCAAAAGCTACTGAGAAGGAATCCATAGCCTGGCATAGGAGAATGGGACACATTAATCCACGGAAGATGAATCACTTGATCCAGAATGATCTAGTGAGAGGAGTTAACATCAAAAACTTCCAACTTTCGGATTTCTGTGTTGCATGAAAGAAGGGAAAACAGACAAAGAGTCTCATAAGGAAAAGAAAGTTCATTCTATCGAACTTCCTCTTGAACTTCTTCACATGGATCTGTTTGGTCCAGTCAGTACAAGAAGCATCGCAGGCGACCTGTACTACTATGTAGTTACAGATGACTACTCAAGATTCTCTTAGGTGATGTTTCTGAAATCCAAATAAAAAACATTTGAGTCATTCAAAGAATAGTAACTACATTGGAGTCCCTCTACAAGCTGAAGGTTCGTCAAGTGCACTCAGACAACGAAACCGTGTTCAAGAATCAATGGATGGAGGCTTACTGCAAGGAAAAAGGAATTGTGCATCAATTCACCTCTGCCTACACTCCTCAGATGAATGGTGTTACTGAAAGGAAGAATCGCAACTTGATAAAGACGGCACGAACAATGCTAGCAGACTCAAAACTGCCTATCCAATTCTGGAATGAGGCAGTTGCAAACGCATGCTACACGTTGAATCGAGTTCTGATAGTTAAACGCCATGGAAGACATGTTATGAGTTACTACAACGACGTAAACCAAATCTAGAGTATCTCGAGCCATTTGGCGCCCCGTGCACCCTACTGAAGAAAACTCAGGAGGGCAAATTCAGCGAGAAGGCTAATAAAGGCATATTTCTAGGATACAACATATCAAACAAGAGGGTTTACAACAACTCTACGGGTCAAGTAGAAGTTTGGTGCAATGTTGATGTTCAGAGATACACCACACCACCTGCTGGAAAAGGACCCACCTTCTTTTTCGACTATGATGGATTCTTCAAGTCCTTCAACATACCACTCTCCCCTTCTGACGATGAATTAGCAACAAAAATGATGTATGATGTTCTAAACACACCACCTCAGGAATCTACATCATCCAACGTACAAGGTGATTCATCTATCAACTCAGGGGGAGCACTTGAAGACAGTGACTCTTCCTCTGATGAAGAAGTTGTGGAGACTGATCAGAACAACCAGGAGCAACAGGTTCCTCCTACGGAAAGTCCACAAGCATCTGACATTGATGCCTCTGAGTCTTCAGAACCTCAAACTCCTACTGCCTCAGATACTAAACCGAATGTTCACAATCTTGACTCTGAGGTAGTTGTTCTAACCATTCCTGGATCACGCCTCAATGTCTATCATCCTTTGGATAATGTCATTGGGGATGTGAGGTCAGGAGTTCAGACCAGAAATCAGTTGTACTCAGCTGATTATGCCTTGGTGCTGGAAAAAGGATACCTTCATGATTGTGCATATCGTTGCTTTGTGTCTCAGTTTGAGCCAAAGTATGTGAGTGAAGCCCTGAATGATGAGGCATGGGTGAGTGCCATGCAAGAAGAACTTCTTCAGTTCAAGAAGTTAGGTGTATGGACTCTGGTGGATAGACCTAAAGGTGTTAAGGTCATTGGCACAAAATGGGTCTTGAAATGCAAGAAAGATGATCAAGGTGTGATCATCAGAAACAAGGCTCGGCTTGTTGCCCAAGGATTTTGACAAGTCGAGGGCATTGACTACGATGAAGTGTTGCACCCGTGGCAAGAATGGAAGCAATCCATATCTTCTTGCCTATGCATTGTACATGAAGATTACAGTTTATCAACTTGATGTTAAAAGTGCATTCCTTCATGGTGAAATCAGAGAGACATATGTAAGTCAGCCTGAGGTATTTGAGGATCCATATCATCGGGATAGAGTTTACAAACTCGACAAGGCTTTATCTCCTCTTTATGGCTTCATCAAGCTCCCCGAGCCTGGAATGAAAACTCTCGACTTACCTCGTGAACACGGTTTTCGCAGAGGAGTCATTGACTGTACACTGTTCATAGAAGAAAAAGATGGAGATTTACTGCTTGTTACGTAGATGACATAATCTTTGGTTCAAAGAACGAAGATCTATGTAAAGAGTTTGAAGCAGTAATGAAGGCTGAGTTTGAGATGAGTGCCATGGGAGAGATGAAATTCTTTCTCGGGTTACAGGTTGATCAAAAACCAAAAGGCATTTTCCTATATCAGACCAAGTATGTAGGAGATATCCTTAATCGGTTTGCATGAAGAATGCTTCCGCATCTGGGACTCCACTTGCTACAAACCATGATGTAGCACCCGACGAGAATGGTGATCTGGTCGATGCCACCATGTACCGAGGAATGATTGGGTCTCTCATGTACCTCACTGCCTCAAGACCTGATATTATGTACGCGACATGTTTATGTTCAAGATATCAGGCAAAGCCGAAAGTTAACCATCTGATAGGGGTCAAAAGGATCTTTCGCTATCTGAAGGGTACTCCAACTCTCGGGTTGTGGTATCCTCATGACGATGACTTCGAGCTGACAGCGTATAGTGACTCGGATTACGATGGCTGCAAGATGAACTACAAGTCTACATCAGCGGGATGTCAATTCTTTGGGAGGAGATTAGTGACATGGCAGTGTAAGAAGCAGACCTCGGTTGCTTTGTCAACCTGTGAAGCCGAATACGGTGCTGCTGCAAGTTGCTGTTCACAAATCATATGGATTCAACAGCAAATGCGGGACTAAGGTTTTAAATTCTCTTCTACTCCTATTTTTGTTGATAACTCTGCTGCGATTGCAATAACTAAAAATCCGGTCCAACATCCTAAGACCAAACACATCGGCATAAAATATCACTTTATATGCGATTACTTTGAAAAGAACCTAATCGATGTGATTGAAATAAATACTGATTTTCAACGTGTTAACCTCTATACAAAGGCTTTTGACAAACCACGTTTTCTATATTTGTTAGAGGTCAACGGCGTTAAAAAAAGTGATGTAATTCCCGATGATGACCATGTGTAGTCCGATGCGTATTGTCCAATTTTATTTTAATTTTATTTTCTTTATTTATTTGTTTAACCTTAAGTAGTTTAATTAAATTTATGTTACTTGGTCACCTATTAAAATCCTAAAAGTGTAAATCGGTTACGGTTTTAGAATTTTAGGGGGAGAATAGGTAAGTTGGTAACATTAACAAAAAAAACAAGGGAGGAGGAGAGGCTAGCTGATAGAAAGTAGATCGTATCTATGATACCGATTCAATGACTTTGGAAAATGATAGTACACAGGTACAAATCACTTGGGACTTTAAAAGTTTAATAAAATAAGATGTAAAGTTCAAAGTATAAGTCTGTGAAGTCTGGGCAATATAAAAGGAAAAATGATAGTAAAACTAGCTACTACTAAGGTAACACAAAGAAAGTAGACCTAGAGGTTGTTAGACCACAGATGATATGTCGGTAGATTTAACACAATAGATGATTAGACCTTGTTGGTGATCTCAAGAACAAACTAAGTTGTTCAACAAGCTGTGGGTTAACATCTTATCCCTGGTTAACACAATCAACATATTCCAATAAGGGGTGACGAGCAGAATAAACGCCACAAATGTGTGCGTAAGACCAAAATATGAGAAAAAGCAATCAAACTAATAACTTATGTTGTTGGTGAGAACTGTGCCAAAGAGTAAAATTGCTCAAACAAGAAGATATGTTATGTGCCTCTCTGTTATGCGTTGGACTGAACTGAGGATAAGCATAACCTATATACTCTAGACTTCATTGTTGTTTGCCGCCTCTCTGCTATGTGATGGCACTAACCTGAGGCTTGGCTTCTCTCTGAAAGTTCTAAGAATAGTTTCTTCTTGAAACTACCCTGAGACCGCTCAAAAATCTCCTAAAGAATGTTGATTACCATATAAGTGTGGGATCCACAAATTCTTGTTGAAATAATCAAACCTTAAACAATCACCAATCTGTGTCAAAAGTCTGTGTATGGATTTACAAGGACCAAAATACTGACAATCATCATGGCTACAATTCTTGAAAGTCCAAATCAATGTGGGGATCTAATAGTACTAGTATGATTTCCTAAACTTGCTAACGACTCTAGATGTAAAACAAGAATTGAGCATCAAAAGGCGTTGATAACATGTCCCAACTGATTTGATTTGCCTGTATGATTCCAAATTGAATTGGTCCAGTTATGGTCAAAATAAATTGAAGCACCTATTCCGGAACCGAATCCATTAGATTTCTATCTTAGGATTTACACCTCACACAAAAAGTCAAAAACAAGTTTAGTTTTGTATTTCAGTTTAAGTCTTTTATTTGTTTCAATTTAGTCAATTCAATTTGTTTGATATTCGACTACATCATGGAATTCATTAGGAGATTTAATCATCTAAAAAGGGTCACGTCTGAGATGAGCACACGTGCTTTTCAACGGTAAAATCAGTCACGTCTGAGGTGACAAATTTGTTTAAAAGGATCATGTCTGAGGTGGACAAAAGTTTTTCAAGTTCAAATGATCATGTCTGAGATGATTAAATGCTCATAAAATTTAATTAAAAGTTAAAAGGGGTTAAGTGAGAAATGGTCATAAAGTCAAAATCATGAGTATGATCCAATCGCACGACTGGACCATGAGTATGGACCTACAGTGCGAATGGACCATACTCAAGCACTAAACAACCGAATGGCACATGAGTATGGACAATTCACCCAAATGGCTTATCAGAATAAGCCATTTGACCGAATGGAAGTGTGCGAATGAGTCAGTCGCCCGACTGAATGTAATCGACTGAGCCAATCGCACGACTGAGGTCCATTCGCCCGAATGAACCGAGCGAATGGGTCCAGTCGGTCGATTGAAATCAAATTCAGTATAAATAAGGACACAGTCGATCGCATTCAACTCATCACCCCCTAATCGCCCTCATATCGCACAAACTACCGTTACCTTGCCCAAATTTCATTAGACCCAAATTTTTGACTTATGTTGATATTCTGACGATTGTGGATTGTTATACAGGTACAATGTGATGATATCTCACTGAAATCTGATGGAATGGTGCCCTAATTTTAAGAATCTCGACCCACACAAGAACCAAACCATTTACTGGACAAATAACCTAACTAAAGTGAGTAAAATGTTGAAATTAAAGCTATTAGGTTATTAGTTAAGTGATTTCAAGTCCAAAGAACTATTACACGACGTCTAATTTCAAGAATTGGTTAAAATTCGAATCTCAGTCGACCTAACAGTGGGTCATGCGACTGGATGCCAAGATGAACTCCAATCGCACGATTGAGCTGATCGAATGGCTCAATCGACTGAATGGATCATACGTATCATCTCAGTCGGCCGACTGAACCAATCACAAGCTTAGTTAACCGATTGAACTCAGTCACCTGCTCAGTCACCCGACTGAATCCAATCGCATGCCAGGACAACCGACTGGACACAGTCGCATGGTTCAATCGCAGGAATGAACCAGAATGAATTCAACCAAGTTAATTAGAACTAATTTGTGTCATGTGGTTAGCTAATGTTTATGTATTTTGTGTTACAGATTGATGGCGGACATATGGTCCATCAACCCCAAGCACAACATTTGTGCTCACTTAGACTCCACAACACGAAATGGTGCCGAGTTTGCAGGGATCATCGCTTTCTCAAGCGATCAAGGATCCACAAGGCGATATCTACACCATGCACCCCCTACAGGTCTATACAACAGGCCTTCTGGGAGAATGCATCGTTGATCGATCACGTGAGCTGTACCGCATAAGGAGTTCTATCTTTGGGTTGGATATAGAGATCACTGCTAAAGACATTCAGCGTGTACTTGGGTTGGGAGATGATACAAACCACCCCCACCAGACTTCACCCACTGACGGTGAGAGGGTGCTTCATGAGGATGAAGTACGTTGGGGATATAAACGCAGGGGTGCTCAACAAGAGCAACCTGTGTCTTCAGTACAAGTACTTGGCACACATCATCCTCAAGTGCCTGGCGTCACGAAGGGGTGGGTTCGATGACCTATCAGACGAGATTCAAAAATGCTTACGTGGCACTGGTGCTGAACCACCATTTCAACTTTTCTAGCATGATCTTCTCATACCTGATAGAGAACTTGGAGGCGAAGGGCAAAGAGGGTTTCTGCATGTACCCTAGGTTCTTACAGATGATCTTTGATGAGAAGCTGCCCACACTGCCAAAGGATAGCCACGATGCTGTGGCATTGGAGATTATGGATGATACGACTCTGGGTCGTATGAAGGTTTACGGGGAAAGCAGGTCAAACCCCGGTAAAAAGACTCATAGGCCATCTGGCCAAGTTGGACTACGTGGCACCGGGGAGGCGTAAATGGCATCACGTAGACAGTGATTCGGATGTCGAGCAGCTAGAGCTACCTGAAGACGACTCCGACGACGACGACAGCGGTGATGGTGGAGATGCAGGGCCCACTCAACCGAGGGCCCCCATTGCTGATATAGCATCTCTAGCATCCACTGAAGGTGGAGCAGAGGCTGCAGGGTGCCATAAGGATTTTTGTCTTGATGAGGAGGAGGATACTGATGAGGAGCCACCGACCGAGGTATTCGGGAGGTTGGAGGACGCCCTAGAAAATCTGAGGAGGCTGACACTGATCCTGCGTATGTTCCGGATCCGTCCAGCAGTGTTCTAGGGGGAGCATCCTCCTCGAGAGGATCGAGGAAGAAAAGGATGGCTCAACCCCACATGTTATAGAAGAAGAAGAGGAGGATGATCTTCATCACCACCACCACTACTACCACCACTTCCACACTCGACCCACTACCACTATCCATCCACCACATTATCCACCACTTCACACACCACTACCACGACCTCTCCACCACCACCTTCATCTATACCACCCCTAATCCTCACCATCCCACTACCACCTTCATCTATACCACCCCTAATATTCACCATTCCACCACCACCTTCATCTATACCACCCCCAATCTTCACTACTGCCACCACCACCACCACTAGCCACCCAGCGGACCGTCATCTTACCCCTCCTATCCATATGGATCATCTCTACCTCCTAGTGGGGTAGAGAAACAGCTCTCGGCACTTAATCGTATGGTGCTAAAGCTGTTGGCAGCCGATGACGAGAAGACTGCCCAGATTCGTCAGCTAGTAGATCTTACTGATGCACAATCTCAGCAGATATCTCAGCAGGCTCAGTTGATTGAGCAGCAGGCACAGCAGATTGCTGCACAGAGCTTAGAGATGTCCCAACTCCAGGAGCAACATGTCCAATCAGCCAAAAGGATGGAGGAGTTGGAGACTACCAACAAGACCATCATGCTGAGGCTCAAAGGATCTAAAGAGGAGCCACTAAAGATCAAAGAGGAATATGGAGATGATGGTGATGATGATGACAGTGATGATGATGACAGTGATGATGATGATGATGGTGATGAGCAAGGAGATGATACTGATGCTGGTGATGATGCTGGTGATGATGCTGATGATGATGTTGATGATGATGATGAGGATACATCTGCTACAGGTGCCATATCTGTGAGTGAAAGGAGGACAAAACGAACTCAAAACCAGGTGCCTCCACTTCAGCCACGTCAGTAGAGGAGCTTATGATACAAGCCAAGAGTAATACTTAGTTGTTTATGTTAATTAAATCATATGCATTTGAATCTTGTATCAAATTAATGTAATGAATATTTATATTAATGTTGATGTTTACTGCTTTGATTGTTGACTAATGGTTGATATGTTACATGTCTTTAAATCAAGCAGACCCAAACTTCCAGAGAGATGAATATGATTTTGCTCCCCTCCAACAGATCAAGACTCAGCTCATAATGATTCTTGATCTACAGGGTATTGTCAGGAGATCAGTGAATTACACTCCTGAAGAAGGAGAGATAATTAATGATCTCATAAACAAGCAACTTGTAGAAATTTTCTGACTCAATCCAGATGAGATCGTTAAAGATGCTCCAACAGTCCAAGTTGAACGTGATGATGAGCTCAACGACGTTAATGAGATTAAGATAGAAGATGTCACAGACCAACACTATCCAGAGTACACTGACATTGAAGGTAATGTCATTCCTAATCTGGGTGACAACCTTGTCAGTGAAACTTTTGAGACTCTGGATAGAATGGAAGAAGAGTCAGACAAGAAAGAAGACACAGCCCAAGCCTCGGAATCTCAAGTTAAAATCAGAAAGGCTGAGTGGGCTGCATGCTTTGAAGAAATACGAGCCCAACGATGTGCTTCAACGTCAACTGCCTACACCAAGCTGTACAAAGTAAAGAAACATCAAAAGGTGTCGGGCAGAATAATAGCATGGGCGTATTTTGAAGATCTCAACATTTATGCAGTTAAACGTGAGGAAGGAATTGAGTATTTCAGGTTCCCACATGACCTGAAGACTCTTCCTGGATTTGAGCTAAACCAGTTAGCAAAGTTAAAATTGCTATACGCTGACCCAAGGAAAATGTCAGGCTGGTTTGAGACTGCTCTTAAAAGAGAGTACCACACTAGATGGGTCAATTTCAAACATCAACAGCCAACGAGTTATCTTAGACGGTCTGAGGTTGATCCCATAACTGGAAAACCAAAAATAGTGCTGAAGTGGAGTCCTACGTGCATAATGTCAAAGATCCCTCTACGGGAAATGCCACAGGACTTCACTCCACACTTCAAATGGTGGTACTATGATTGGAGGACAGGAGAGGCAGTCATAGTTTTGAATAAGAATGGTGTTATGGAAACCATAAGGGTGTTTGACCCAATGTGGCTTGCAAACTTATCAGCAGATGACGTTTATACATTGTACAAGTGGCCATTATTCTATGACTCTCAAGATATTATACAAGTTCTATAATTTCAGAACATTATAAGACTCTATTTTGCTTTTGAGATACACATCGGAGTCACTAGAGAAGAGAAGTAAAAGAAGTTTGAGGAACTTAAGAAGGATGTAAGACATTAGACGAAACTAGGTCCAAGGGGGAGTTTGTAGATACATGTGTCCCTAGTTTCTGATCTTAATGTAATATCTTTGTATTGTCTTACACTTATGTAATTTTAATTGTACGGGTACTTAATGAAATACAATATGTGGTTGTGCTTAATGTTGAATATTTCATTGGTTGGTATGTAATAACGCTTATTGACTTGACTATATAGGTTGTGGTTGTTTGAATACTATCTAAATCAATTAATGACTATGAAACATATTCAAACTTAATCATGTGAAGTTCTTGAAAGATTTGATCTGCCCAAGATACATATAAAATTGATGTGGCTAGTGTGATATGATCCAAGTCGGGTCATACCCAATAACAAGCCAAACAAACACCGACAAATATTTAATTGTTGATTAGATCAAACAAATAAATATATATATATTTAAACACCAATTTAGAAACCGGGTTTCTGAATCATTGCTATTGTGAATGAACAAAATTATATGTATAATTTTGATCATTGAAATAAGTTATTTTATTACTTAAATTGGTTAAGTAATAATAAACAAAAGTGTATTGATTTTATAAAAGATAAATGGGTTATTCTTTTATAAAACAAGAATGGAAAATTGGATTTTTTTTTAAAAATTAGAAGTGAAGACAAAGGGTGCCTTATACGGCCACCCCTTGGTCTTGGAACTCTCCTTTTGTGGTTTTTAAGAACATGCAATGAAGGGTCCTTTTCACTCTTCCATTCACACACCTTTCACTACACACACTTAGCAAGAATTCTCTCCCAAAGCTCTCTCTCTCTATTTTCGGAACTTAGAGGCAGAATTGTAAAGTTTTTCAGCCTTCAAAACCTGCTTTCTTGGCTGAAAATTCGACTTTGAAGAGATCATTCAAGTGGGTGTTGCAATCCTAGCAAGGAAGGGTGTTATACAAGCTTGGGGTACAACCTCTTGAGGATTTCTTGCTTGAAGTTTCAGCCTCAAATCTCATCATCCTCATCTTCTCATTTTCGGGTTTAGGAAGCTACAAAGGTTGTAGTTCCTTGATTATTTGTTGTTTTACTTTTGTATGCATTATGTATAAAGATCCATGGCTTGGGGTTATTATAAAATGGGTTTTATAATCAGATCTTAATATGTTTTAAAATATTATTCCGCTGCGTTTTCATATAAATCATGTTGTATGAAGCTTTGATAAACATGTTAAAACCCCATCAATGGCATCAAGAGCCACTTATACATATGCATACATGTATTTCACTTTGCTTTCTTTTGGACAGCCCAAACCGTGGGTTTAAAGGGCTATTTTGGTGCCCCCTTTTGATGTTTTAAAGATGCTATATTATGCATATTAGGATCTTTAAAACTCTAGTTTATAAGATTATTGTTTGCTTGGACTAAACCCATTTGTTCTTGGTTTATGTTGGCCAAAAACATGGGTTTTAAGGGGCTGCCAAAATCGACTTCTTATGTATATTTTGGATATATTGTTGTTGTTTATGCATAACAAAGCCTAGACCACTTGGATTGTATGATTGATTGTCATGTTGTATTCATTTGGGCATGTAATAATTTAATTTTGTTTCAAGTCTAGTCTTGTAATTTATTTATTCACATGGTTTGTAATAAATAGATTAGGAGTTTATCTTTACTAGTAAAATGTATTAGGATACATATCTTGTAAGGAAGCTCAAGATCAAGACTTGAAGAAAAGATGGACAAAGAGGATGCTTGAAGTTATGGATTCAAGTGGGAGTCCTTTTTTGGTCAACCATGTGTCATGTTCTTTACCCTTAGGACAAGACCATTTGACACACTTGTTTTGGCTAAACAAGTGTGCTCAATTTAGTATGCTTTGTTATGCATATTTGAATGTTTTGTTTAATGTTTGGTTGAATGCATATGATGATGTTTGTTTTGAATTTTTGGATGTGATTAACAAACCATCAACTAAAACAAACTATAAACGTGTAATTGGTTCTCAAATCATTAAGCAAAATACAATGGTTCTACAAAAGGAATTAATGGTTTGCAAAATAAAATAGGTTTTATTCATAAGAACCAATTGGATACCATATAGTTGAATGCATACAATCATATGGTACATAGACTTTTCTTAACAAGGATTATGAAATCGTATATCCCTTTTGTTAAACAAGTTAAACACCATCCTTTTTCACAACACTTAGGTTACTTGCAAACTCTTAGTGGGATAAAGATCACCTAACCACTTTGAGGGAACTTGTAATTTGAGGTGAGAATACCATGTTTGTGGGATAAAGGTCACCTAACCACTTATATAGTAAACTCACACGTGTGTGTAAGTAGGACGACTTGATTTGTAAAATATATTGAATGGATCACCTAAAATATGTTTTATAAAAGGTGTTGATGGGATAAACATGCCGTGATAAACATATGATGTTTAAACGATCCCATGCCACTAGAAGTTGCAATAGGTTGCAATTGTCATTTATGACTACCTTGTTTTATTTGAATAATGGGATAAAGGTCACCTAACCAATATTTAAATATAACGTTGGATTCTAAAATTTTTTTTAATAGTCTATGAGACATAAGGGTATTAATAAATGAAATATAATTATCAACGATTACTAAAATAGACTTTGTAACATCTTGTAGATGGCCGACAACAACAACGCTAATAATGATGTACCAAACCAAAACAACCAATCCCTAAGGGCGATTCTTCAAAGGGATCGTCTAACACCTAACAATTTCATGGATTGGTACCGCAACTTGAGAATTTTCTCAAGCAAGAAAAGCGGGCCTATATCCTTGATGATCCCATCCCCGATGAACCTAACGAGGAGGATGTGGAAGCCTATAATGATTGGGTTAAATATGTGGAGGACTCCATCCAGGTCTCTTGTCTAATGTTGGCAAGTATGACACCCGAACTCCAAAAGGAGTATGAGCTCCATGGAGCTTATGACATGATCACTCAGCTGCGGGAAACGTTCCAGCAACAAGCTAGAGTGGAGCGCTTCGAAACGGTTCGAGCGCTTCATGCATGTCGGATGGAGGAATCCCAATCAGTTTCATCTTATGTTCTTAAGATGAAAAGCCACATCGACCGCCTTCAAAGGCTGAACTGTCCCGTCTCAAAGGAGTTGGCCACGGATTTGATTCTTAATGGCCTAACTAAAAGGTTTGAGGCATTCGTCATGAATTACAACATGAACGGATGTGACAAGAGCATAAATGAACTTCATTCGATGCTCAAATCAGCTGAGGCGGGAATGGGTAAAAGGGTTTTACCCGTTCTCACCATTAATGAAGGTGGGAGAAGGAGAAGGTCTCTACCCCCTCCCAAGGCAACTGTTGCCAAAGGAAAGGGGGCACGTTTGGGGAAGGGGAAGATGGTTGTTAGGGCGGAACCTCCAAAACCCAAGGAGAAGAAGCAAAAGGTTGCTGTGAACGACCCATGCTTCAAATGTGGTGAGATAGGGCATTGGATGAGAAATTGTCCAGTCTATCTCAAAGAGTTGAGAGAAAAGAGGGATGCGGGGCAAACCTCAGGTATAATATACATGATACATATAGAATTAAATGTTATTTCTTCTAACACATGGGTATTAGATACCGGATGTGGAACTCACATTTGCAATTTGTTGCAGGGGTTCAAAAGAAATGAGCATTATGAGAAAGGGGAAATAAGTCTCTTCATGGGCAATGGTGCAAAGGTTCATGTGGAAGCCCAAGGAGACTACATTTTGAAACTTCCAAATGGTTTGGAAGTTATTTTAAGTAATGTATTATATGCTCCTAGTTTGACTAGGAACATAATTTATGTTTCCGTTTAAGACAATATGATTATGATTTCAAGTTTGTTGACAATGATATTCATGTTTCTTTAAATCATGTATTTTATTTCAAAGCTATACCTTGTAATGGTATTTATGAATTGGTTCATGAAAACGCAACATATGATAGCTCAATATACCAAGCAACCACCAAAAAACTTAAATGGATTTGAGTGATACCTACCTTTGGCATTGTCGTCTTGGTCATATAAACAAGAAACGCATACAAACACTTCAAAAGAATGGTCTTTTAAAAACAAATGAATGTGATTCATTTGATGTATGTGAATCTTGTTTACAAGGAAAAATGACTAAGGCACCCTTTAGTGGAACTAACGAAAGGGCAAAAGATTTATTAGGTATCATACATTCGGATGTATGTGGTCCTTTTAAGCCAATGACTAGGAATGGTGAAAGATACTTCATTACCTTTACCGACGATTATAGTCGCTATGGGTACGTGTATTTATTAAGACACAAAGATGAAGTTTTTGAAATGTTCAAAATCTTCAAGAATGAAGTAGAAAATCAACTCAACAAATCAATTAAAGTTCTCCGCACCGATAGGGGTGGTGAATACCTAAGTGATGTTTTTCAAGATCATCTTAGGAGTTGTGGGATTGTCTCACAACTCACTCCACCTGGAACACCACAACATAATGGTGTGTCTGAGAGGAGGAATCGAACCTTATTGGATATGGTCCGATCTATGATGGCTAGAAGCACATTGCCTCTATCATTTTGGGGTTTCGCTTTGCTCTCCGCGGCTCGTATTCTGAATATGGCCCCAACCAAGAAGGTGGAAAGGACACCTTTTGAGATATGGCATGGAAGAGTTCCATCCCTATCATACTTAAGGGTTGGGGTTGTGAGGCTTATGTTAAGACTCCCACCCCAAACAAATTGGAAGTCCGATCCACCAAGTGTATCTTTGTTGGATATCCTAGAGATTCTATGGGATATTATTTCTATGATCCACTGGAACAAAAGGTGTTTGTTTCCAGAAAGGGTGAGTTCTTAGAAGCCAAGTTCCTTATGGAAGGAGCTAGCAGTAGAACAGTGGATCTTAAGGAGGAACAAGAACCACAGCCTAATACACGTTTGGTTGAAACTAGCACTCAACATAAGGATGTTGAGGATGATCAAGCGGTTGATCAATACACACAAAACGTTCGCAGAAGTGGTAGAACAAGTAATCCACCTGAAAGATATGGATTTTTATGGAAGGATGCTACGTGGTTGACTCCGATGAACCAACCACATATCATGATGCAGTGTCCAATTTGGATTGTGACAAATGGCTTGAGGCCATGAACGTTGAGATGCAATCCATGTATGACAATCAAGTTTGGGAACTTGTTGTACCACCTCCTAATTCCAAAGTAGTTGGAAGTAAATGGGTTTTCAAGAAGAAAACGATATGCATGGAAACTTGGATACTTACAAAGCTAGACTTGTAGCAAAGGGTTTCACTCAAACTCAAGGGGTTGATTTTGATGAAACCTTCTCACCTGTTGCAATGCTTAAGTCTATAAGGATATTGTTTGCCATAGCAGCTCATTATGATTATGAGATTTGGCAAATGGATGTCAAAACCGCTTCCTAAATGGATATCTTGAGGAAGATGTCTATATGGTTCAGCCTGAAGGTTTTGTTGATCCAAAACATCCTAACAAAGTATGCAAGTTAAAGAAATCAATCTATGGATTGAAACAAGCATCGAGAAGTTGGAATCACCATTGATGATGAAGTAAAGAAATTTGGCTTCATCAAAAACGCTGATGAGGCTTGTGTGTATAAAAGGGCTAGTGGGAGCACAATAACCTTCCTAGTATTGTATGTTGATGACATACTACTATTTGGAAATGACATTCCAACCATGGAAGGTGTAAAAAACTGGCTTGGAAGTTGTTTTTCCATCAAGGATCTTGGTGAAGCCGCCTATATTCTGGGAATAAAGATCTATAGGGATAGATCAAGGCGGCTGATTGGTTTGAATCAAAGTGCATACATTGACAAAATCTTGAAAAGGTTCAAGATGGAAAACTCTAAGAAAGGTACTGTACCTATTCAAAGAGGGACAATATTGAGTACAACTCAATGTCCAAGCTCCAAGGAGGAGCAAAATAGGATGAAGGCAATCCCATATGCATCTGCTATTGGATCCATCATGTATGCAATGATATGCACTAGACCGGACGTGTCATGCGCTTTAAGCATGACAAGTAGATACCAGCAAAATCCTGGTGATAGTCATTGGATGGCTGTCAAGAACATTCTGAAATACCTAAGGAGGACTAAGGACATGTTCTTGATCTACGGGTCTGGTGAAGAGGAACTCGTTGTAAAAGGTTACACGGATGCGAGTTTCCAAACCGATCGAGATGATTCACGATCTCAATCAGGGTACATCTTTATTCTGAATGGGGGAGCTGTTTCTTGGAAAAGCTCAAAGCAAGATGTCGTAGCGTTGTCCACTACAGAGTCAGAATACGTCGCCGCTTCAATGGCAGCACAGGAAGCTGCATGGCTGAAGAAATTCATAGCCGATCTAGGGGTAGTCCCTTCCATTCAGGATCCCCTAGAGATCTTTTGTGACAACGAAGGTGCGATTGCTCAAATCAAGGAACCTCGTGCTCATCAAAAGACTCGGCACATTGAACGGAGATTCAACTACTAAGGGATAAGATGAAGTTGAAAAGGGAAAGATATGTATTCGCAAAGTCCACACTGATAAAAACATTGCGGATCCACTCACAAAACTCCTTGAAAAGGCAAAGCATGAAGGTCATGCTTGTGCCATGGGACTTAGATATTCTAGTGACTGGGTTTAATGTTGTACTTTATATTGAATATTGGAACTTATGTTATTTGACTTAATTACATGGTTATAATATTCATTTGTTCTTCTACTTTAGCATGTTAAATCCGTGAATAAATAAGTTATTCTAAACGTTCGTAGTCGATCATACTTGTGGGAACAATTATGAATGTAAGACTATAATGAACTTGGATTGGTTGATATTCATAAGGTATGAATATAGAGCAAGAGGTTGCTAGCAAGGTTCATTGATATCTATGGGATATAGATATTGGACTGACCCGCACTCAATTATTTCTGCATGGAATCTTTGTGATTAGTCATAAGAAATATTGAGTAAAGGCGAATATCATAGTATCCTCAGACCTGAGATACATATTGGGTCTTGATATTCACCGAATATTGTATTTTGACTTAGTTCTTTGCTGTTCTGAAATATTGGCAGTACATAAGGCTGAGTTCAGGTATGATACGAAGTGATTGTGAGAGACGTATGTAGTCAAGATGGGATTTGTTCCTCTTATTCGTTGAGAGTTAGATGTCTAAGGCCTATTAAAGTTAAATCATCAGAGAATGACAATTCTGTGTCTCTTGGATTTAACATGACATCTGAACAAAAGGATAAATGATTAGTTCACCTAAAACATATTCAAGTAAGGTACTTGAAAAGGATGATTATTGAATGGCACTTAGTCATATACATTAGGGGTAGCAAACCGTTGCTAGGCGTTATTTGCTGCTTGCATCAATCTTTTATGAATCTTGTGCAAGTGGGAGATTGAAAGATTTGATCTGCCCAAGATACATATAAAATTGATGTGGCTAGTGTGATATGATCCAAGTCGGGTCATACCCAATAACAAGCCAAACAAACACCGACAAATATTTAATTGTTGATTAGATCAAACAAATAAATATATATATTTAAACACCAATTTAGAAACCGGGTTTCTGAATCATTGCTATTGTGAATGAACAAAATTATATGTATAATTTTGATCATTGAAATAAGTTATTTTATTACTTAAATTGGTTAAGTAATAATAAACAAAAGTGTATTGATTTTATAAAAGATAAATGGGTTATTCTTTTATAAAACAAGAATGGAAAATTGGATTTTTTTAAAAATTAGAAGTGAAGACAAAGGGTGCCTTATACGGCCACCCCTTGGTCTTGGAACTCTTCCTTGTGGTTTTTAAGAACATGCAATGAAGGGTCCTTTTCACTCTTCCATTCACACACCTTTCACTACACACACTTAGCAAGAATTCTCTCCCAAAGCTCTCTCTCTCTATTTTCGGAACTTAGAGGCAGAATTGTAAAGTTTTTCAGCCTTCAAAACCTGCTTTCTTGGCTGAAAATTCGACTTTGAAGAGATCATTCAAGTGGGTGTTGCAATCCTAGCAAGGAAGGGTGTTATACAAGCTTGGGGTACAACCTCTTGAGGATTTCTTGCTTGAAGTTTCAGCCTCAAATCTCATCATCCTCATCTTCTCATTTTCGGGTTTAGGAAGCTACAAAGGTTGTAGTTCCTTGATTATTTGTTGTTTTACTTTTGTATGCATTATGTATAAAGATCCATGGCTTGGGGTTATTATAAAATGGGTTTTATAATCAGATCTTAATATGTTTTAAAATATTATTCCGCTGCGTTTTCATATAAATCATGTTGTATGAAGCTTTGATAAACATGTTAAAACCCCATCAGTTCTCATGCGATTGGCCCATGCTAATGGACCATACACATGAACAGCTTCATGCTAATGAACCAGTCGTAAGAATGAACCGGGAGACTGGATCAGTCGCATGATTGAAACATGAGATTGACTCAGTCGCACGACTAAACACTCAGTCGTGCGAATGGATCAACCGCATGACTCAACTACACGACTGAACCATGCAAATGGTCCAGTCGCACGATTGAGAAACCTTAACCTATAAATACCATTTAATTCGTGGAAAAACAGGACACGTCGAATATCTTGATACCCAGACCTACCCTAGCCATCCAGATACCTCTAGTAACATGTTCCAACTTCAAAGATCGCAGTAGATCGATTGCTAATTGTTCTTAACATTTAGATTCAATCTTTAATTGATTCTACGTGCGTTCTCACCGATTGCATCGCCAATCAAATAGGATTCCGCACTATTTGATTCGATATACGCATAAATCTGTTAGTATTCGTCGAGTACACGATCACTAACAATCAGTCGTAATCAAGTGAGTTTAATACACTATTTTACTCGAAATTACATAGGGAAGAAAAGCCCAATGATTAATCTGGGTAACAACATCGAATTGAGGTACAATTTGGAACATTTGCAATCTAGGGTTCTTGAGTGATTTAGGGGTTTATCTGAAAAATGATTTTTATTTATTGATTTGTAATTTAAAACAAGTTTTGGGCTTTAGCCCAACCAGTTACCATATCATCTTTGTATGCCAGAGGTCACGGGTTCGAACCCGGCCTCCTACATTTATTTTTTTAAAGCCAATTTTGTATATTTTAAACTTCAAAAATTATACTAATATGTTGTTAGGATCAGTGATCTACGTTTGATTGATTTGATAGTATAGCAGCGGAGAACAAACAATGAATTAGCAAATTCACAAGAACACAAAAGATATTCGAAGTAAGAACAAACGGTTATAGACAAAGAGAATTCTGCAAAATATATTTCATTCAATATTCGCTTTCGTGGTAACAGAATGTCACACATACAATTAGGTCAACATCTCTTATATAGGAGATGTGACGTCTGCTGATGTCACTTGATAGTGACATCTAACAGAAGTATTCAAACTACTGATAGTTAACACAACTACTGAAAATGTCAAACAACTGACATCTCCTTACAAAAATACTAAGTGTTAACTATCACTACAACTACTAAAAAGAAACTACTGAAACTACAACGACTGAAGAACATGCTCTTCAGTCGTTTTACAAATACTGAAATAAAAAGAAAACTACTGAAAGGAAACCATCACAACAACTGAAGAATGCTTCTTCAGCTGTTGTAACAAACTCTGAAGGCTTCAGTACTTGTACTTGAACTTCAGCTGTTGTCATCAGCTGATGTCTTCAGCTGTTGTCATCAGCTGATGTCTTCAGCTGTTGTCTTCAGCTGATGTCTTCAGCTGTTGTCTTCAGCTGATGTCTTCAGTTTTTGTACTTCAGCAGTTGTTCTTCAGTACTTTAGACTTCAGCTGTTGATCTTCAGACTTTGGTCTTCAGTTGTTGATCTTCAATACTTTAGTTCTTTAGCTGTTGATCTTCAGACTTTGATCTTCAGCTGTTGAAGTCTTCAGTACTTATACTTCAGCTGTTGCTCTTCAGACTTTATGAAACAGCTGATCAAGTCTTCAGCAGTTGTTGTGATGTCTGTGGGACTTAAGAGGTTTTTCTGATCCGGCTCATTGGTTCTTTTGGTCCAACAAACTCCCCCTGAACCAATGCAGCCAAAACCTCTAAACTTATTGAAAATGTCCCACTTATTATGGCAGAATGATTGGTCTTTTTGTCTTCTAGATCAGCTCAGAAGTGACCCTTATAAGCTCCGGCCTGGAAGTAGTCTTAATGATTTGATTGGCAAAGTATGAATGGGAACTCTGTCTTGGGGAACTGGACACAGAGCTATTACCCCATTCATGAGATCTACTTCCCCACTATGAGTCTATATGACTCTCTTGTATAGGCCTCTAGGAAGGTAATTTGTTCCTCCATGGTCAGCTCTTCAGCACCTCCTTCAAATAAAGATTCTGGCCCATAGTACTCAGATAGGTATTTAGCCTGTTTCCCATTCTTTAGCTCCACAGTTGTTATTATTCTATAAGCAAACTCATCAGGGTGATTACCCTCAAGGAACAACTGGAGCTCATTCTTCCTGACTTCTTCAAGCCTCTTATAAACTAACCCCTTTTTCACCATTTTACTTTCAAGCATCTTCTGTGGGGTTTGGTTAGCTTTATAAGCTTTCTTGAAGTCCTCTAGGATTTCCCAGGGTGATACTACAAAGACCAGGGAGATCACTCCATCTACAATCTTTTTCACCTGGCCAATGTATCTCTGTGGAATGTTTTTCTTGTGAATCCTGTGAGACACCCTGGGATCAGGCCAAATCCTTACTCTCTCCTTTTGATATTGAAATGTATGCTTAAGAGTGTATAATCTGAGAGCTTGCTTCTTCATGTTGATGATAGAAGATGTGGCTGCATAAGCTTTGTCAACCCTCCTCAACAATTCCTTATCGTGTTGTTTGTGAAGTTCTTCTTCTTCTAGCTTCACTTTCACAATTTGTCTTTGGGTTTCAGGAGTAATTGTTGGGGAGTGACTTGTGGCCTTCGGCAACTGTATAACAGCTGAGAGTGGCAACCTATCTTCATCATCATCTTCTTCATCATCTTCTAGCCTCAATACCCTTCTCTTCTTCTTCTGGGGTACATCATCGGCTATTGGTTTTGAGGGTGAGGGAGTTGGTTTGGTGGGTTGTGTTTTTGGTGGTTTTTGGGGTAAAGGGATTGTTTTAGTGGGTGGTTGTTTTGGTGGTTTTGGTGTGGGAATGTTGACAGGCTGTTCTAGCATTTTTGAGGTGAGTGTGGCTTTAGATTGCTTGGCTAGTTCAGTCCTGCTCCCAGCACCCGCTTCATTCAAAGCTTCAATAACAAGCCCTTTGGTGTATACTTCAGACGAATAGATCTTGGTGGTTATTGCCAAGATGCTGTCCCTGGACCAAGCCTTGATTTCGATCAATGATCTGCCAAGATACTTCGCTATAAATCTGATCATGATCTCCAGCCTTTCTCTTTCTAACACCTCATAACTTGGCCATCTAGATTGGATTTCTTCAATCTCTAATCTTCTGATTTCAGAGTCAAGTTGTTCAGTGTCATGGCCTTGCCTAAACAACTGATCAATGATGTTATCCATTGATCTGCTGTGTTCGGCATCAGCCTCTTTCACCATTAGCTCCAAGGCATTTTCCTTTTCCTTCTCCTTCTCCTTTTCGGTCTCTCCAACCAACTCCTTCTCATTTACCACTTCTATCTCTTTTTCTTTCTCTTTCTTCTCTGCACTCCTCTTCCTTTTTGCTTTCACTGACTGAATCTCCCCCTTTTTGGTTGCATTGGTTGCAAGGGTTTGATTGTCAGAAAGCTTGTTGCTCACAACTTCCTCTATCAAGGGTTGTATAATTGAGGGAAGCCTCTCATCAAGGGTTTTGATCACTATATCAGTGATTATGGGTGTGATGAGAGGTAAGGAGTTTTGAAAGATAGCAACTATTTGCTCAGGGGGTTCTGTTCCTGAGAAATAGTGCCAGAAGCAGAGGCAGGTGGCTGAGAATTTGGGAGTGGCTCTATGTTTAGGAGACCTTCAGATGAAGGTGCCATCTGTGGGGTTTGAGAGGCAGATGGTCTTTGATCCTCAGAAGTTTTGGCAAGCAGCTCTTTGAGTTTGCTCACCTCCTCTTCCAGGATGGTGTTTTGGGCTAAAACATCATAAAAGAAGCCCAGTTCATCATCAGTGGGTACTGAATCACCTGACCTCCTGATAGAATCAGGATGAACATGCACTGAGTGTAGATCAGTTGTAGCATGTGCCCCTTTGTCTTGGAACTGGGGACTTCCTGCCTGAGGACTATGTCCTTCATCACTAGTTGCCTCTGGGAAGGTCTTAGTAATGGTACCAACTACATCCTGATCATATGCGGAAGCAGGATAAGTGGTAGCCTCACCAGAAGTTCCAATCTCCTTTTCTACACTAGGAAATGGAACATTGTAACCCCTATGCTGTGGGTTATCAGATGCACTTTGATCCTCCCCCTCAATGGTAGAGGTATCCTAGTTGTAATTGGTATCTGGGGAGGGGGTGAGGAGTGCAACTGACTCAGCACTTGTACAACAATTAATGTAGGACTTTGGGGGGCGGTTGCATGTGGTGATTGGGTAGAAGCGGATTGCACCCGGGGTGAATGGTGCGCTTCAATGGTAACCCTCTCAAGTGAGATAGGTTCCAGCAGTGTGGGTTCCCCAATATTGGTTGCAACAGGATCCTTTTGAGAGGATACCTGTGCGGCTGTGGTTGGTTGAGTCTTTGACACAACTAGGGGGGTTAATACCAGTATGTGTTTCTGCGTTTGTGGTACAGGTGCATCCTCAGGGGACTCATCTCCTGAGTAGCCTTTTTTGGCTTTTGGATTTTGGCTTGGAGGGGACTCTGGTTCTGGAGGTGGTGGCTGTGGGTTCTAACTGCGTGGGTTTTCGCAGTTTGCCAGCTGTTTCAGTGTGTGGTCAGAGTTGTGCCTGGAGTATACTTCAGGCAATATAGCCATTGCGGGGACTCCAAGGCCAACAAGTCCCTCAGCTTTCAGCTGATTCTCTATTATGGCCATAATGAACCGAGGATATAATATCCAGCGCTTAGAAATAGATTTTGAGGCCATATCCTTAAGTTCAAGAAAAATGATTTCAGAAAAGTTTAAGTCTTGTTGCTCAAGGATAGAGAATAGTACCTGCTGCCATCTCGTAGACATTTGATCCCACGAGGATGTCTTAGGAGCTAAACAAACATTTACCATGTGAAAGACAAGACGTTCTGCATCATGGAAATGTTTCTTCAGAATGGTAGAGGCACTAAGGTTTCCATGATATCCATGGTGGGCAAAGGATAAATCAGTTGTGCCCTTTGGATACCCAGCAGGAAAAGTGGCATCATCCAGGTTTAGGGTTTGGCGTAAGATTTCCGGAGTGATGACCACTTGATGGTTGTTGACGACCGACTGGAGAGTGTCGGAGTTGTTCTCCCCAGTGGTAATGGTGACGTTCGTCCAAAACTGGTGAAGGGATTCGGCATGAATGGTGGGATTTAGAAGGAAGGCCGTTTTGTAGTGGGACTAGACCATTAGATCAATGGCGTTATCAAACTTTGTCAGAAAGGCGATTTGGTGAGGTAGGCTACACAGTTGTGTCGTGGTTGAGCTGCATGATCGCCATTAATGAGAGAGAAGTTGTGGAGGTTTGAACGTTAGGTTTAGAAATGATAAAACTCTGAAGGAGTAGGTATGAGGTATTTATAGGGTAGGGTTAGAAAAACAATGAAGGGTTTGGTGTTAATCATCAGTAGTTTTAAATGACTGATGACGTGGTATTACCCTTTCAGATGTTGAAACAACTGAAGTCTTGGTTTTAGGCATCAGCAGTTATAAAACTACTAAAAACCATGGTTTTGACTTCAGATGTTTGAAAACAACTGAAGACTTGGTTTTAGCCATCAGTAGTTATAAAACTACTGAAAACCTTGTTTTGCCTTCAGGTGTGTTGTAAACAACTGATAACTTGATTTTAGTCATCAGTAGTTGTGAAACACTGAAGACATAGTTTGTATCAGTTGTTGAAAACAGCTGATGACTTGGTGTTAGTCATCAGTAGTTGTGAAACTACTGAAGACATGTTTTTGTCATCAGTTGTTTAGGATGAAACAGCAGTTGTAGAAACAACTGAAGAGAGAGTTCTCATCAGTAGTTTTCGTCAATCATAGCCTTTCAGCTGTTTCATACTGTCCTCAACACTACTCATCAGCCTTTTGGCTATTTTCAGTTGTTTCATAGGACATCAGTATTTATCTGTGTTACTGATATCAGTAGTTATAACTACATCAGTAGTTGTAACTTGATCAGTTGTTTTAACAGAATCAGTACTATCTGTGATATGGTTACTAATGATTATAATGATTATAGTACTTAGTTACTGAGATCATTAGTAATTATCACTTATCTAGCTGCAGCATACCAAGCCTTAACACAAGGTTTGGAAAGTTGAACTATCCAAAGATTAGTAAAAATGTCTGCAAGCTCATCAGCACTAGGCACAAACTTAGGATCAATCACACCTTTTTCAAAACAATCCCGAATAAAATGATGTCTGATCTCTATATGTTTGGTCCTAGAGTGCTGGACTGGATTTTTGACAATGCACAGAGCTGAAGCACTATCCATTAATAATGGAGTCTTAGTCTCTGTAATGCCAGAATCCAAAAGTTGGTTCTGAAGCCAGAGTACCTGAGAAGTACAACTTGCAGCTGCAATGTACTCTGCTTCAGCAGTGGATGTAGCAACAGATGTTTGTTTCTTACTCTGCCAAGAAATCAAACAGTTGCCTAGGAATTGACATCCACCAGAAGTTGACTTTCTAGTTAACTTGCACCCTGCATAGTCACTATCTAAAAAAGCAACTAATTTGCAAGAGTGTCCAGTGGAATACCATAATCCTAGAGATTATGTACCTTGCAAATATCTAAAGATCCTCTTGACTGCAATCAAATGAGACTCTTGGAACAGCCTGAAATCTAGCACAGACACAAGTAGCAAACATGATATCTGGTCTAGAAGCTGTTAAGTACATCAAGGATCCAATCATACATGTGTAAAGTGTTTCATCAACAACTTTACCTTTCTGATCCGCATCCAGTTGTGTGGTGTTGCACATGGGAGTAGAACAGGGCTTACTATTTTGTAAATCAAACTTATTCAAAAGATCTTTTGTATATTTGGACTGATGAATAAAGGTGCCATCAGCCTTTTGTTTGATTTGCAAGCCAGAAAGAACAGTAATTCTCCCATTGCACTCATTTCAAACATCTGTTTCATTAATTTGGTAAAATCATCACACAACTGGGGATCAGAGGATGCAAAAATGATATCATCAACATAAATTTGAACAAGTAGCTTATGCTGATCCACCTTCTAATAAACAAAGTTTTATCTATGGAGCCTCTAGTGAAATTATTCTTGAGAAGAAAAGTGGAGAGTGTCTCATACCAGGCTCTAGGAGCTTGTTTCAACCCATAAAGAGCCTTATCAAGTTTATACACATTCAGGATGTTTATTATCCTCAAAACCTGGTGGTTGACACACATAAACTTCTTCTTTTATTTTGCCATATAAAAATGCACTTTTTACATCCATTTGAAAAACTTTGAGATGGTGGAATGCAGCATAGGCTAAGAACAATCTAATTGCCTCTAGTCTGGCTACAGGGGCAAAGGTTTTATCATAATCAATACCTTCTTCTTGTGAGAACCCCTGTACAACAGTCTGGCCTTGTTCTTAACAATAAGCCCATTTCATCAGTTTTATTCCTAAACACCCATTTAGTGCCTATTGCACACTTACCTGGGGGTAGAGGAACCAGTTCCCACACTTGCTGTTTCTTGAACTGAAGTAGCTCAAGCTGCATGGCTTCAACCCATCCATTGTCTCTTAAAGCAATATGATAGTTCTTTGGCTCTAGCTGACTGATGAAGAGAGCATAGAAGCAGAAGTTAGACAATTGACTTCTTGTTAAAACTCCAGCATTGATATCACCATGATTTGAGACATTGGGTGATTCTTCAGCTCTTGATAAACAATGATATCTGTGCAAGTTTTGTAGAACCTTCAGCAGCAGCAAATGTTGATACAGACTCTTGAAACCAAGATTTGATGGTAACTCAAAAGATGTAGAGGAATCAGAGATCTCATCAGCATTGTTGTGGATGGAACTACTGAAGCTACAATAACATCAAGTTTAGCAGACACAGGCAGTTGGTCACTAAACTTGAATAGGTGAGTATTGATATTATCATCATCATCATCAATACCACCAGGTGGAAGACATGCTGCAGAAGATGATTTATCCACATGGTCTGCAACAAACTGGAGGTTGAGAAGGAACATATTGCAGTATGTCCAAATCAAACAACTCCACAGGGTTTTGTGGAATCTTGTCCATTGGAGATTCATTAAACTTCACATGCAAAGTCTCTTCACTATCTTTGTTATGCAGTTGAAGACTCTGTATGCTTTGCAAGTAGATGAATAACCAACAAAATACCCTGCATCCACCTTAGGATCAAATTTTTTGAGTTGATCCTTTGTGTTGAGAATAAAACAGGACACCCAAATGCTCTGAAAAATGAATTTAGAGGAGCCAAGTGATGTAGAACTTCATATGGAGTCTTCATCAACCTCTGATTTACTAAGGCTCTATTCTGACATAGCAAGCTGTGTTAACAGCTTCAGCCCAAAAGGTCAGTGGCAAACCAGAGTCAGCCAACATAGACCTTGCAGCTTCAATTAGGGTCCTGTTCTTTCTCTCCACGACTCCATTTTGTCTGGAGTCCTTGGGATGCTAAACTGCCTTTTGATTCCCTTTGAAAGATAAAATTCATCAAGTGTATGGTTTCTGAATTCAGTTCCATTGTCACTCTTATACACTTGACTGAAAGGGAATACTGCTTCTCAACATACAACACAAAGTTGATAATCTTCTGAGCAACCTCATCCTTTGAATACAGAAAGAAAGTCCTTACAAATCTGGAGTAATCATCCACAATTACCAGACAATATTTCTTCTTTGCCATGCTCATCACTCTCACAGGACCAAAAAGATCCATATGCAGTAATTGCAAGCAGGCAGTGGACTTAGGCTCTTCAATAGGGGGAATGAGACTTTGTGTTGTTTTCCTTTTAAACAAGCAGTGCAGGTTCATCACAGTGGAACTCCTTTATTGGTAAGCCTCTCACTAAACTATTGTGGATCAGCTGATTCATGTTTTTGAAATTAACATGACCCAGCCTTCTGTGCCACAGTTTAGATTCCTGAGGAGAGGCTTTGGAAAATAGCAAGGATGGCCTCTGATTTTATTTTCTTGGAAAGATCTAAGGCATACACTCTTCCTGTCCTGTTGGCCCTCAGGAGAGTGTGATCATCCAACACCTTATCAATCAAATTCAGAACTTTGGATGACAGAATCCGGCAGTTCTGACTGGTGAAAAGAGCAACATGGCCTTTATCACACATTTGACTGACACTCAAGAGATTGTACTTGAGATTTTCCACATGGTTAACATCATCAAACTTTATTTCTCATTGGAGACAAAGCCGTTTCCAATGATGTAACCACTAGCATCATTGCCAAAAGAAACAAACTCTTCTTTCCTTGAGAGTAGTCATGAAGAAGAGAGCTGTTCCCAGTCATATGCATAGATCCCCCACTGTCTACATACCAGATGCTACTTTGGCATGTTGAAGAACCCTGCAATCATAAACAATTAGTTAGTTTTTGAGACCAAACCTTTTTGGTTTTGGGTCTATTCATATCAACAGATGGTAAACTAACAGACTTGCTATGAATAACAGCCTGAGGGGATGGAGATGGTGAAGAAGAAGATTCCTTTGGCATGGATTTTCTTCTCTGTGGTTTCAACACAGGAGCATCTAATTGGTTGACTCTCCCCAATAGATGTTGAACCATCATAACAAGTTGTGTCTGATTTTGTGATAAGGCCTTCAGCTCATCAGACACATTAGTGCTTGAGTTAGATGGGTTCGTGTGTTGTACCATCTCTTTGAGCAACCTCAGCTGTTGCCTGTTTAACCCCTTTCTGTGGATTTCGTTTTGGATTTTGGGGTTACAGGTTTTGATGTTGCTGGTACAAGTTTGATTTCAAACTCAGTTTTCATTTTATCCATTTTCTCTTTAATGTTTTCATTATGTTTGAGTTTGGAGCCCTTTTTATACCAGCAATCATCAGTAAGATGATTGAATAAGCCACATATTTCACATGGCTTTTTCTTCATCTTAAGTTGATCATCTGCTGAAGAAGATGAAACTACTGAAGACTTGTTCTTCAGCAATTTGCTATAGTACTAGCAGTTTTCTTCCCTTTAGTACCCGCTTTCTTGATATCTTCTTCAGTAGTTTTCCCACCCTTACTACTTGCAGTTTTCTTCTCTTTAGTACATGCAATAGTTTGGGTTTGTCTTCCAGGTGTTATGACATTCACTTTAGTACTTTCAGTACTTTGTGAAATACCACCTGGAGTGATAACTTTTTGATCATGTGAGTGTCAGCATTTGAACCATCAACATTAGCTGATAGGTTCCGAGAGGACTTAATGCTGACTTCAACTTTGATGGTGCTGTATCAGATAGTAGATCACATGATGAAAAGGATTGGTTATTGCTTTCTCCATCAGATTCTACCTCTGCTCTGGGAGTAAAATCTGTAGGAGGAACAATGTGATTATAACCAATGCTAAACTTCACATTGGAAGCAGATTGCTTACTAAGAAGCATTTCAAAACCCTTGCAAGAATTTACCCATCGATCACACTCTACCTGGGTAGTTGCAAGTGTTTCTTTGAGGTCTCTGTACTTCTCTAGAAGTACCTCTTCCCTAGCCTTATCATCTGTGATTTGGCATTTAAGTTTGTAAATCTCATCATTCTTCTCATTAAGCACAGACTCAAATTCAGCTTTTCTTTTGGAAATTATTTGTTCTAGCTCAATGTTCTTGTTAATTAAAGCTACATTTGCTTCTCTAATAGATGCAAATGCGGCTATGCATGTTTCAAAACATAACTTGGCTTTTGCCTCAGAGGATACCTGTGATACCTGTGGTGTAGATGCATTAGAGGATGAAGTATCAGTAGACTCCAAAGCCATAAGAGCTAGATTTCCAAAAGGACTGTCACCACTATGTTGACCAGCACCAGAGAACCGTTGTTCATGACCAGACAAATCATCTGGTAAACTGCTCCAGTCAACAACTCCTGGGGTGAAAAAGCTGTGTTGTTGAGGTTGAGTTTGTTGATGAGATTGGGAAGGTTGAGGTTCAGGTAATGCATTTGTTGTTGTGCAATTGGAGCTTGAACCGGATTTGACTGAGGCAAGTAATAACAGGGAAAAGGATATGACATTGGACCCTGGGGGACAAAGTATGCAGGAGATACAGGGGTGATGATGATGACCAGAACCAGCAAGATGTTGTCCTTGTTTTGTAGACTAGTGCTAGGAAAAGTCACAAAGGGTGCAGAAGAGTTAGATCCAGTTGATCTACATTCTCTTGCAAAGTGTCCAAGCCTTTGGCATTTGTGACACCTCAACTTACTCTTGTCAAAACCAACTTTGGTTTTGCCAGAGAGTCCAGGAAATTTCCTGCCAGTTCTCTTGTAGAACTTCTGAGATCTGATATTAACTAAGGCCATTTGGCTTAGAATATCCATCTCTTCTAAATCATCATCAGCAATTCTCTTCAGATCATCCATGATGAAGCATAGATTTTCACTATTACTGCCAGAATGACTATCAATACCAACAAATGCATGATCAGAATTGGTTGAAGAGAAATCAATATGCTCATCATAATTGCTTTCAGATGCAGCATATTCTGACTCATGACCAACCAAGACACTGTTCCCTGGTACAAAGTCATCAGTGAGCTTTCCTGATGATGACAGTTTCTTTTCTGCTCTATCTCTCTTTCGAATGTAAGCAATTCCCATGAAGTTGGGTGAGAGATAGGCTATCCAGATTTGCACTAGAGCGTAGGACAATAGTGTATGTGTCCCATCTCTCAGGTAGTGATCTGAGAAATCTGTTATTCATCTGGCTGTTGGTGTATTCCTATTTCACCATTTTTAGCTCAGAGACAAACAGGAAAAACACTCAAATGTTGAGTCAGTGTCTCACCCTTTCTATGAGAGAATGTCTCGTATTGTTGGGCGAGGATTTCTCTGTTGTTTGCTAAGACCTCATCAGTTCCACCGAATTGTTCCTTCAGTGCATTCTAGAGGTCATGAGCAGTTTCATGATGCATAATCCCTGAATAGATTTCATTCGGCAGTGCCATGGCCAGAATTCCATGGGCTTTAGCATCAATCTCAAATAGTTTCCGATCTTCATCTGAGTATTGTTCTTCTTCTTTGGAACCATTTGATTGGTTTCCGGATTGTTCACCATAGGCTTATGTGGTCCATGTACCACAGATGTCCAACAACCTGAACTGTTAACAGACAGGTGATGAAGCATCCTTCGTTGCCATATGTTATACTCAGTCCTAACCAGCATCAGAGGCTTGGTTGAAGAACCGGTATTGTGAGGGTCATTAGAAGGAGTAGTCATCTCAGATTCAACCAAATTCAATTAAGCTATAACAGATTTAGAACAAAACACAACAAACCAAATTGAACCAAGAGAGATCTCAAAATGAATAAACGAAAGCGGCAGAAATTCAATAATCTATAACCAGTTTTTGCAAATAAGCTAATTCAATCAAACATAGACATCAAATAGTAGTTTCAATGATCAACTGTTAGATCGATCAATGATTAACCTGCTCTGATACCATTTGTTAGGATCAGTGATCTACGTTTGATTGATTTGAGAGTATAGCAGCGGAGAACAAACAATGAATTAGCAAATTCACAAGAACACAAAAGATATTCGAAGTAAGAACAAACGGTTATAGACAAAGAGAATTCTGCAAAATATATTTCATTCAATATTCGCTTTCGTGGTAACAGAATGTCACACATACAATTAGGTCAACATCTCTTATATAAGAGATGTGACGTCTGCTGATGTCACTTGATAGTGACATCTAACAGAATTATTCAAACTACTGATAGTTAACACAACTACTGAAAATGTCAAACAGCTGACATCTCCTTACAAAAATACTAAGTGTTAACTATCACTACAACTACTAAAAAGAAACTACTGAAACTACAACGACTGAAGAACATGCTCTTCAGTCGTTTTACAAATACTGAAATAAAAAGAAAACTACTGAAAGGAAACCATCACACAACTGAAGAATGCTTCTTCAGCTGTTGTAACAAACTCTGAAGGCTTCAGTACTTGTACTTGAACTTCAGCTGTTGTCATCAGCTGATGTCTTCAGCTGTTGTCATCAGCTGATGTCTTCAGCTGTTGTCTTCAGCTGATGTCTTCAGCTGTTGTCTTCAGCTGATGTCTTTAGTTTTTGTACTTCAACATGGTTCAATTTAGATTATTTCAAAACATTATAAATTTATATGTTAAATAATAATTATTCATTAACATTTTAATATGTTATATCATAATTAGTTAATAAATTTATTCGTTAATTTTTATTTAAATTCTTGAAATTTATAAAACAATATAATTTGCTTTATCCTTATTTTCAAGGTTTTGTATTATAAAACCTTTATTTAAAGATTTTAAAAGCTCAAACCTTATAAAATGATTTTAAATAATTTTAACGTCATTTAATAGGTATTAATTAAGCTAAATTGTTTCTTTTCAGATATTATACTTAATTTCTATTAAATCAATAACTTAAATTGTTTAGACGTCTTTAATTATTCTTGGACTAAATGATTATATTATCTTTATTAAGTCAAAACATAAACGATTCGTTATTTTACTTAATTATTTAAACCCCAAAATCCAATGAAACCCTAGTTCATGTCCAATTGATAATCTTATTATCGAGCTTAATCTTGGAATCTATACGTTAGGTAACTTGTAAAAAGAAATCATTGGAGCCTCGTCTAGATTCTTATCATCATATTATTTACATCATGTGAGTTTCCTTGCCCATTTTTAAATTTTTCACACTATTTTGGGGTGAAACATGATACTTATACATCATACACTTATAAACATTTGAGACTTGTAAAGCACTTGCAATTCATCTTTATATTTTGTCATGGTTATTTGTGTGTTGTAAGTGATTATATGAGATACATAGTTTGTTTACAATCATTAACTATTGCTAGCCTGGCGACGTCTTAGATCTTTGGGCCTGACAAGCCTATTTGGTGCTAAAGCCGAGGTATTGCCGGCTCCTCATGACGTATGCTTGTTCATCATGGGAACCAAGTACACTTAACCAATCTTATATACTTGTAATCAAGTCGAGGTTTGGTTGTAATGATATGTGTTCTATAACCTTACTAACTTATAACCTATGACATGAATTGCTACTTGTAACCTTGTTATATTATGTATTTGAAAACCTTGGAAACTCACCAACTATTTTTAGTTGACCTTTTATTTTCATCATGTTTCAGGTTTCCTACTTGAAGATCTTCTTGAGCTCATATAGGACTTGGACCTAGATTAAATAAAAGTCTTATGTTATTGGTTGTATCTTGATTGTTTTGTAATTACTTATTTGTCTTGTAATGTTTAATGAATAATGACATTAATATTATTTCAACTTAATTAGTTCCATGTGCTATGAGCAATCGTCTTCCATTCATCCGCCCCGATGATTCCGCCATCGGTTGGGGTGTGATAGATTGGTATCAGAGCCATGGTTATAGGGAATTAGGTTATTAGAAATGGAATGACCTAGACTATAACTAAGTATCCTTACACATGAGTCCTCTCATGTATTTTATATGCTTAGATAGGATTTATGTGCCTTATGTGTTTATACTTGATTATGTGATTATATGCCTTATGTGCTTATTCATATACCTTGAATCTTATCAATGCACACACGAACCTTAAATCATATTTTAAGGCATTATATGCCTGAATCAAATGGTTTTCAAATGTGCTTTTGAATCGTTATTCGTGGTTTTCAAGTCTCGTCAAAGTCTATATCCTATAACTTGAAACATGTAATGCTGGAAGAGTGGGATGCCTGTATCTCGAGGTAATCTGTCTAGGAAAGGTATTCATATAAATCCAAATCAACCGATGGATCCGTTTACCTTACCTGGGAACCCTTGGGGTGAGTGTCCGCTTATAGGTACGCATGTCTTCGTTATGGTTGTAGTTGACCTAATACTTTAATAAGTCAACGTAATGTTTTGGTTTGTAAACTGAACGTTACACTCGAAACACCTTGTTATTTTAAATCCACTTATCTTTGATCAAGTCTTTTTGGATCTTAAAAAACAATCATTTCCCAATTCTCGTAACGACTTTTAATAATCTTTGCGAACGCCTTCCCCTCAAAACCGCACTTATCCTGAAACACATTACAATGATGCTCTCATTCTAAATTGAATCCTAAATCTTAACAAACATAATTCTCGTATCAACTTTAAGCCAATAAAACTTTGAAATCTCTAAGACTTAAGTAAACAAGAAACGATCATCTAGAAACCCCATAAAAAACAAGTATTTTCTTGAGAAGCTCTTATAAATTCCATTTCCATCCAAAAGCATCCTGAACTTATCTCCGAGTCTCATGTCAACTAATAATTAGTGTTTCCTCCGTAACAAAACCTTCCCAATTGTCTTGAAACATTTAAAATACAAATGTTTATCAATTAAAAATTCTAGATTAATAATCTTGTACCCTTTGCCAAAGAACACATGAAAGCATGAACTATGAAACTTGACAAACTTAAGTATAACAAAACATCATAATTAAATTTGCTGAATTTAAACGCCTTCAAGAGTTCTCTTGTGAACGTCAAATGAAATCCAAGTCTTCTCGTCTCCTTGAAATTAGCCCCTTGTGATTAAATTTCGGGACGAAATTTCTTAAAGTAGGGGAGACTGTAACATTCCCCAATTTTCAAATTATAATCCGACCCGAATTCATTTGAATTTCATATGATATAAATTTCTTTATTTAAACTTATTTAATCTAAAGAATTATATGGATTATAAATGTAAGCAACATAAAAAAATTGTATTTTTTAATTATAAAACCATTTTAACAATATATAATAATTTTGTAGTTTATAAAGTAAGCTTTATAATTTACAAGGTTGCTTTCCATTTATGGGATTTGAGATTTAATTAAAATTAATAATTATAAGAAAAGTATTTATGTTAATTATGAACTTTATAAAGTTCAAGTGGATAACAAAATCTTCATTTTAAATTGGGTTTAACAAGTTAAGGGTTCAAAATGTAATTCATAAAACTTTGATTTTAAAAGTTTGGACATAAAATAGTAGATTACTAAAGTTTCAGGGACTAAACATGTAATTTCTTAAAAACCAAAACCACCCTCTTTCTCTCTCCCGTAATTCCGGCACCGGGAGCGGCCATCCTCCGGCCAATCTCCGGTGGCCGCAATACACCCCCAAAACCCATCAATAACTTAAATTGTTGAGACGTCTTTAATTATTCTTGGACTTAAATGATTTATGTTATCTTTATTAAGTCAAAACATAAACGATTCGTTATTTTACTTAATTATTTAAACCCCCAAATTCTAATTGAAACCCTAGTTCATGTCCAATTGATAATCTTATTATTGAGCTTAATCTTGGAATCTATACGTTTAGGTAACTTGTAAAAAGAAATCATTGGAGTCTCGTCTAGATTCTTATCATAATATTATTTACATCTTGTGAGTTTTTCATGTGAGTTTCCTTGCCCCTTTTTATATTTTTCACACTATTTTGGGGTGAAACATGATACTTATACATCATACACTTATAAACGTTTGAGACTTGTAAAGCACTTGCAATTCATCTTTATATTTGTCATGGTTATTTGTGTGTTGCAAGTGATTATATGAGATACATTAACTATTGCTAGCTTGGCGACGTCTTAGATCTTGGGCCTGACAAGCCTATTTGGTGCTAAAGTGGAGGTATTGCCGGCTCCTGATGACGTATGCTTGTTCATCATGGGAACCAAGTACACTTAGCCAATCTTATATACTTGTAATCAAGTCGAGGTTTGGTTGTAATGATATGTGTTCTATAACCTTACTAACTTATAACCTATGACATGAATTGCTACTTGTAACCTTGTTATATTATGTATTTGAAAACTTTGGAAACTCACTAACTATTTTTAGTTGACCTTTTATTTTCATCATGTTTCAGGTTTCCTACTTGAAGATCTTCTTGAACTCATATAGGACTTGGACCTAGCTTAAATAAAAGTCTTATGTTATTGGTTGTATCTTGATTGTTTTGTAATTACTTATTGTCTTGTAATGTTTAATGAATAATGACATTTAATATTGTTTCAACTTAATTAGTTCATGTGCTATGAGCAATCGTCTTCCATTCATCCGCCCCGATGATTCCGCCATCGGTCGGGGTGTGACAAGAATAGTTGAGAATTTTTAGAATTAGTCATTGCTTACGTATATGTATCTATGAGTTACAGCTGTATAACTACAGGTAACATATACATGTTATGTAAGCCATAATTATATATATATATATATATATATATATATATAACTCGTATAAACATATATGTAATTCAACAATCCAAAGAAGACACCTTCTACCATCGTCATTAATATCTTACTTCATAATACAATTTACCCTTCTGTTGCATAGTACATATACGTAAAACATACATGGATCGACTTTTTTAGGCTTTAATTCTTCTCTATCATCATCTTCAATTCTTTTTTAGCCCTACATTAGATTCAAATATCATCATATTCATCTCGTTTCTCGAATTGAAGCCTATCTTCATCATCTCGTTAGCTCCAATCCATATAACAATGGTCGCTCACGCACACTAGTTTCATCTAACCTGCAATCGTTCCTCAATCTATTGTATTCAATTGAACCCTTTGATGTTAGTTGGTGAATAATAGTTGCTAGATTGTTTTTGTTTGAAACCAACCTTGAGGAAGAGTTGGTGATTTGATTCGATAGAAAAAGATTGTGCTTTCAGAGATTCAAAACTCAAAGAAATAATATTAGAGAGAGAAATAGATGAGTTGCGTAATATGAGTAAATTTCAAACTAATTTAACAAAATTTATGGGGTGTTAAAATTACAAATATAACCTTAAAACAATAAAATTTAAAAAATACTAGAAATTATATGATTGGTGGAAATTGTTTTCTTGGTTTTCTCATAAAATGATGGTTTTCTTAGGATCCCTCCCCTATATATACATACATACATATATATATATATATTTATATATACACATATATATATATACTAGTAAGAAACCCGCACGATGCAGCGGCAATAACAACTTACAACGCGGTACTCGTTTCCAATTAGTTTATCAATAAGCTAATAATATATTGTACAATGTATATGTTTGTTTTCTTACTCGTCGCATCGATGTGGCTGTTAAGTCGGTTTTTCGGGATCGATAAACATCCGAGCATGTTCTTTGACGGAAGGATAAACAAACAACACAAACCAAAAGTCAAATAATAATAAACTATAATTGAATGGTTTCATTGATAAACCTAACGATTACAAGCTCGTTACAACATAAGAATCAAGACTCTTGGCAAGGGGAAGATCGAGCATGATCTCCCCTCTCATCCGGCAGCCTAGGCTCCCCGGCACACTCTCTCTAAAACCCTTTAGAGAATCCCCCTTCTCTACATATTGAAACTGGTTATATAGGCTCGACCTATTTAGATGCGACTGGGCCCATTCGTGCGATTGGACCAGTTTATGGTTCAATCGTACGACTGGACCATGCGTATGGTCAATCGTACAACTGGACCATACTTATGGTTCAGTTACGAATGCCCCAATCGCATCTCTCAGTCGCACGTTTGGTCCATTAGATGGCTCAGTCGTACGACTGAGTTTCATTCGCATATGCTCCTGTGAATGAACCAGTTTCATGTGTTTACAACATATCAGGTGTATAACATTAAGCCTAGACTATTCGACAAGCGACGGACACTATATATGACTATATGTAAGGATTCCTTAAGTCTGATGCAACCAAAACATCCAAAGTGTCTCAGCAACATGCACTAAGTACTGAAGTGAAGAATGCTTCGGAAGTTTTACACAATGCATTAGAAAATACTCTAAGTGTAAAATCTTCCGAAGCCAAGACCAAATCTTCTGAAGCCAAACATGAAGTCTTCCGAAGCTTCAAAGACAAAGTCTTCCGAAGCTTATCCTATAAGACAGATTTCTTCCGAAGACTTTTAGTACACATGCTTTATCTGATGTACTGTTCCATAAAGCACCTTTTCCGCTGCATTTTTGTAAAGTCACCAACTCATGAGTGGTGAAAAGGTCCATGCTTTTGGTAACTGTACATTGAAGTCTTGAGTCTGAAACTTTCCACTTTATGTACTTTATCCTTTTTGTAATGTATAAGGATATGAGCTATGGCATGTCATAGTCACAAGGTCAAAAGGCAGATATGCCTTTTGATCCTACAATTGATTTTGTTAGTGTCTAGTCAATTGTATCCAGCTGGCTTTCAAAGTATAGCCGGCTGTAGGTTGTAGTATAAGTATTTCAAGTTCTTGTATCTTTCTAAATACTTTGTAACACTTGTAAAAGAACTTGAGAAAGCAATATACTGCTCTTGAAAACCCATACTCATTTTCTGTCTCTTAATTTACTTGTGTTTTTTGTATCACTTTGGTTAACCAGTTCACTATTTGATTAAACTTTAGTAATCTCCTCTTTGTGTCGTTGTGTTGTAATTGTGTTAAAGCCCTTAAATGGTCCTGCAATTGGTATCAGAGCTTCCAGGCTCTTGATATAAGATCTAACCATCTTAAGATCCCTCACACACACAAAAACTAAACTCTTCAAATGGCTTCCATCTCAAAGACTGATATGGAGACTGGAACCATGAACAAATCCCCATGATCACTCTTGATGATTTTGACACCCGGTGCATGAGGATAGAAGGCTTCAATAGGTCTCTTGACTCAAGAATGTGGGAATCTGTTGAGAATGGACCTTTCATACCCAGCACCCCCTCTGCTACTGGTGCTGGTATGATCCCTAAAGATATGGTCAACTACTCAGATGAAGATAGAAAAGAGTAGAGATTGATAGGAAGGCCATGACTGCTCTTCAGAATGCTCTCCCAACCCAAACTTGATACAGAGGTTTTAAGAAGTGCAAAACAGCTAAACAGTTGTGGGATGCACTGAAGCTGATGTATGAAGGCTCCTCTGAAGCCAAGGAGAACAAGAAAGATCTTCTGAAGCAGCAGTTTGAAATTTCACCTTCAAAGCAGGTGAAACCATGACCCAACAATACTTCAGGTATGTTGAGATTGTGGATACCCTAGTGGATGGAGGAGTCCTCTTGAGAACAGGGACATTGTAAGGAAGTTCATGTCCTCACTTCCTAGGAAATGGACACACTATTGTGTATGATCAAGAGGACTGAACCTTAAAACTCTTACTCTGACAGAGTTGTATAGGATTCTCAGTGGATACCAGATGGAGATGAACATGCAAGGTCATCTGGCAACTCCAACAATCAAATGGTTCAGCCTTCATGTGGTTGAAAGGGACAGCATAGAACCCCAACATCATCTCATATGCTACCCTGACAACTTACAAAAGGGTCTTTTCATCACCTTCCGGAGACACCAAGGGAGAACTTTACTCAAGGAAGTCCATTCCAAGAGACTAGTTCTTCTCAAGCCTTGTGTCTACTGATGAAAGCTGTGGAAATTATCTCTTCACTCTTGAAGACCTGGACTGTATTCATCCAGATGACCTGGAATACATGGAGATAGTTCAGCAGATGGCTCTCCTCACTCACAGAGCCAAGAAGTTCTACAAGAGAACAGGAGAAGATCCAAGCAATGCTATCAGTGGAAAGTTTGGGCTGGATAAAAGCAAAGTTAAGTGTTACAACTGTAACCTTATGGTTCACTTTGCTAGGGAGTGTAAGGCACCTAAAGAAAATGGGGGCCAAACCACAACCAGACCAAACTACACTGACAAAGCCCCTCAGTCTGAGAAGCCTAAGCAACATGCTGTTGTGTTGTTGAAGAGGGAGGCTTTGACTGGAGTTTTCAGTGGAAGATGCTTCTCCAAACCAAGCACTGATGGCTGACCATGATGAAGCCAAGGTATTGGAACATCTCTGTACTCCTGAATGCATTGCTAAAGTAAATAGATACGGTCCTACAACTTAGAGATGAGATCTGATCTTGAGTCATTAAACATATTAAATCTGATTTTAGAAAGTCTGAAAATGATTACAAGTTAAAGATAGAGGATTTGAGAAAACCATTTCAGTACTAAAACATGAACATACAGATTTTAGAACTCAGATCCAATATCTCATAACTAAGTTGTCTAAGTGCCAGGCTGAGCTTGTGATCAGCAAAGCCAAGGCAGAGAAGATGTTCTTGAAAAAGAGACCTTCAATAACATGATATCCTCATCCCTGCACACAAAAGTGTGCTATCAAAATAGACAGGGACTGGGATCAAATGAGATAGCTCCTCCACACACAATCTTGTATGTAAGATCTCCTAGGTGTGAAACTTGTGAAGATGAGCTTCCTCTCATAGATCCTATAAGTGAGGATGATGAAGAAGTGATAGTGAAGAATTCCTCTGAGAAGAGTGAAGAAGAGGATTCTTCCAAGGGCCACTATCCTTCTGAGGAGAAGAAATCAACTGTGATGACCAAGTTCAAGAGAAAGAACTTGATCAGGAAGAGCAAAAGGAAAGCAAAGAAGGCTCAAGAAATCAAGGCTACTTTTGATGCTAAGCAGAAACAAGTTTTTATCTCTGCAGGTTTCAAAGTAGTAAGGACTGAAGACATCAACCAAGACTCCTCAGCTAAGAGTCCTGGTTCATGTTCAAATCATCTCAGTGCAAAGAAGAAGACTGTGCTGCTGTGTACCACTGCTGCACAGCCTGGACCATCAACTCCAAGAACAGTTCACAGCCCAAAAGAACTGTCTCAGCATCTACCAAGATGAAGGTGGAGAAGGGATGTGACCAAAGCCAGTCTTGCTCTCAAAAGGAGACTCCTTGAGAGAAGAAAATGTTATGTGTCATGTGTGAAAGTACTTCTCACATTGCTAAGGATTGCCCATACAATCCTAAAAGTACCATCCACATGACCAATACAAAGACTTCAAAGAATCTCAAGAAGTCTCAAGCTTCGGAAGGAAAGTCTGTTTCATTCGGAAGCTCCAAATCAAAGAAGAAGGTAAATGGAAAATTACCTTCGGAAGTAAAATTGGTCTCGGAAGAAAGGAGTTCTTCCGAAGCACTAAAGTCTTCTGCAGTGACTGTAGAATCTTCTGAAGGTTCAGTCATCAAAATTTGTGAAGTTCCAAAAGCTTCTAAGGTTTTGAAGGTCAAGTCCAAGACTCCAAAGGTGGTGTGGAAGTCTAAGAAAGACCAAATGACTGAAATTTCTCCATCACAACAGCTGAAGATCCCATAGTACAACCATAGGATCTATTACTGTTGCATTACCTTCTATTACACTTAGTGAGCCCAAGACAAGTAAGGCTTGGGTTTCCAAATGTAAATCCATTTTCTTTGTGCAGGGACATCAAGACAAACAGGAATATCTGGATAATTGACAGTGCCTAGGAATGTCTGGATAATTGACAGTGGCTCTTCCAGGCACATGACAGGCAATAGGTCTCTACTCCATAATTTTGAGAGAATTGATGGAGGACCAGTTGCTTTTGGAGGAGATGAAGGTGGTTACATTTCTGGAAGGGGCAAGGTCACAAATGGTAAGCTCAGCATTGAGAAAGTAAACTTTGTTAAGGAGCTTGGGTACAATCTTCTGAGTGTATCCAATTTTGTGATCAGAGTCATAACATGCTCTTTACTGAGCATGAGTGCATTGTTCTCAAGCCTGGAGTGGTCATTCCTCATGAGCATATCCTGCTTAGAGCCCCCAGGAAAGGGAACATGTACAAGATGGATTTGCAAGAAACATCTCCTTCTGGAGAAGTTTCATGCTTTCTATCTAAAGCAAATAGTGATGAGTCTTTCCTATGGCATAAAAGAATGTTCCATGTAAACTTTAAGAACATGAATAAATTAATTAAACATGATCTGGTAACTGGAATGCCAAAGAAAGAGTTTACAAGTGATGATCATTGTGTTGCATGCCTGAAAGGGAAGCAACACAAGGTATCTCACAAGCCTAAGGAAAAGAACTCCATCACTACTCCCCTACACTTGTTACATATGGATCTCTTTGGCCCCACTAGTGTAATAAGTTTAGGAAGAACCTCTTACTGTTTGGTGATCAAAGATGACTTTACAAGATTCACTTGGGTCTTCTTCCTTAGAACTAAGGATGAAACCCCTGAGATTCTGAAGAATTTCATCTTAAAAGTTGAGAATCAATGTGATCACAAGGTCAAAACCATAAGATGTGATCAAGGAACTAAATTCAAGAACCAAATCCTTGATACATTTTGTGATGAAAAAGGTATTACAAGACAATATAGTGCTCCCAGGACTCCTCAGCAAAACGAAGTTGCTGAGAGGAGAAACAGGACACATATTGAAGCTACAAGAACTATGTTGTCTGACTCTAAACTGCCTATCACCTTGTGGGCAGAGGCAGTTAATACTGCTTCCTATGTGCAAAACAGAGTTCTAGTAGTTAAGACACATGGTAAGACCCCTTATGAACTTTGGCACAAGAGGAAACCTTTCATTGGTTTTCTCAGGTCATTTGGATGTCCCTGCACCATCTTGAATACCAAATATCAAATTGCCAGTTTGCTGAGAAATCAGACGATGGACACTTCATTGGATACTCTTCCCAAGCTAAAGCTTATAGAGTATACAATCTCAGAACTAGAATTGTTGAGGAGTCAGCCAATGTGACTTTCAATGAGCACACCCTGTGTGGCTGGTTCTGGTCCGGATTGGCTGTTTGATCTTGATTTAGTTACCAACTATTTTAACAAATCTTGTGAGCATGTTTCAGGATCTGCAGAAAATTTAAATACAGGTGATCCTGATCCAAGATTTGAGCTAGGAAGACCTTCAACTCATACATCTTCAGCTCCAGTTGAAACTACTTCAACAAATGAAGTTTCTATCAGCACAACAATGACAAATTCAGCTGATACATCTGGTATGCCTTCAAATTCCAGCTCAGAGGCTTCTCAACTAGATAAAGACACCTCAATTATAGAAGACAACAATGGTGATGGTGATAGTGATCAGGAATTTCTTGATGCTAATAACCATACCATAGATGACAACATCAATGATGTCACACACTCATTGGATCAAGTTAATCTTGATAAGTGTGATAATGTGGAGGGTAAATCTTCCAGACCAGATCTAAATTTCTCAAATTTGGATCTCTCTCAGCAACTTGCTGTGATCCCTCAGCTAAGGATCCACAAGTCTCACCCCACCACAAACATCATTGGAGATGTTGTCATAGGGGTAAGAACAAGAGGACAAACCCATGAAGCAAATATTTGTCTTCACTCTTGTTTCTAATCTCAGATAGAGCCAAAGAAAGTTGATGAAGCTCTAAAGGATGGAAGTTGGGTTGAAGCTATGCAACAAGAGCTGCTTCAATTCAAAAGGCAGAAAGTTTGGAACCTTTGTCCACTTCCTCATGGGAAGAGTACCATTGGAACCAAATGGTTTTTTAGGAATAAGAAGGATGATAGAGGAATCATCATCAAGAACAAGGCAAGACTAGTTTTCAAGGATACACACAAGAAGAAGGGATTCCTTAAGTATGATGCAACCCAAAACATCCAAAGTGTCTCAGCAACATGCACTAAGTACTGAAGTGAAGAATGCTTCGGAAGTTTTACACAATGCATTAGAAAATACTCTAAGTGTAAAATCTTCCGAAGCCAAGACCAATATCTTCCGAAGCCAAGACCATATCTTCCGAAGCCAAACATGAAGTCTTCCGAAGCTTCAGAGACAAAGTCTTCTGAAGCTTCATCCTATGAAGACAGATTTCTTCTGAAGACTTTTAGTACACATGCTTTATCTGATGTACTGTTCCATAAAGCACCTTTTCCGCTGCATTTCTGTAAAGTCACCAACTCACATGAGTTGGTGAAAAGGTCCATGCTTTTGGTAACTGTACATTGAGGTCTTGAGTCTGAAACTTTCCACTTTATGTACTTTATCCTTTTTGTAATGTATAAGGATGTGAGCTATGCCATGTCATAGTCACAAGGTCAAAAGGCAGATATGCCTTTTGATCCTACAATTGATTTTGTTAGTGTCTAGTCAATTGTATCCAACTGGCTTTCAAAGTATAGCCGGCTGTAGTTGTAGTATAAGTATTTCAAGTTCTTGTATCTTTCTAAATACTTTGTAACACTTGTAAAAGAACTTGAGAAAGCAATATACTGCCTCCTTGAAACCCATACTCTTTTGTTCTGTCTCCTAATTTACTTGTGTTCTTTGTATCACTTTGGTTAACCCAGTTCACTGTTTGATTAAAGTTTAGTTAATCTCCTCTTTGTGTCGTTGTGTTGTAATTGTGTTAAAGCCCTTAAACGGTCCTGCACTATATATGCTCCAACACTGGCCAATATATGTAATGGGTCTTACACATCTTAACTAAATAATAACAAAATATCAACCATAAACATAGTAAATACAATATAACAATCATATCGCCCGAATAAAAACATAAGCCATAAAATATCAAATGAAATTAAGATATCATGTTTTTTTCATAAAATTTGATTTAGAGCACCGATCTTTCTTTTTTTAATTTAGAATGTGGCTGCATTCTTTGCTAAAAATTAAAACCTCAAACTTGAACATTTTATCAACTTGATCACCTTTCATGATTGGAGTAAAGTAGCTTCTAGGTAAGAACATATGTGATTAAAAACAATATTGTTATAGATGAATAGTTGGTGCTAAACACATGTTAGAGGAACAGTTGTCCACACAACCTTAAAGGTCATCCAAACTTGAGATGTAAAAACACATTTTGACTCAAATCTAATTTGGCAATTACTCCACCACCCCCACACGTCCATTTTGCTAGGGGTGTTTAAAAAATCCGATATCCGAAACTATCCGAATCCGATCCACATCCGAATCCTGAATCCTTATTCGGATATTCGGATCAGATCATATCCGAATCCAAATTCCTTATTCGGATTTCGGATCGGATTTCGGATATTACAATTTTTTATTCGGATTATTAGGATATCTGAATAATCCGAATAAGACTTCAACTATATTTCTAACCTATAACTCATTACTCAACTATTTATTATGTTTTCAACTCAATACATATGAATATTTACACATACTAGTCATAATCTTAAATAATTATGCAATAATCAACCGTTGATCTAAATTAGATATTCTAATATTCGTGTTTCATACAATTACCTATTATATTTTTATTTTGAATTTGCGTGCACTTTATTTTTTTAGTTGTATATTTTTATTGCGATTTCAACTTATAAAAATTTAAAAATTAAAAAATCAGAAAAAAAAGAAAAACAAAAAACCAAAAAAAAAATAAAAAATTTGTTATTTGTTTTTTTCGGATTATTCGGATATTATCCGAATCCGATCCGAATTGAATTCGGATAGATTCGGATCGGATAGAAAATTCCTTATTCGGATCAGATCGGATTTCGAATAACGTCCTGAAATTTTCAAATCCGAATAACCCGATCCGAATAATCTGTTATCCAATTGTAAGGCCCGTCCCGAGACGCTTACAGCTGGTCAACTATTACACATAAAACATACATTTACAGTTATTTTAAATAAACATTCATAATGGAAACATTCAAAAATGACATTTCATTTCATCATAAAAACCTTTTGCAAAATAATGCATTAGTTGTCGATTACAAAATTTCATTGTGTATTACATCACAAAAGCTTTATATAAATGGATGCCATCCAAAGAGCTGAGCAGCTGCCTCGTGCCATCCCCAGCAACCTTACCTGCCAACTAGAAACACATAAAAGTCAGCGTTGCTAAGTGAGTTCTAGTTTTACAATAAAACATACTTTTCTTTTGTAAAACCATCTTTGCTTTCTTTCAAAATCATACTATACTTTACATTCGTTCGTGATCATACATCGTACGTACATACAGATAATATTCATTATCTTCTTTAAACTTCATGCCTCATTCTTTACTTTTCTTTCCTGTTATCCATAAACCCTTCCCTTCTGTTCATGGTACTGAACCTAGGCCCATCATAGACCTTCTATAACGGTGCATCGCACCTCGTGGTCACAGTACGTAGGGTAAAGTTTAGGTTTACTATGCAATACCTTTCTGTTCATGGTTTTGGACCTAGGCCTCTCATAGACCTTCTATAACAATGCATCGCACCTTGTGGTCACAGTACCTAAGGTATGAATGTACATGTAAATTACCATAAGCAATACCTTTTGTTCATGGTTCTGGACCTTCTATAAGGTGCATCGCACCTCGTGGTCACAGTACCTAAGGTATACAACAATAGTTCTATGAAAATGGTCAATCACAAAGAAAGACCTCGATATGCATGCATGCTACAAGGCTATCATTACTTTCATTACTTGTTAATGCATGTACTCTTACTTCATGTTCTCTCTTTCATTATCTTTCACTTTACATTACATAATACTTGTTCATCATTATTATAACACGTAAAGTCATAGGAAAGATAAACATACATCATCACAAGGAACATAAACATATCATTCATACATCATCATGCAGGGCATCATACATACATAACATGCATCATGTTTAACCATGCAACATCATCATCATCATGCATAAGCATCAATCACAATACATTACATGCCCAACATACCATCTATGAGCTCAAAAGTCAACTTTCATAACCCCTAGGAATCTCCTAGGTCAAAGCCTACATTACCACTTTCCCCCCAAAAAGTCATAATTTTTCTAAGTGTTCATCCGCATTTCCTTTAGTTCATCCGCATTTGCTATAGTTCATCCGCATTGGATTTACTTCATCTGCATTGCTATAGTTCATCCGCATTGGATTTACTTCATCCACATTTGCTATAGTTCATCCGTATTGTCCCGCCTTGGACTTACTCATCCGCATTTCCCAGACTTAGTCAAATGCTCATCCGCATTTCATGCACTTAGTCAATGTTCATCCGCATTGACTTCATCCGCATTTGACTTCATCCGCATTGACTTACCCATTGGTTAATGTTCATCTGCCTTAACCCTTTCCATCTGCATTTACTTCCAAACACTTCGGCAGGTTTAAAAACTTAACAGGTGGGTCTAAAACATCAGATTCGATTCTCATGCACCATTCATCAGGTTCTAAGCTTAAATCTTACCCTCTAAGCCTTAGAAACACAATCATACATCATCAAGCAAGAACATAGTCACACATCACATCATAACATCATCATACGCACATTCAAGCATACGGGTCCGAAACCCAGTTAAATAAAAACATACATTCATGCATTTCCAGCCCCAAAATCTGTTAAAACTAGTAAAAGAGGGGTCTTAGAACTCACCTTTGCAGCTTTTGAGTATGGCTTCCTCCAAACTCGTTTGCAAATTGAATTCAACTGCTTAGAAACCTACTAAAAACATGCCTAAACACATACAACACACATAAGCATAAACCCGAGGATATGACCAGTCAAGAACACCATAAAAGCATGAATTCTTACCTTGAATTCGAATTCTTTCTTCTTTTTCTTCTTCAAAACCGAGCTTTGCTCTTTCTCTCTCTAAAATTCGAACTCCAAAAGTGAAAAGTGGCATGGCATGGGCGGCCATGCTACTTTTTACACCCACTTTTCAAACATTTTGTCCTTTTGGATACTTTTTACCCCTAAACTTTGGTTTTATTTCTTTTCCTTCTTTTCTTTCACTTTATTCTTCTTTCTTGCCTAAAAATAGTCGGGTGTTACAAGTCCACCCACCTTAAATAGGTTTCGTCCTCGAAACCTGTTATTCCTCAAAGAATTATGGGTAATGTGCCTCATCTTCTTCAGTCTCCCACATAGACTCGGATCCCTTCCTGTGCTTCCACTGTACACGCACAAAGGGAACCACTTTATTCCTCAGCCTCTTTTCCTTTTGATCAATGATTTCCACTGGTTGCCCATAATTGAGCCGTTCGTCTACTTCGATATCCTCCAATGGAACAATCATACCTTTATCAGCTAAGCACTTCTCAGATGAGATACATGGAATGTCGGGTGAATTCCACTTAACTCATCAGTAACTCTAATCTATAGGCTACCTCTCCTACTCGAGCAATGATCCTGAAAGGGCCTATGTATCTTGGGCTCAACTTGCCCCGCTTTCGAAAACGAATGATACCCTTCCAAGGTGAGACCTTCACAAAAACCCGGTCACCCACTAGAACTCAATCGGTCTTACGTCGTTTATCAGCGTACGACTTCTGTCTATCTTTGGCTTCCTTCATGAAGGCCTTGATCTTCTTAAGCTTCTCAGTCGTAGCCTCGATTACCTTGACGCTCCCTAACTCTTTTTGACCAATATCACCCCAACAAATGGGTGTCCTGCATCTCCTACCGTATAGCATCTCGTAGGTGGCATACCAATGCTGGCATGATAACTGTTGTTGTATGAGAATTCAGCTAATGGTAGGTGGTCATCCCAACTTCCACCAAAATCAATCACACATGCCCGAAGCATGTCTTCCAACGTCTGAATAGTCCTTTCTGACTAACCATCAGTTTGGGGATGATAATCCGTGCTAATATGTATCTCGTCCCCATGGCATCGTGAAATTCTTCCAGAATTTAGAGGTAAATCGGGTGTCACGATCAGACACAATGGACACCGGCACACCATGACGAGTTACAATCTCCTTGCTGAACAGGTCAGCCAACCTCTCAAATGAATATGTCTCGCGAATTGGTAGGAAGTGAGCACTCTTCGTCAGACGGTCCACAATCACCCATATGACATCATACCCTTTTGAGTACGTGGCAGCTTCGTAATGAAATCCATGGTGATGTGCTCCCACTTCCATCCAGTATATCTAAAGGTTGGATCTTCCCATATGGCTTTTGATGCTCGGCCTTCACTTGCAAGCAAGTAAGGCACTTACTCACATACTCCACCACGTCGCGCTTCATACCCGGCCACAATAATCTTTCTTCATATCTTGATACATTTTTGTGGCACTGGATGAATGGAGTATCGAGTCTTATGAGCTTCATCTATAATCTTCACCGTAGATTCCCAAAATGAGGAATCCACACCCGTTCAAATCGGGTTTTAACACCAAGTGTGTTTTCACCCAATTCCCAACCAGACCTCTCATCCTTCAGAGTTAAGATGATCTTTTTTCAGTGCCTCATATTGAAACTCTTTGACTTGCTTCATCACATTAGAGGTCATGATTAGTTGATATGCTTTCACTCGAATCGGTTCGGGCCCCTCTTTTCGGCTAAGGGTTGGTTTTGCCTGGATGGTAATGGATCTCACAATCATAATCCTTTATAAGCTCCAACCACTTCCTCTGCCTCATGTTCAGATCCTTTTGCTCGAAGAAGTACTTCAAGCTCTTGTGGTCAGTGAAGGTAGTGCACTTCGTACCGAAAGATAGTGCCTCCAAATCTTTAGTGCGAAGACCACGGCTGCTAGCTCCAATTCATGAGTAGGGTAGTTGACCTCATGAACCTTCAACTGTCGGGATGAATAGGCTATGACCTTCCCTCTTTGCATTAACACGCACCACAACCCCGAGTAGGAAGCATCCAAATAAACCACCAAATCTTCACTTCTATCGGGTAATGACAGTGCATGAGCTTGAGTCAATCTCGCCTTCAATTCTTTGAATGCCTTCTCTTGAGCTTGACCCCATACTAACTTCCATCTTTTTCGGGTCAACTTTGGTTAGTGGAGAAGTGATCTTGGAAAAGTCTTGAATGAATCTCCTGTAGTAACCCGCCAAACCCAAGAAATGCGAATCTCAAATAGCGTCATTGGAGGATTTCCATTGCATCACTGCCTCCACCTTAGCCGGGTCCACCATGATCCCCTCGGATTCACCACATGACCCAAGAACTGAACTTCATGCAACCAATGCACACTTGGAGAATTGGCATACAGTTTTCCCTTCTCAACGTCTCTAAAACCTCTCGAATATGACCGGCATGCTCATCCTCGCTTCTTGAATAAATCAGGATATTATCAATGAACACAATCACTGATTTATCCAGCATCGGCCGACAAACCCGATTCATTAGATCTATAAAGGCAGCTGGCGCGTTGGTCAAACCAAAGGACATGACAAGAAACTCGTAGTGACCATAACGCGTACGGAAAGCTGTTTTAGGATATCCTGCTCCTTCACTTTAAGCTGATGATAGCCCGATCGAAGATTGTTGGACCAAAAGACCAATGAGCCTGATCAAAAACCTCTAAGTCCCACAGACATCACAACTGCTGAAGAAGATCACAACAGCTGAAGACATCAGCTGATTACAAGGTCTGAAGACAAAGTCTGAAGCCATCAGCTGAAGACAAAGTCTAAAAGTAAAGTACTAAAGAACAAAGACTAAAGACAAAGACTGAAGACCAAAGTGATCAGTAGTTGTCACAACAGCTGAAGTAATTAACTTCAGTAGTTGTGATGGTTTCCTTTCAGTACTTGTAATTTACTTTTCAGTAGTTATAGTTTCAGTAGTTGTAGTTTAGTAGTTTTATGTTTTTGTATTTAAGCATTCTCTGAGATGTAATCAGTAGTTGAGAACATTCTCAGTAGTTTGCATAGTTTCAGTAGTTTGAATAATTCTGTTAGATGTCACTATCAAGTGACATCAGCAGACATCACATTTCTATATAAGGAATGTTGACCTAGTTGTAACGTGTGATATTGAGCCACCACAAAGCATATGAATGAATATTTCTTTTGCAGAATTCTCTCTTTCTATAACCGTTTACTGTTACATTGAATATCAATTGTGTTCCTGTGAATTGTTTAATTCATTGTTTGAATTCCGCTGCAATACTCTCTAATTAATCAAACTTAGATCACTGATCCTAACAATGGTATCAAGCCGGTTAATCATTGATCGATCTAACAATTGATCATTGAAACTGCTATTTCGATATCTAAGTTTGATTGAATTAGCATATTTGCAAGAATTGGTTATAGATCATTGAACTTATGCTGCTTTCGGTTATTTGCTTTGAGTTTTCTCTTGGTTCATATTGGTTTGTTGTGTTTTGTTCTAAATCAGTTAAAAACTAATTGAATTGGTTGAATCTGAGAATGACTACTCCTTCTAATGACCCTCACAATACCGGTTCCTCAACCAAGCCTCCGATGCTGGTTAGGACTGAGTATAACATATGGCAACGAAGAATGCTTCATCACCTGTCTGTTAACAGTTCAGGTTGTTGGACATCTGTGGTACATGGTCCACACAAGCCTATGGTGAACAATCGGAAACCAACCAAATGGTTCCGAAGAAGAAGGAACAATACTCAGATGAGGATCGAAAACTGTTTGAGATTGATGCTAAAGCGCATGGTATTCTGGCCATAGCTCTGCCTAATGAATATCTATTCTGGGCTTATGCATCATGAACTGCTCATGACCTCTATAATGCATTGAAGGAACAATTTGGTGGAACAGATGAGGTCTTAGCAAACAACAGAGAAATCCTTGCCCAACAATATGAGACATTCTCTCATAGAAGGGTGAGTCACTGACTCAACAGTTTGAGCGTTTTTCCTGTTTGATCTCTGAGCTGAAAATGGTCAAACATGAATACACTAATAGTCAGATGAACAACAGATTCCTCAGATCACTGCCTGAGAGATGGGACACATATACCATTGTACTACGCTCCAGTGCAAATCTGGATAGCCTATCTCTACCCAACTCATGAGAAACTGCTTACATTTGAAAGAGAGATAGAGCAGAAAAGGAAACTGGCATCATCAGGAAAGCTCACTGATGACTTTGTACCAGGGACACTGCCTTGGTTGGTCATGAGTCAGAATATGCTGCATCAGAAAGCAATTATGATGAGCATATAGATTTCTCTTCTAACGTTCAGATCATGCATTTGTTAGTGTTGACAGTCAGTCAGGCTGTAATAGTGACAATTTGTGTTTCATTATGGATGATTTAAAGGGTATTGCTGATGATGACTTAGAAGAGATGGATATTCTAAGCCAAATGGCCTTGATTAATATCAGATCTCAAAAGTTCTACAAGAGAACTGGTAGGAATTTCCAGGACTCTCTTGCAAAACCAAAGTTGGTTTTGACAGAGTAAGTTGAGGTGTCACAAATGCCACAGCTTGGACACTTTGCAAGAGAGTGTAGATCAACTGGATCTAACTCCTCTGCACCCTTTGTGACTTTTCCACAATAGTCCACAACCAGGCAACATCCTGCTAGTTCTGGTCATCATTCACACCTATATCTCCTGCATATTTTGTCCCTCAGGGTCCAATGTCATATCCATATCCTGCTATTATATCCTCAGCCAAATCAAGTTCAATTCATATTGCACAACAACCTCAAGCCTACCTGAGCCTCTACCATCTTAATCATCTAATCACAACCTTATCACAGCTTCTTCACCCCTGGTGTTGTTGACTGGAGCATTTACTAGATGATCTCTCTGGTAACGACACTTATTTGCTAGTGATGGTCAACATGGTGATGAACATCCTTTTGGGAATCTAGCTCTCATGGCCCTAAGTCTACTGAGAGTCATGCTCCAATGCATCTTCATCACAGATACCCAGGTATCCTCTGAGGCTAAGGCCAAGCTATGTTCTGAATCTTGCATAGCTGCATTTATCTCTATTAGAGAGGCAAATGTAGCTTTAATTAATCAAAATCTTGAGCTTGAGCAAACTATTTCCAAAGAAAGCTGAATATGAGTCTGTCCTTAAGGAATAGATGATGAGATTTATAAGCTTAAATGCCAATTAAATGATGAAAGGCTAAGCTAGAGGTCATTCTTGAGAACCACAGAGAACTCAAAGAAAACTTGCAATTACCCAAGTTGAGTGTGACCGCTGGGTATCATCCTCCTGCAAGGGATTTGAAATGCTGCTCACAAGCAATCTGCTTCGAATGTGAAGTTTGGAATAGGTTACAACCACATTGCACCACCTACAGATTTTACTCCAAATCAATAGTAAACTGAAGGTGAAAGTAATTTCCAAACCACATCATCATGTGCATCATCCTCATTGATCACCCAAAATCACAAGATGAAATCAGTGTTGATACCTCAGCAAACAATTGCCTGATGGGTCAACTACTGATAAGCACATGAAGCTGAGTACTTCAGATGTTGTCCCTCAAAGTATCTCAAGCACTAAAGGAAAGACACAACATCTGAAAGCTTTCAATCAGCTGAAATAAAAGGATTACAACTGCTGATAGTGAACAAACAAGTCTTCAGTTGTTACAGATCCTTCAGTACTTAACACAAGTACTGAAAGGAGAAAGTACTGAAGAGCACACCTTCATAGTTTCCACATCCATTTGATCAATTCAAGATGAAGAATAAGCCATGTGAAATATGTGGTAAATTTAATCATCTTTCTGATGAATGTTGGTACAGAAAGGGTTTCAAACTCAACAGAGATAAGCTCATTAAAATCCAGATGGATGAATGAAAAATGAGTTTGAGACCAGTTTGTACCACAGTCATCCCAATGTGATAAACCCAAGCCTTCATCCAAATCCAAAAAGAAGGATAGGGTTTATCATAAAACAGCTGATAGTGCTCCTCATGATAACATCAGACTAAGTCTGTGAATTTCAGGAGGAATGGTGGGCCACAGGAACTCATCATACACAAGTACTGATATGTCACAGAGCTGAAAGCTTTGGCTACTAATCAACACAACTTGTTATGATGGTTCAGCATTTGTTGGGGAGAGTTAACCAACTAGAGCACATGTGATCAAACCACTAAAAAGGCATTCCAAGCCCAAATCCAGGAATCCATTTCAGCACCATCTCCTTCTTCATCAGCTGTTTAATCATAAGAAACAAGTTATGGTTAAATCTGTTGATGAAAACAGACCCAAACCAAAAAGGTTTGGGTCTCAAACCTAACTAGTTCTTTATGATAAATGCAGGTTCTTCAGCATGCTAAAGAGCATCTGGTATGTATACAGTGGAGGATCTATGCATATGACTGGGAGCAGTTCTCTTCTTGATGACTACTCTCAAGGAAAGAAGGGATTGTTTCATTTGGAAATGATGCCAAGGGTTGCATCATCGGGAAGGATATGTGGTCTAATGAGATATCAGATTTGATGATGTTAACCATGTGGAGAATCTCAAGTATAATACTAAGTGTCAGTTAGATGTGTGATAAGGGCATGTTGCACTTTTCACAAGCCAGAACTGCAGGATTCTGTCTCCCCAAGTTCTGAGGCTGATTGACAAGGTATTGGATGATCATACTCTCCTGAAGGCCAACGGATTGGAAGAGTTATGCCTTGGATTTGTCAAAGAAGATTGATTTGAAGGGTCATCCTTGTCTGTTCTCCAAAGCCTCTCCTCAGGAATCTAAACTGTGGCTTAGGCTGGGTCATGTTAATCTCAAAAACATGAATCAGCTGATCCACATAGTTTAGTGAGAGGTCTACCAATAAAGGAGTTCCACTGTGATGAAACCTGCACTGCTTGTTTAAAAGGAAAACACACAAGTCCTCATTCCCTCCTATTGAAGAACCTAAGTCCACTGCCTGCTTGCAGTTACTACACATGGATCTATGGTCCTGTGAGAGTGATAGCATGCAAAGAAGAAAATACTGTCTGGTAATTGTGGATGATTATCGAGATTTGTATGTCTTTCTTCTTGCATTCAAGGGTGAGGTTGCTCAGAGATTATAAACTTTGTGTTGTATGTTAAGAATCAATATTCCCTATCAGTCAAGTGTAAAGGAGTGATAATGGAACTGAATCAGAAACCATACACTTGATGAGTTTTAATCTATCAAAGGAATCAAGAGGCAGTTTAGCATCCCAAGACTCCAGAACAAAATGAGTAGTGGAGAGAAAGAACCATGACCCTAATTAAAGCTGCAAGGTCTATGTTGGCTGACTCTGGTTTGCCCATTGACCTTTTAGGCTGAAGCTGTTAACATAGCTTGCTATGTGGCAGAATAAATGTTAGTAAATCAGAGGTTGATGAACTCTCATATGAGTTCTACATCATTTGGCTCCTCTAATTTCATTCTTCAAAGCTTTTAGTGTCCTTGTTTCATTCTCAACATAAAGGATCAACTCCACACATTTGATCCTAGGTGGATGCAGGGTATTTTGTAGGTTATTCATCCACATGCAAGCTTACAGAGTCTTCAACTGCAGAACAAAGATAGTTGAAGAAACCTTGCATGTGAATTCAATGAATCTCCTAAGGATAAAATTCACAACCCTGTGGAGTTGTTTGATCTGGACATACTGCAATATGTTCCTTATCAACCTCCAGCTGTTGCGATCATGCGGATAAATCATCTTCTGCAGCAAGTCTTCCACCTGTGGTACTGAAGATGATGAGATCAGTACTCACCTTTTCAAGTTAGTGACCAACTGCCTGAGTCTGCTAAACTTGATGTTCCTGTAGCTTCTATAGCTCCATCCACACAAATGCTGATGAGATTTCTGATTCTCTACATCATTGACTTGCCATCTAATACTTGGTTTCAAGAATCTGGATCACCATCTGCTGCTGCTGAACCGGCTACAAACACTTGCACTGATCTTATAGTATACCAAGAGCTGAAGAATCACCCCATGTCTCAAATCATTGGTGATATCAATGCTGGTGTCTCAACAGAAGTCAATTGTCTAACTTCTGCTTCTATGCTCTCTTCATCAGTCAGCTAGAGCCAAAGAACTATCATGTTGCTTTGAGAGACAATGAATGGGTTGAAGCCATGCAGCTTGAGCTACTTCAGTTCAAAAAGCAGCAAGTGTGGGAACTGGTTCCTCTACCCCCAGGTAAGTGTGCAATAGGCACTAAATGTGTGTTTAGGAATAAAACTGATGAAAATGGGCTTATTGTCAAGAACAAGGCTAGACTGGTTGTACAAGGGTTTTCACAAGAGAAGGTATTGATTATGATGAAACCTTTGCCCCTGTAGCCAGACTAGAGACAATTAGATTGTTCTTAGCCTATGTTGCATTCCACAATCTTAAAGTTTTTCAAATGGATGTCAAAAGTGCATTTTTATATGGTAAAAATAAAAGAAGAGGTTTATGTGTGTCAACCACCAGGTTTTGAGGACAATAAACATCCTGATTGGGTGTATCAACTCGATAAGACTCTTTATGGGTTGAAGCAAGCTCCTAGAGCCTGGTATGAAACACTTTCAAGTTTTCTTCTTAAAAATAATTTCACTAGAGGCTCCCATAGATAAAACTTTGTTTATTAAGAAAGTGGATCAGCATAAGCTACTTGTTCAAATTTATGTGATGATATATTATTTTTGCATCCTCTGATCCCCAGTTTGTGATGATTTTACAAGTTTAATGAAACAAAAGTTTGAAATGAGTGCAATGGGAGAATTACAGTTCTTTCTAGGCTTGCAAATCAAACAAAAGGCTGATGGAACCTTTATTCATCATAAAATATACAAAAGAACTTTTGAATAAGTTTGATTTAAAAATTGTAACCCTGTTCTACTCCCATGTGCAACACACACAACTGAATGCAGATCAGAAAGGTAAAGCTGTTGATGAACACTTTACAGATGTATGATTGGGTCCTTGATGTACTTAACACCTCTAGACCAGATATCATGTTTGCAACTTATGTTTGTGCTAGATTTCAGGCTGCTCCTAAAGAGTATCATTTGATTGCAGTCAAGAGGATCTTTAGATATCTGCAAGGTACACAATCTCTAGGTCTTTGGTATTCCACTAAACACTCATGCAAATTAGTTGCTTTATTGATAGTGACTATGCAGGGTGTAAGTTAACCAGAAAGTCAACTTCTGGTGGATGTCAATTCCTAGGCAACTGTTTGATTTATTGGCAGAGTAAAAAACAACATCTGTTGCTACATCCACTGCTGAAGCAGAGTACATTGCTGCTGCAAGTTGTACATCTCAGGTACTCTGGCTTCAGAACCAATTATTGGATTATGGAATTACAACGACTAGACTCCATTATTAATGGATAGTGCTTCAGCTCTGTGTATTGTCAAGAATCCAGTCCAGCACTCTAGGACCAAACATATAGAGATCAGACACCATTTTATTAGGGATTGTTTTGAAAAAGGTCTGATTGATCCAATTTGTGCCTAGTGCTGATGAGCTTTCAGACATATTCACTAAGCCTTTGGATAGTTCAACTTTCCAAAACCTTGTGTTAAGGCTTGGTATGCTGCAGCTAGAATAAGTGATAACTACTGATGATCTCAGTAAACAAGTACTGATGATCATTAGTAACCATGTCACAAATATGTACTGATTCTGTTAAAGAAACTGATGCAGTTACAACTACTGATGTAGTTATAACTACTGATGTCAGTAAAAACAGATAAGTACTGATGTCCTATGAAACAACTGAAAACCTAAAAAGTCTAATGAGTAAGTGTTGAGGACAGTATGAAACAGCTGACAAGCTAAGAATTGACGAAAACTACTGATGAGAATTTTCTCTTCAGTTGTTTCCACAAACTATTGTTTCACCCTAAACAGCTGATGACAAAACCATGTCTTCAGTAGTTTCACAACTACTGATGACTAATACCAAGTCCTCAGTTGTTTACAACAGCTGAAGACAAAACCAAGGTTTTTAGTAGTTTCACAACTACTGATGACTAAAACCAAGTCTTCAGTTGTTTTCAAACGTCTGATAGTTAAAACCAAGTCTTCAGTTGTTTTCATAACAACTGATGCCAACACCAACACTTTCAGTCGTTTTCTTTTCAGCCTTTTCTTTACCTATAAATACCTGCACTTATAGCCAACGTTTCATTAGCCGTTTTTCAAACCTTTTCTCTCTCAACAATGGCGACCATGAAACTCAAACCCCGACACAACTGTGTTGCCTACCTTTCGAAATCGGCTTTCTAGAACAAGTTTGACAATGCCATCAATCTTATGGTGGATTCCCAATACCGAACAGCCTTTCTTCTGAATCCTACCATATACCCTGATTCCTTAACCTAGTTCTGGACCAACGTCTCTGTAATAACTGGTGAGAATGATAGCCAACTCACTCTCCAGTCGTTGGTGAACCAGAAACAGGTGCTCATCACCCCCGACATCATTCCCAAAACCCTAATTTGCATGATGGCACCTATGTTAAAGAATACCCGAAAGGCACCACTGATATGTCTTTCATCAATAATGGGTATGAAGGCGACTTAAGTGCTACAACCATACTTAAAAAGCACTTCCATGATGCTGAACGACTTATCTTTCATATGGTGAATGTCTGCCTTGCATCAAAGACATCTTCTTGGGGTCAGATGTCTTCCCGATGGCAACGGTATTGTACTCTATCTTTGAACGCCAAAATCTAAATTTTTCTGAGATAGTGTTCATGGAACTAAAGGATCTGGCTCAGAACCTGTGGCAAACAGATGGCTACTCATCCCAGGTTTCTGATGGCCATAATTTTGGCTCAATTAAAATCTGATGGCCTTGTTGGTCTTGGAGTCCCTGCTCCAGCTGTTTTAGCTGAGGTATACTCCAGACATAACTCAGACCCTACTCTAAAAGGGCTGCCCGGATGCTAAAACCCAAGCAGAGGGAACCCACAGCCTCCACTTCCAGATCCAAGTCCCCACAAAACCCAAATCCAAAAAGCCCAAAAAGGCTACTCAGGAGATGAGTCCCCTGAGGATGCCCCTGTACCACAAACACAGGAAATACATACTGGTTCTAACCCCCCAGTTATGTCCAAGACTCACCTACTGAAGCCGCACAGGTATCCTCTCAACAGGATCCTGTTGCAACCATAATTGGGGATCCCATATTTCTGGAACCTATCTCAATTGAGAGGGTTACATTGAAGAGCACCTCTCACTGACCAATCTCCACATGCAACCGCCCCTCAAAGCCCAACACTGATAGTTGCTAAAGTGCTGAGTCAGTTGCATTCTTCACCCCCTCCCCAGAAACCACTTACCACTAGGAATACCTAACCACTAGGGGGAGGACCAACATGCTTCTGATAACCCACAGCACAGGGGTTACAATGTTCAATCTCCAAGTGTAGAAACGGAGGTTAGAACATCTGGTAAGGCTGCCACTTCTACTGATTCAGCAAATGATTAGGATAAAGTTGGTAACATCCATAAGACCTTACCAGAGGCAACTGCCAATGAAGGACACAGTCCTGAGGCAGAAAGTCCCCAGTACCAAGAACAAGGGGCACATGCTTCTACTGATCTACACTCAGAGCATGTACATCCTGATTCTATCAGGAGGTCAGGTGATTCAGCACAGACTGATGATGACCTAGGCTTTTTCTATGATGTATTAGCCCATAATACCATCCTAGAGGTGAGCAGACTCAAAGAGCTGCTAGCCAAATGTCTCAGGATCAAAGTCCATCTACCCCACAAACCCCACAGATGGCACCTTCAATTGAAGGTTCACCAAACACTAAGCCTACACACTTAACTGAGCCACCAGCCACTACTTTTGGCACCACCTCTCAGGGACAGAACCCCTCTGAGCAGATGGTTGCTATCTTTCAAAACTCCTTACCTCTCATCACTCCCATCATCACTGACATAGTGCATAAAGCCATTGATGAGAGGATCTCCTCAAATCTACAAACCCTCATTGATGATGTTGTTCACAAATCTCTTTCTGCCTTTCAAGCCCCTGATCCCAATGCAACCAAAAAGGGGAGACTTCCAAGTCTAAGGCAGTGAAAGAAAAGAAAAGAAAAAGAGTTGATGATGAGAATAACCTGCAAAAGAGAAGGAGGTGGAGAAGAACTGATCTCAGAACAGCTGATCATAGATAAGAGAAGGAAGATCAGCTGATCACATATAAAAGAAAGAAAAGTGCTGAGTCAAAAGTTGATGAAGATAAATCCTTAGAAGATCTTGTCAAATATGCTGATGAAGCTCACAGCAGATCCATGGATAAAATTATAGATCAGCTCTTTAGACAAGGTCATGACACAGCCACACTAGACACTGAGATCAGAAGGCTGGAAATAGAAGAGATTCAAGCTAGATGGGTTGGTTATAGTGTGTTGGAAAGGGAAAGATTGGAGATAATGATCAGATTCATTGCCAAATACCTTGGAAGATCATTGATAGAGATAAAGGCCTGGTCCAGAGACAGTATCTTGGAGATAACCAAGAAAATCTGCTCTGCTGGAGGCTATAATAAAGGGTTGATCATCGAAGCACTGGATGAAGCAGGTGCAGGGAAGGAAACTGAAATGGCAAAGCTCTCCAAAGCCAAACTCACCACCAAAATGCTAAGTCAGTCTTCTCACACTCCTACTCAAACACAACCCTTATCTCTAAAATCTTCCAAATCTATCCCTAAACCAAAGCCACCCACAACTCAACCCACAAAACCAATTCCTTTACCCTAAAAACCACCTCAAACCTTACCCAGTGATACACCCAGAAGGAGGAGAAGGGTGTTGAGGGTAGAAGAAGATGAAGAAGAGGATGATGATGAAGATTGTCTGCCAATCTCTGCTATTCTCAACCTTAAAACACCTGAGCACAGAAGTCAACAAGTGATTACACCTGACTTGCAAATGCAGATGGTGAAGGTAAAGATTGAAGAAGCAGAACAAAAGAAGCGACACGATGAGCAGTTTCTCAAGATGGTTGACAAGGATTTCCCTCAGTCCTCATCTACTCAAGAAATGAAGAAACAGGCTCTGATGTTGTACACTCTTAGACATACTTTTCAACATCAAAGAGAAAGAGTGCGGATCTGCCCAGACCCCAGGGTAATTCTAGAATTCATAAGAAGAATATACCAAGTAGATATCATGGCCAAGTGAAGAAGACCTTGAATGCTGCAATTATGTTGGCCATGGTAGTCTCACCCTGGGAAATCATTGAAGAATTCAAGAGAGCTCAAAACTCCAAGACAACCCCTCAATCTATTCTTGAGAACAAAATGATCAAGAAGGGGTTGTTATACAAAAGAATTGAAGATCTTCAGAAGAGTGAACTCCAGTTGTTGCTTGAAGGCTCTCACCCTGATGAATTTGCTTACAGAGAGATAACAACTGTGGAGTTGAAAAATGGAAAGACAGTGAGATACCTGTCTGAGTATTATGGCCCAGAGTTCTTCTTCGACGGAGAAGTAGAAGAACTCACCAAGGAGGAACAAGTTGTTCTCCTTGAGGCCTATGCTAGTGAGTCTTATAGACTCATTAATGGAATTAGGTTTCATGGTTGGGACAAGACTCTGTGTCCAGTTTCCCCAAGACAGAGTTCCCTTCCATACTTAGCCAATCAAAAGATTAGAAACCTTTTCCCGGCCTGTGCTTAACTGATTACCTCGGAAGCTGATCAAGAGGGTGTTTCTGCCAAGAATAAGTGGGATCATCAATAAGTTTAGAGGTTTTGGCTGCATTGGTTCAGGGGGAGTTTGTTGGACCAAAAGAACCAATGAGCCTGATCAGAAAAACCTCTAAGTCCCACAGACATTACAACTACTGAAGAAGATCACAACAGCTGAAGACATCAGCTGATTACAAGGTCTGAAGACAAAGTCTGAAGCCATCAGCTGAAGACAAAGTCTAAAAGTAAAGTACTGAAGAACAAAGACCGAAGACAAAGACTGAAGACCAAAGTGATCAGTAGTTGTCACAACAGCTGAAGTAATTAACTTCAGTAGTTGTCACAACAGATGAAGTAATTAACTTCAGTAGTTGTGATGGTTTCCTTTCAGTACTTTTAATTACTTTTCAGTAGTTATAGTTTCAGTAGTTGTAGTTCAGTAGTTTTATGTTTTTGTACTTAAACATTCTCTGAGATGTAATAAGTAGTTGAGAACATTCTCAGTAGTTTGCATAGTTTCAGTAGTTTGAATAATTCTGTTAGATGTCACTATCAAGTGACATCAGCAGACGTCACATTTCCTATATAAGGAATGTTGACCTAGTGTAACGTGTGACATTGAGCCACCACGAAAGCATATGAATGAAATATTTCTTTTGTAGAATTCTCTTTTTCTATAATCGTTTACTGTTACATTGAATATCAATTGTGTTCTTGTGAATGTTTAATTCATTGTTCGAATTCCGCTGCAATACTCTCTAATTAATCAAACTTAGATCACTGGTCCTAACAAAGATCGATCCTTGAAAACCAACTAGCACCCTGAAGTTGATCGAACAAATCATCTATTCTTGGTAAGGGGTATCGGTTCTTCACCGTCAACTTATTCAGCTCATGGTAGTCAATACACATCCTCATACTACTGTCTTTCTTTTTCACAAACAAGACCGAAGCACCCCAAGGAGGGATACTCGGTCTGATGAACCCCTTATCCAACAGCTCTTGCAACTGCTCCATTAACTTTTCATCTCCGTCGGAGCCAACCGATATGGTACCTTGGCAACAGGTTGGGCTCCCGGTATCAGATCAATTTGAAATTCAATCTCTTTGTCAGGTGGCACTCCTGGTAAGTCTTTTGGGAACACGTCTGGAAAGTCACACACAACCAGTACATCAGAAAGTTGTGGTGTTAGCGTGTCTACATCCTTTACATAAGCCAAGTAGGCGCTACATCCACGCCTCATACACTTTCCCGCCACCGCCATCGAAATCACTTTCGGAATTGTCGTGACCCGATCACCATAAACCATCACCGAACTTCCGTCAGGCGCTGATAGCTGAATCATCTTCTTGCGGCATACAATGTTCGCCTCGAAGTCTGCTAACCAATCCATCCCAAGAACCAAATCGAAACCACCTAAGGTCATCACGAAGGGTCTAACCGGAAATTTATGACCCTCTAGTTCCACGTCACAACCCTCTATCATCTCAGAGATTCTGGTAGACTTACCTATGGCAGTTTCTACATCAAAGGGTGCATTAACGCGTCTACTACTAACAGGCAGCTTAGCACAGAAAGCAGCAGAAATAAAACTTTTACTGGCACCAGAATCAAATAACACAGAAGCTAAAGTTTGGTTCACTAGAAACGTACCGGACACAATGTCAGGATCCGTCCTAGCCTCCTCCCATGTCATCGTGAATGCTCTGGAACTCGCCCTTGGTCCTTTACCTCCCGTTTTCTTCGCCCCGAAACTCTCAGCCCCGGCTTCTTGTTGGGTTTTGTAGATGTAAATCAAAGACATATTAGCTATTAACATGTAAAACGCAGTGGATTTTCAGCTCAAATAAGGGTTAATGTATCATATACATAATGTTAAAGCAAAACCCAAAACAAGGATCTTATTATATGGAATAACACACTATCACAACATACATATATCAACCATATATACTACCTTTAGAAACGTGGAATGGAGGTTAGGAGATGATGTTGAATGTCAAGACTTCAAAGTAGAAATCCTCAAGAGATGATACCCAAGCTTCCTCCAAACACCCACTTGCTAGGTCTTGCAACACCAACCTCAAAGACTCTCTTGAGGATCGATTTTCCAGCCAAAACAACACTTGTTTTGAGCTGGAAATGCTTCTATTTTCTGCTCCAAAACCGAGTTCTATGGAGAGATTGGAGAGAAAATTACTTTCTATGTGTGTGTGAGAGAATGTGTAATCTTGGAAGAGTGTTGTAATGAATAATGTTTGCAAGAACAAGATGTACATCAAGGGCCTTGCATGCCCCAAGGGCGGCCGAAATGAGGACAAGAGGGTCCCTCTCAATTTTGAATTTTTATCCAAAACACACTATTGATTTTATAAGATTAAAACCCTTTTATCTTATAAAATTAATACACTTTTGTTTAATATTATTTAACCAACTTAAATAATAAAAACAAGTAATTTCTCATGAACAATTATCCATATAATGTTGTTCATCATCAAAAGCAATGTTTTAGAAAACCCGGTTTCTATGTTGGTGCTTATAAATATTTGTTTGATCTTATCAACGAATAATTATTTATCGGTGTTTGTTTTGCTTGTTATTGGGTATGACCCGACTTGGATCATATCACACTAGCCACATCAATTTAGTATGTATCTTGGGCAGATCAAATCCTTCAATCTCCCACTTGCACAAGATTCATAGAGAATTGATGCAAGTAGCAAATAACACCTAGCAACGGTTTGCTACCCCTAATGTATATGACTAAGTGCCATTCAATAACATCATCCCTTTCAAGTACCCTACTTGAATATGATTTAGGTGAATAAATCATTTATCCTTTTGTTACAGATGTCATGTTAAATCCTAGAGACATAGAATAGTCATTCTCCGTTGATTTAACTTTAACAGGCCTTAGACATCTAACTCTTAACGAATAAGAGGAACAAATTCCATCTTGACTACATACGTCTCTCATAATCACCTTATATTATACCCGAACTCAGCCTTATGTACTGCCAATATTTCAGAACAGCAAAGAACTAACTTAAAGTACAATACTTGGTGAATATCAAGACCCAATATGTATCTCAGGTATGAGGATACAATGATATTCGCCTTTACTCAATATCTCTTATGACTAATCACAAAGATTCCATGCAGAAATAATTGAGAGCGGGTCAGTCCAATATCCATATCCCATAGATATCAATGAACCTTGGTAGCAACGTCTTGCTCTATATTCATACTTAGTGAATATCAACCAATCCAAGTTCATTATAGTCTTACATTCATAGTTGTTCCCACAAGTACGATCGACTACGGACGTTTTAGAATAACTTACTTATTCACGGATTTAAACATGTTAAAATAGAAGAACAAATGAAAATTATAACCATATAATTAAGTCAAATAACATAAGTTCCAATATCCAAATACAAAATTTGATCAAGTCCAATTACTAGAATATTGAAGTCCTAAGCCCAAGTATGACTTTCATGCTTTGACCTGTCTAAGAGCTTCGTGAATGGATCCGCAATGTTTTGATCGGTGTGAACTTTGCGAATACATATCTTTCCCTTTTCAACTTCATCCCTAATGTAGTTGAATCTCCGTTCAATGTGCCGAGTCTTTTGATGAGCACGAGGTTCCTTGATTTGAGCAATCGCGCCCTCGTTGTCACAAAAGATCTCTAGGGGGTCTTGAATGGTAGCAACGACCCCTAGATCAGCAATGAACTTCCTAAGCCACGCAGCTTCTTGAGCTGCCAGTGAAGCGGCGATGTATTTAGATTCTGTTGTAGATAATGCCACTACATCTTGCTTTGAGCTCTTCCAAGAGACCGCTCCTCCATTCATAATGAAGACATATCCCGACTGTGATCGAGAATCATCTCGATCAGTTTGGAAACTTGCATCTGTGTAACCCTTTACCACGAGCTCCTCCTCACCAGATCCATATATTAAGAACATTCCTTAGTGTTCCTAAGGTATTTCAAAATACTCTTAACAGCCATCCAATGACTATTACCAGGATTCTGCTGATATCTGCTTGTCATACTTAGAGCATATGACACGTCCGGCCTAGTACATATCATTGCATACATGATGGATCCTATAGCAGACGCATATGGGACTCCACTCATTCTTTCTTGTTCAACCTTTGAACTAGGGCATTGAGATGAGCTCAATATAGTCCCCTTTTGAATAGGTACCAGACCTTTCTTAGAATTCTCCATCTTGAACCTTTTCAAGATCTTATCAATGTATGCACTTTGGTTTAAACCTATCAGTCGTCTTGATCTATCCCTATAGATCTTTATACCCAAAATATAGGTGGCTTCACCAAGATCTTTAATGGAAAAACAGCTTCCAAGCCAGGCTTTTACACCATCCAAGGTTGGAATGTCGTTTCCAAATAGTAAAATGTCATCAACATATAATACAAGGAAGGTGATAGTGCTCCCACTAGCTTTCTTATATACACAGGCTTCATCAGCGTTTTTGATGAAGCCAAATTTCTTTACTTCATCATCAAAACGGTGATTCCAGCTTCTTGATGCTTGTTTCAATCCATAGATTGACTTCTTTAACTTGCATACCTTTTCAGGATGTTTTGGATCGACAAAACCTTCAGGCTGTTTCATATGGACATCTTCCTCAAGATATCCATTAAGGAAAGCGGTTTTGACGTCCAATTGCCATATCTCATAGTCATAATATGCTGCTATGGCAAATAATATCCTAATAGACTTTAGCATTGCCACAGGTGAAAAGGTTTCATCATAATCAACCCCTTGAGTTTGAGTGAAACCTTTTGCTACAAGTCTAGCTTTATAGGTATCCAAGTTTCCATGCATATCGGTTTTCTTCTTGAAAACCCACTTACTCCCAACTATCTTGGACTTAAGAGGTGGTGTAACCAATTCCCAGACTTGGTTATCATACATGGATTGCATCTCAACGTTCATGGCTTCTTGCCATTTGTCACAATCAGGTTTTGATATTGCATCTTGGTATGTGGTTGGTTCATCTGAATCTACCACATAGCATCCATCCATGAAAAATCCATATCTCTCAGGAGGAACACTAATTCTACCAGATCTGCGAACGTTTTGTGTATTTTGATCATCCATATGATCATTCTCAACATCCTCATGTTGATTGCTAGTATTAACCAATTGTGTATCTTCTTGTGAATCATGAACCTCTTCAAGTTCCACTGTTCTTCCGCTAGTTTCTTCCAAAAGAAACTTAGTTTCCAAGAACTCTGCCTTTCGAGCAATAAACACTTTTCTGCTGTCGGATCATAGAAATAATATCCAATACAATCTCTAGGATATCCGATGAAGATACACTTCGTGGATCGCCCTTCCAGTTTGTTCGGAGTGTGTTGCTTAGGATAAGCTTCACACCCCCAAACTTTCAAATATGATAATGATGGAACCCTTCCATGCCATACTTCGAAAGGTGTCCTTTCCACTTTCTTGGTTGGGGCCATATTTAAAATACGGGCCGGGAGAGCAACGCGAAACCCCAAAATGACAGAGGTAGTGTACTTCTAGCCATCATAGATCGAACCATATCCAATAGAGTTCGATTCCTCCTCTCAGACACACCATTATGTTGTGGTGTTCCAGGTGGAGTTAGTTGTGAGACAATCCCACAACTTCTAAGATACTCTTGAAATTCACTACTTAGGTATTCACCTCCTCTATCTGTGCGAAGAACCTTGACCGTTTTGTTCAGTTGATTTTCAACTTCATTCTTGAATATTTTGAACATTTCAAAAGATTCATGTTTGTGTCTTAACAAGTACACATACCCATATCGACTATAATCATCGGTAAAGGTAATGAAGTATCTTTCACCATTCCTAGTCATTGGTTTAAAAGGTCCACATACATCCGAATGTATGATCCCTAATAAATCTTTCGCCCTTTCATTAGTCCCACTAAAAGGGGCCTTTGTCATTTTACCTTGTAAGCAAGACTCGCACATACGAATGAATCATTTTCATTGGTTTTCAAAAGACCATTCTTTTGAAGTTTATGCATACGATTCTTATTTATGTGTCCAAGGCGACAATGCCAAAGATAGGAATCACTCAAATCTAATTTGAGCCTTTTGGTGGTTGCTTGGTACATTGAGCTATCATATGTTGTGTTATCATGAACCAATTCATAAATACCATTACAAGGAATAGCCTTAAAATAAAACACATGATTCAAAATAACATGAATATCATTGTCAACAAATTTGAAATCATAACCATATTGTCTTAAACGGGAAACAGAAATGATGTTCCTAGTCAAACTAGGAGCATACAAAATATTCCTTAAAATAACTTCCAAACCACTTGGAAGCTTCAAAACATAGTCTCCTTGGGCTTCCACATGAACCTTTGCACCATTGCCCATGAAGAGACTAACTTCCCCTTTTGAATAATGCTTACTTCTTTTGAACCCCTGCAACAAATTGCAAATATGAGTTCCACATCCGGTAATAACCCATGTGTTAGAAGAAATAACATTTAGCTCAACATGTATCATAAAGATTGTACCTGAGGTTTGCCCGTCCCTCTTCGACCTCAACGCTTTGAGATAGACCGGACAATTGCGTTTCCAATGGCCTACCTCACCACACTCAAAACAAGGGTCATCTTGAGCAACCTTTTGCTTCTTTTCTTTTGGTTTGGGGGGTTCCATTTTTGCCTTTCCCTTTCCTTGACGTGCCCCTTCCCTTTGGCAATGCTTTCCTTAGGGTTGGGGAGTTGCCTCTTCCTACTACCTCCTTCATTGATCATAAGGACCGGCAGAACCTTTCTACCCATGCCCGCCTCGGCCGTTTTTAGCATTGAATGAAGCTCACCAATGCTCTTGTCCCAACCATTCATGTTATAGTTCATAACAAAACTATCAAACTTCTTTGATAGAGAGTTGAGGATCAAATCCGTGCCAACTCGTTGGACACACGACAGTTAAGCCTTTCGAGGCGATCAATGTGGCTCTTCATCTTAAGAACGTAGGATGACACCGATTGGGTCTCGTCCATCCGACATGCATGGAGCGCTCGAACCGTTTCGAAGCGCTCTACCTTGATTGTTGTTGGAACATTTCCTTCAACTGGGTGATCATGTCAAAAGCATTGTGGTTTTCAAAGTCCTTTTGCAAGTCGGGAATCATACTCGCTAGCATGAGACATGAGACTTGCACGGAGTCCTCGGTGTACTTGACCCACTCGGCAAAGGCCTCAACGTCACTCTCATCGGGTTGATCGGGAATGGGATCGTCTAACACATAGGACTTCTTTTCTTGCTTGAGAACTATTCTCAAGTTTCGATACCAATCCATGAAGTTCCCATGGTTTAGACGTTCCTTTTCGAGGATCGTTCTTAGTGATAGGTATGGACGGTCGGGATAGCGTTGTTTTGTTAGCCATCTACAATATTACAAAGTTCAAATTTTAGTATTTCGATGTTTAAGCAATTTTTAATTATTAATACCTTTTACGTCTCATAGACAATTAATAATTAAAACTAGAATCCAACGTTACATTTAAATATCGGTTAGGTGACCTTTATCCCTTTATTTAAATTAACAAGGTAGTCAACGTTTTGACAATTGTAACCCATTACAATTTCTAGTTTTTATGGGATCGTTTTAAACATCTTATGTTTAGTTTGGCATGTTAATCCCATCAACACCGTTTGTACGTCATGCTTCGGTGATCCTAATGCATGATTTCAAATCAAGTCGTCCTACTTAGACACACGTGTGGTATCACTAATATAAGTGGTTAGGTGACCTTTATCCCACAAATATAGTAATTTCACCTCAACTTCTCAAGTTTCTACATTTATGGTTAGGTGACCTTTATCCCATAAATAAGTTACAAGTGAATTGAGTGTTGTTTAAAAGGATGGTGTTAAACTTGTTTTTTTAAAAAAAAGGGTCTTGAAGTTTCTAAAACTTAGTTATAGAAAATCTTTTATACCATACAACTTGTATGCATTCAAATGCATGGTATTATTTGAAAAACAATTTTTAAGGTTCCTTTTAATAAAACCCATTTTTATTAAATCATTAACCCTTAATAAACTCATTTTATTAATCCATTTAATGATTATAAAGAACCATTTTTATGCTTGATGCGCTATAGTTGTTAAACTAGTTTGTCAATATTCAATCCAAACAAACACAACCAAGATAACCAAACAAACAAGCAAACATAATATAATAAGTGCACAACCAAAGCCAATAATTTTGAACACACTTGCTTGCCATAACAAGTGTGTTAAGGAGTCAATCCAAAGGTAAAACATGACACATTGTAGAGTTGATGAACTCCCACTTGAACTTGCATCCAAATGCTTCAAGTATGCTTTTGTGTTGTGATTCCATCATCATCTTTAGGCTTCCTTTATGTGTTACAAAACAGCCCCCAAAGCTTATTACATAGAAAAGGTCCTAATACATTTTTCTAGTAAAAGGATACAAGCTAATCTATTTATTACATACCAAATGAAATAAATAAATTACATATGCTTTATTACATCCAAATGAAACACAATCACAAATAATCAATCACAAGGTCATGGCTAGGCTTTGTGCACTTAGAACACATCCAAAACAAGACCAAAACGATAATGTGGCAGCCCCTTTTAACCCAAGTTTTTGGCCAACACAAACCAAGAACATGTGGGTTTATGTCCAAAAACAAACCATCATATGATCTATATTTTTCAAGATCTTTACATGCATATAAAGTAATATTGAAAACAAAGGGACTTCCATGAAAAAAAGAAATTTCCAGCCCACTTTTTAGAGAAAAAGGACCCGAAAATTTCATGTTGGAAGCATGTATCCATATAATCCGGCTCTAGATGCCATTGTGGGTTTTGTAGATGTAAATCAAAGACATATTAGCTATTAACATGTAAAACGCAGCGGATTTTCAGCTCAAATAAGGGTTAATGTATCATATACATAATGTTAAAGCAAAACCCAAAACAAGGATCTTATTATATGGAATAACACACTATCACAACATACATATATCAACCATATATACTACCTTTAGAAACGTGGAATGGAGGTTAGGAGATGATGTTGAATGTCAAGACTTCAAAGTAGAAATCCTCAAGAGATGATACCCCAAGCTTCCTCCAAACACCCACTTGCTAGGTCTTGCAACACCAACCTCAAAGACTCTCTTGAGGATCGATTTTCCAGCCAAAACAACACTTGTTTTGAGCTGGAAATGCTTCTATTTTCTGCTCCCAAAACCGAGTTCTATGGAGAGATTGGAGAGAAATTACTTTCTATGTGTGTGTGAGAGAATGTGTAATCTTGGAAGAGTGTTGTAATGAATAATGTTTGCAAGAACCAAGATGTACATCAAGGCCTTGCATGCCCCAAGGGCGGCCGAAAATGAGGACAAGAGGGTCCCTCTCAATTTGAATTTTTATCCAAAACACACTATTGATTTTATAAGATTAAAACCCTTTTATCTTATAAAATTAATACACTTTTGTTTAATATTATTTAACCAACTTAAATAATAAAACAAGTAATTTCTCATGAACATTATCCATATAATGTTGTTCATCATCAAAAGCAATGTTTTAGAAAACCGGTTTCTATGTTGGTGCTTATAAATATTTGTTTGATCTTATCAACGAATAATATTTATCGGTGTTTGTTTTGCTTGTTATTGGGTATGACCCGACTTGGATCATATCACACTAGCCACATCAATTTAGTATGTATCTTGGGCAGATCAAATCCTTCACTTCTTACAATCCTTGTTCACGTGACCCTCCATGCCACAGTTAAAACACTGGACCGTACGACAGTCCTTGGCTATATGCCCCGGCTTCCACATTTGAAGCATACATTCAGCCCCAGCCTGCATTCCCGCTATGTTCTCTCGCACACCTATCACACTTCTTATACCCGCACCGCTAAGGCCACACGACGGTCATCCACCCGTGCCTTCTTGTTACTCGTTGAAGCATACCCCTGACCAAACCTATTCCCCTGCCAGTTTCGCTCACCACCACTCTTCTTTCCACCTTCCTTCATCACCACCGTCCTCTCATCATACAGTCTCCATGCCAAATCCACTGTCGACCTAAACGTGCTCGGCCAGGCAACAATCATGTGCCTGCGAATATCTGCTGGCAGACCCTGAATGTACCTCTTGATTTTTGAGATAGAGGTGTCACCTAATCCGAAACCAGACGTGCCATCTCATTGAATTCGTGGTGGTGTACTGCTGGTGCGTCATAGTTCCCACCTCTAGTTGCAGGAACTCCCTCTCAACCTTGTCCATTTCCCAGTGAGTACAAAACTCCTCGATCACCAACTTCTTCAGCTCAGACCATCTCATCCTCTTGATGGCCCTGCTACCTTCGGCTTGGACAATGGTGTCCCACCAGCACAGAGCCGAATCCACAAAAGAATGGGTAGCGAACTTCACCTTTTGATCTTCACGGCACTCGCTGATATCAAGAACAGCCTCCATTTCCCTCACCCACTGCTGAGCAGCAGCTGTAGTGTCATTTCCATCGAAAGTTGGGGGCTTCCATCTCATAAATGCCCCATAGTTACAGCCCCGTACTGCCGCCGGCGCAGGCTCTGCTTCTTCCTCTTCTTCTCCGTCATCAGACGGAACCGTCTCAGTCTTGGGTTGTCTTCTCTCGCCCGTAGGTCTACTCCTTTCCCTTCTCTCCCTTCTTTAACTACCTTTATCACTTCGGTCACCACAGACAGTAGGATCGTCTGCATGACTTGATGCACTTCTCCACAACTGCCTCCTTCACTGAGGCTCTCAGGTAGCACTCTTATCTCCGCCCTCCGGATGAGGGGTTTCTGGTTCTTCATGAACCATCTCTTCGGCCCTAGGCCTTCCTCTCGTAACCCGTGGTTCAGCACTACGTCCACCACCAGCCATCCTCTAACTCACACTGAAATATTTAAACACTAGTATGGTCATTCAAGGAAATAGCTCAGTCTATGGCAAGTATAGTAAGTCCCTAATTACAGTGTCCAGTTGTGATTAGCCACTTACTTTACTCTTCATACCCTAAGCATTACCTGTCCTGACTACATCAGTATTTAAATCTACATACAACACATAACACATACCATGCGCACATAAAACCAGTTATCTTTACGAAAATACCTAATGGCGCGCAGCTACTCAGATTGGCATCCCATTCCCTTTATGTCCCATTCTCAGTTAAGTTAAGGTTCATTTGAAAATTTACCCATTTCACTTAAACTTTGGCTCTGATACCAACTTGTAAGGCCCTGTTACCGGGACGCTTACAGCTGGTCAACTATTGCACATAAAACATACATTTACAGTTATTTTAAATAAACATTCGCAGCGGAAACATTCAAAAATGAAATTTCATTTCATCATAAAAACCTTTTTGCAAAATAATGCATCATTTGTCGATTACATAATTTAATTGTTGTATTACATCACAAAAGCTTTATATAAATGGATGCCATCCAAAAGAGCTGAGCAGCTGCCTTGTCCCATCCCCAGCAACCTTACCTGCCAACTGGAAACACATAAAAGTCAGTGTTGCTGAGTGAGTTCTAGTTTTACAATAAAACATACTTTTCTTTCGTAAAACCATCTTTGCTTTCTTTCAAAATCATACTATTCTTTACATTCGTTCGTGATCATACATCGTACGTACAGACAGATAATATATTCATTATCTTCTTTAATCTTTCATGCCTCATTCTTTACTTCTTTCCTATCATCCATAAACCCTTCCCTTCTATTCATGGTACTGAACCTAGGCCCATCATAGACCTTTTATAATGGTGCATCGCACCTCGTGGTCACAGTACCTAGGGTAACATTTAGGTTTACTATGCAATACCTTTCTGTTCATGGTTCTGGACCTAGGCCTCTCATAGACCTTCTATAACGGTGCATCGCACTCGTGGTCACAGTACCTAAGGTATGAATGTACATGTACCATTACCATAAGCAATACCTTTCTGTTCATGGTTCTGGACCTAGGCCTCTCATAGACCTTCTATAACGGTGCATCGCACCTCGTGGTCACAGTACCTAAGGTATACAACAATAGTTATATGAAAATGGTCAATCACAAAGAAAGACCTCGATATGCATGCATGCCTACAAGGCTATCATTACTTTCATTACCTGTTAATGCATGCACTCTTACTTCATGTTCCTCTTTCATTATCTTTCACTTTACATTACATAATACTTCGTTCATTCATTATTATAACACGTATAGTCATAGGAAAGATAAACATACATCATCACAAGGAACATAAACATATCATTCATACATCATCATGCAGGGCATCATACATATATAACATACATCATGTTTAAACGTGCAACATCATCATCATCATGCATAAGCATCAATCATAATACATTACATGCCCAACATACCATCTATGAGCTCAAAAGTCAACTTTTATAATCCCCGGGAATCTCCTAGGTCAAAGCCTACATTACCACTTTTTCCCCAAAAAAGTCAGAATTTTTCTAAGTGTTCAGCATTTCCTTTAGTTCATCCGCATTTGCTATAGTTCATCCGCATTGGATTTACTTCATCCGCATTGGATTTACTTCATCCGCATTTGCTATAGTTCATCCGCATTTATCCTCTACCTTGGACTTACTCATCCACATTTCCCAGACTTAGTCAAATGCTCATCCGCATTTCCCGGACTTAGTCAAATGCTCATCCGCATTTCATGCACTTAGTCAATGTTCATCCGCATTTCATGCACTTAGTCAATGTTCATCCGCATTGACTTCATCTGCATTTGACTTCATCCGCATTGACTTACCCATTGGTTAATGTTCATCTGCATTAACCCTTTCCATCCACATTTACTTCCAAACACTTAGGTAGAATTAAAAACTTAACAGCTGGGTCTAAAACATCAGATTCGATTCCCATGCACCATTCATCAGGTTCTAAGCTAATCTTACCCTCTAAGCCTTAGAAACACAATCATACATCATCAAGCATGAACATAGTCACACATCACATCATAACATCATCATACGCACATTCAAGCATACGGGTCCGAAACCCCGTTAAATAAAAACATACATTCATGCATTTCCAGCCCCAAAATCTGTTAAAACTAGTAAAAGAGGGGTCCTAGAACTCACCTTTGCAGCTTTTGAGTATGGCTTCCTCCAAACTCGTTTGCAAACTGAATTCAACTGCTTAGAAACTCACTAAAAACATGCCCGAACACATACAACACACATAAGCATAAACCCGAGGATATAACCAGTCAAGAACACCATAAAAGCATGAATTCTTACCTTGAATTCGAATTCTTTCTTTTTGTTCTTCTTCAAACCCGAGCTCTGCTCTTTCTCTCTCTAAAATCCGAACTCCAAAAGTGAAAAGTGGCATGGCATGGGCGGCCATGCTACTTTTTACACCCACTTTTCAAACATTTTGTCCTTTTCGACACTTTTTACCCCTAGACTTTGGTTTTATTTCTTTTCCTTCTTTTCTTTCACTTTATTCATCTTTCTTGTCTAAAAATAGCGGATGTTACACCAATCCAATGAACACCCTTACATTTCGCTACATAAAAACAATTTAACAAAACCATCTTCTTCAATGAGTTAAACATTGATGTAGTTAACTTAGCAGCAATTGTTTGGTCCTTCTCGTAAAACATATGAACTAAATTGTAAGCATTTAATCATTTTTAGCTCACATAATAATAACATAAATAATATCTTGATTTTTCTTAAACTTTCACTCAATACCAAGATCATCTATCCATACAAAGCCAAACATGAACTCTAGGATATTTTATTTTCTTTTTAATGTTTAACATACACAATAACTACAACCCATTGGGGATACAACACTTCTTTCATGGTAGGATATATTAAGTAGCTAAAAGAAGTAAGAAACTAAAGTATCTTTAATCCATTCAATTTAAACTCAGTTGTATTAGCATCCGATTTACAAGTTCTGCCCGTTTTATTGCCGAGAACGTCTGGGAACTATTAAAAACCACCATTCTCAAACCCAAAATAAAATCCATGAATCTTTGCTGACTGCTGTTGTTCAGAGATCACATTTTCAACCTGTTCACGGTTTCTTCCCACAGACATATTCCACAATACTTGAATATTTCCCGAAAATATCATAGTGTGATTTTAATGTGTGACATAGAGTTAACCTACTTTTTAAAGTAGATGTTTTGTAGCATGCCCCTATTGTTGATCATCATTAGCACCTGAAACATAAAAATATTGCATAAACATTTAATAATCATTTCCAAAGGAAAGAAGTGATTGATTTAAAAAAATCAGCGGTATATTCTACCCAAATGGGCCATTAAAGGCAAATAGGCAAAGTATGACCCAAATTGACCCGTTTGGACTACATGAGCATGAGCACACATGTTGGAAAGATTTAAAAAAAAGTTAAAAACTATTTGCAAGTTACAACACCAGAAGTTGGGCTCTTATATAATTTGCTGAATTAGGAGCATCAATTTTCAACAATACATTGAAGGGTTAGCATAACCATTTTGTACATCATCTTTTGTCACCAAAGGCATACTGGAAACGGGCCTTGTTGCCAATTTATATTACTTAACCTTCAAACTTAGTTGGTAAATGGTTATGAACAAAATAGTTCCAGTACAATAATGTTTGTATCATATATGCAACCAAATTAATTTCATAATTCATTAATACCTGGACAAAAATTAGTCATGCAAACTAATTCAAGAATTCATTGGTTGAGTCATTAGAGGAGAATGTTCCCACTCAATAGGATAGAAAGTCTTCTGAGATATGGTAACGGTATATGTAGGATCACAGGAAAGCTTCAAACAGTTTATGCCATGTGTTGTCTACTAAAACATAACTTACATATAAAACCATAGTTGTAAAAACAAAAAGAGATCTTGCTTGTTTCCTTTAGCTTCTGAACAATTTCAAGGCTTTTTATCCTAAGACAAAGAAAATTGTCAAACCATGTATGTTGATTAAACAAATAAGTAAATGGAAGTATTTTTTTCTTGATTAAACTTCAAACATTGTAATAAAAATGGAGAAAAGCATGTATAATAATAAATCCAAGCCATAGACTAAAATAAAAAATATATAATAGAGGTTTGATCTAAACGATGAAGCAAGAATATTACCATATGAAAAACCCGAAGAAGCAAATAAAATCCTTAATCAACCACATATTAGGCCCGTAGTTGTGGTCACTTCTCGTAACGAAGACCACTTATCATCTTAAGATCGCTAACCTAACAACAGTCTGAGTTGGATTCATAAGGTTTATGTTCCACACCAAAAGTAAACTTCGTATAAGATGTGAAACCCTAATTCAAGAGCACATACCAGATCTGCCATACCGTTGCCTTTGGCTCCTCCATCATCATATAAAAAGTAGACACTAATCAAGATACATATAATGGAAGCATAAATATATACAAATCAGCCAAAACTTGAGAAACCACAAACAGATTCTTGCAAGCAAAAAGTAAATAAAATACATAAAAATAAAGAATAAACAGATAGATGAAGCAATCATAGGCAAATAATACTATAGAAACATCACATGAAAAGCCATCGGAATTCTGTAGAACAAACCATAAAGAGAATGGATGGCTCAAAATAGATGATTTTAAGTCGGTTCAATCACCGATATTACCTACGTGATAGTTGTGGGTCTGAATGGAATGCCGGAGTAGGAAACTCTATGTCTAAGTGTGTAATCCGATTGATTTGTCTATTGTAATATACAATTTCATCTTGCATCGGTTCGATCTCCTCAACTACAATGTTCTTGTTCATTGAGAGAGAGAGGAGCGCAGGTGAGAGAAAGTAAAAATTGTACTAAAAGGCAGAGAGAGAATTGAATTCAACTTTCAAATTTCAAACCAGAATTGAGTTTTGGGGGTGAGGGGGGTTTCAATGCTTTAGAAGTTGTACTTTATTCTACAAAAGTTATACAACTCTTAAAATTAAGAGTTTTTGTCCAAATGACCTTGTTGCCCCTCCAATATGTATATTAATATAGTATAAATTACATATATATATACATATATATACATATGTATATACATATATATATATATATATTATATATACATATGTATATACATATATATATATATATACATATATATATATAAACCATATAATGGTTTATGAGTTGTGAATGTTCTTTATTATTCTACTCATGACTTTATAATAATTATATATATATATATATATATATACATACACTTTAGTATCTCACTCGGGGAAATTCTGTATATACTTTAGTATCAATTATTTCATTATGTATTTACTTGTCTTTTTAAAGATTAATAAGAGTCTTTAATTGTTTGTTTAATTCATCTCTTTTCAAGGGAGACTATATTAAATTGTTTAGGGCATGTAAACAAGAAGTAGAAATGTTTCTTCACTGAATATGTCATCATTTTATCTACTTGAGCTTAAATTACAAGTTATTCAGATTGTTGTGGACTACCGGTGTTTTTTTCTTTTTGAAAAAACAATTAATTAGTTTGCATAAGTTGTACATAGGAATCTTACGAGTCACAAAGGTGGCAATTGGAACTCTTCATGGCATGTAAAGTTTATAAAAAGAACTAGTTTAAAGCCCACGTGTGTTGCAGCGTGAATTCAAGTTAAATCACGAAAATAAGATGTTAATATAGGCATCGTGTTCATTCATCTGATCCTTGCAGCAATAAAGAAAATAGTTGTGTTTAAAGATGTAGTGCAAACATAGTTGTCAATAGCGAATAGCGGTAAATAGCGACAAGCCACCTATATGCTACGTAGTGAACAACGGTAAATAGCGAGCGCTATTTCGTGTTTAGCGATTAAGTAGAATAATATGTAAGATTGTTTTACATTCAATAGATAAGCGTGTTTAGTAATAAAATACTTAATTACTAATCATCTAAATCTCATATATACAAACTAAAAAATAAAAAATAGAAAAAAATCAAAATACTGTAATGTAGTCACTATTTACAAATAGCGACCGAATGACGACGCTACATAGTGCGCTGTAGCGGTCGCTATAGCCGTTATTGACAACAGGGAGTGCAAATGATCAAAATCCGTTTTGTTCTCGGAGTGTTTCTTTATTTTCTACTGAATTATATGTGTAAAAGTATTCTTCGAGCATTGTACACTGGATTCCATTCAGGGCTTATTGTTGTAAAACAAAATAATTAGTTGAATGAGAAAGTTGCAACTTGAAATCATGGAAAAAGAATAGGCCCAGATGCTTGAAGTGTACCACAGGTATATAAAATGATCTATATGTTTCTATACATTTAACTTTAAAGTAAAAGAGAAACATAACTTGCAATTGAACTCAATTCTGCAATCGAAAGGAAATAATTAAAAAAGACATGTTACCTGCATACACGAAGCACGTAACATGATTTCCAACAGCAAATATCAAACCTACAAACAAATCGAACGTATTGGAAACAAAATTAAACTTGACCAAGTAAGAAATATTGTTCATAACTCTTTATACGATCCCTTTAACATTTTTTTCCTAAATATTAAACCATTTTTCTAAGGAAAAAAACAAGAATATTCACTTAATACCAACACTTATACCCAAGACCATACAGACCCGACACACATGATACCGACTTCAAAAAAAAAAGTAAAACCAACACAATTTAGAATTTATACACCCATTTAAACACACACACTCAATGTGACAAATTTAATCCACTTCCTCCATCTTGCTTTCCTCAGCACCCTCTTCCTCCAAAGCAGGCATTTCAGCGTCCTCGTCACTTTCTTCCTTGTCAATGCTCAGACCCAATTTCAACATCCTGTGAATCCTCCCTCCAAATGTGTTGGGGTCCTCAAGGCTAAATCCAGATGTTAGTAAAGTGGTCTCAAACAAAAGCGGCACCAAATTTTTCACTGATTTATCATTCTTTGTTCATTTTTTCCTAAGAAATAGTTAACCATACTTTATTCCATTGTGTATTTTTTATCAATTAGTACAATTATTAACTTTAGTTGGTGACAAAAGGTAAGTCATGAACATGTCATGACTACCATGTAAGATAATATTCTATCTAAGATACATTATCTTTAGTAATTAAGTATTTGCTTTAGTAATAGGTTTCCAGCTGGTATCAAAGTATATCCGGCTGTAGATAGTAGTATATATAGTTTCTCATTGTAACTCATGTAATATGCTTGTAAGAATCTTGTAATACTTTGATTGAAAAATAATATACACAAGTATCTTGAAATTATCTTCTTGTGCCTTTTATTACTTACTATATTAGTATCAACTCTTAGAGGGATTCTACATCATCTAACCAAGGTGATTCAGTGATTTTAACAGACAACATTAGTGTTGAGTGACCAAAACTGATTCTGCAAAGACCTTGTGTTGCGTGACCATAACTGATCCTGCAAAAATAACTTTTTTATGAACTATTCACAAACAATTACTCAACAAGATTTCTTATTCATGTTCGTTTATTATGGAAATGAATTCGTTCATGAACTAGTTACAAACATAAACTAAGGCAAACAAAGGCAAGCGAACACATACAAATATTAATGAGCACAAATGAAATTTCTTAAAACTATTAAATACAAACCATCATATATTGGTTTTATAATTAAAATAACAAACATTATGTAGTATCTACCAAATATAAATAAGTACTTAACATTAGAATATGACAACCCTAATTTTTGGTCCTGGAATTTTTTTAGAAACTTTATCAGGCCACACAATAACTAGTATATGGGCCCATGAAAATAGGCCCAGCATAATTGGGCTTAGAACCACACATACACACATATCTTAATGGGCTTAGGCCACAATGCTAAATAGGCTTGACCCACAAGACCAATATGATATTGCTTTATGGTTTACCGACATTAATGGGCCATGGCCCCAATGCCTTAGAAAAATTTAATGACATTTAGATTTCTAGATAATACGTTGTTATAGATAGATTCATTACTTACTAATTTAGATTTTATTAGGATCGTGTATCGAATGAAATACTAACTGAAATACGTGTATACCGAATCAAATAGTGCGGAATCCAATTTGATTGACGATCCAATCAGTGAGAACACACGTAGAAGCAATTATGGATTGAATCTAAACGTTAAGAACGATTGAGAATCGATCTAGTGCGATCAATGAACTTGGAACAGGTTCTTAGAGGTCTCTGGACGGCTAGGGTACGATTTAGTACGTAGGTATTCGAAGTGTTGCGTTTTTCCACGATTTAAGTGGTATTATAGGTTAGGGTTTCTCATTCGGGCGACTAAACCATTTGCATGGTTCAGTCGTGAGATTGAGTCATGTGGTTGATCCATTCGCATGACTGAGTGTTCAGTCGTGTGACTGATTCAATCTCATGTTTCAATCATGCGACTGATCTAGTCTCTTGGTTCATTCGTACGACTGGTACATTAGTATGAAGTTGTTCATGGGTATGGTCCATTAGCATGGGCCAATCGCATCTAAACTTCATATGATTAAGTTTGAACATGTTTCACAATCCTTATTTGACTTAGATTTATTCAAACAACCACAACCTATATATTTAGTTCAATAAGCGTTATTACATACCAAGCAATGAAATATTCAACATTATAAGCACAACCACACATTGTATTTCATTAAGTATCCATTCAATTACATATGTGTAAGACAATAAAGACATTTCCCATTAAGTTCAGAAACTAAGGACACATGTATCTATAGATTTGACCCAATAAGTAAACAAATTAAACGAACCCATATATCGAACAAATATCTGAAAGAAATGTATAAACCCAATTATGTGAATTACCTAAGATAAATAATAAATAATAAGTTATAGTTAATGAAAGCTGATGCTCTGAAAGTGATCTAACAAAAACAATTAAGATTAGACTCAATCTAGATACTCAAATTAAAACCCTAAGCAACCTAGACCTAGACCACTAGATTGGCAAGTGTATCTAATCGACTGTAGACAAGACTATGAAAGACCAGAGTAAAACCCTAGAGACACTATTGTAGGTTAAACTAGACTCGAAAAGGACTAAAATGAAATTGATTTATAATTGGAAGGGGGTCTAAATAACCTAGAGAAATAAAAACTGCTTTTAATTAATTTATAAAATATTGATTTACCAACTAGAACACAAGAAACTAGAACACCTTAGAAAATCAAGAATGAGAAAGATACTACCTAGGTGAATCTTAGTTGTGACCCTTGAACTTAAGATGGTTATTGAACTATTGTGAAACTGGAATCTAATGATATGAACCTCTAAGTCACTTAATGATTTTGAATTATTCTTCAGGTGTGACAAAAAAGAGAACCTAGAAAACAAATGAAACTACTGATTGGTCAACTACTTTTCAATCTCTTTGACAACACTTACGTACCCGATCTATTATGCATTAAGCATACCATAGAGCTATTCTAACCGTAGAGTCTTAAAGTTTTTGTTTCTTCTGATGATAACTATATAGATAGTCCACATCTTTGGCAATGATCTCAAAAGCTTTCTTATGATGTAATTGTTATCTATCTTCACTTTAGCTTCCAACATAGGATCGACAAGCTCAACATATTTGAGATATGTCATTGTCATGCTTTATACCTTGATAAAACTGAAGTTCTCGAACTTATGCTTCAACAGTCCCTCTTTTTGTTCATAACCTTGATTCCTTCATATCTATCTTTAAAAGCATCTTGGAAGCTCTTAGTACTTTTGTTCTTCTTGAAACTATAGATAATGTAGTTGGTAATAACCATCTTGAGCATCCACAAAGCTTTCTCATCATCATCAAATCTTTTGAGATCTGAATTAAAATATTTTCTTAGATATTTAGGAATCAAAACAACATTCTCTCCAATACACCTCACTCTTAGAATGCAAGGTCTATTAGTGATGAAGATCCACATTTTCCTTTCTTGGTTCTTTATCTCCATTTTTATCTTCATGTATTATAATCTTTAAAGTAAACATGGGAGGTTTGCTTTGAGTGTCGTTCTCTAGATTAACAAATCTAAAGTCAAAGCTCTGATACTACTTGTTGGATAGTAAAAAGGCATTATAGCAAGATTATTTCAATGATATTATAGATGAAGGAATCTCTGCTAATCAATGTTAACAACTCTCACAAACATATTTTACATAACAGAACAATAACAAAGAATCACTTCAAGTTTTATGTATATTTCACTCAGATATTACACGTAGGCCCAACCGGAAAACCAAAGGAAAACTATATGCATTTAAATTCTAAGGTTCTAACCAATGTTTTGATCTCAACCATTGATCTACACACTATATCATACCACAATTATATATTATTATCGGCTAACATAAAGTGATTATTAAGATAAATACAATCTATTGACAGATGATCAAAGCATCTTCTACGGTTGTAGAACTAAGATTGTTCCACTACTCATAGAAACTAACACAAGATAGTACTTTAAAAGTTGATAATGTATCAAAATTAGAAGCATTTTTTAGAAGTGTAGTCAGATGTATTGTTATTCAGAAGGATATTTTGCCTTGAAAGCAGACACTCTTTCAAAAGCATATAATCTATCAATAGTTTACCTTGTATTCAACAATTTGATTCTATGAAAGCTCTTTTTCTCCAACAACAAATTAAATAAATCAAAAGATGGTCATAATTTAAGTAGTGTCAGCCTTAGTTATCCCAACATATACTGAATAAGAACATACTTTAGTTTTTGTATAAAGCAAATAAACATTTTATAATACTTGCATTCAAAAAATTTAGGACTCTTAGTCACAAAAGCTACCTGCATTCAAAAATCTTTACTCGCATGTAATAAAAGTTCACTACCTGCATACATAAACTTTGACTACCTGTCATGATCAAATTACTCACCTGGTAGTCAAGAAGACATTAGCTATTCGTAGTGATTATTTTTATCATAGTGATTAGTTTTGATCTCTTTCACTCAGAGATACTTTAAGTGCCTGTAGTGATCAACTTTGATCACCTACACTCAAGGATGCTTACCATTCAAATCCTAGATAACCCGCATTCAAAAGAAGTTAAACATCCATAGTCACAACAATCACCTTTGGTCAAAAGAACTTGGAGACAAATTATACATACATGCATAACTTTAACAAACGTCCGTAGTCACACATACACAAGCCATAGTTGGTAGCCAATACCCTGGTCAACATTCTTTGATATATTTGAAAAATGGTAGTATCCGTAGTAAACATTTTGATCACTCTTGGTGATCAATCTAATTACCTGTATTTTCCAGCACTTTGAATTTTTTGAAAACTTATTATTGCTTGTGATATTTCTAAATTTTAACATATGATGAACTTTAATCATCTTAGTATGTAAAATCACCAATATCAACACTTAATTCTATAAGACAAACACAATGAATAGTCTTTTAAGAGTGTGCTAATAAAACTTGGAAGATGATAATAAAAATCTTGAGAAAGTCCGGTGTTAAAAGATCAAATGAGACCTGAAAAAGTTATGTATAAAATAGTATAGTAGGAAAAAAAAGTAGATGAAATATATGCATATGCCAATTGATCCACGTAGCAAAATAAGTACTTTTTTATATAATTAGCATATACTTTGAATATATGGTGAGTCCTGAATTAACATCTAATGTAATGGCAATGTGTCTTGCCATTTCAAGTGTTTCTTAAAGTCTTTTATATATTTAGGTATCAATATCATCATATATGTAAATTATAAAAGATTCTATGTTGCATGCAATCATTTAAACTAAATTAGTGAACAGTCGTTTACAAACACCGTAAACGTCGGTTTACTGTCGGATTAAAATGCGGCGGTGTATGAATCTAAAATCCCGTTATGTTATAAATTGGATGTATTTTTTTTAATATTATTTCACTCAGAAACACAATAAAATAAGAAACCAAAATACATAAAATATACGAATTTTGTTAAATTTGTTATTGGTGGAAGAAGCGCTTGTTTTTGCCACAAATAATCCTTGCTAATCTCATGGGAAAATTGGTGTGTGAGATCCTCTCCCCCTCCAATGCCCCTCTTTTCTCTTCCTTGTTTGAAACTTAATTCACCTTCCTTAAGTAACCTTCTCACGTCTCTCTCTCTCTCTCTTCTCCCCTATGTATAATAATTGAATTCAATTCTCTTGTTGATTTGGGTTGTCTGATTTCGGGTTAATCGACTTCATTTGATTAACCATTAATCTGCTACAACCTTCTTCTCTTTCAACAAATTTCTCATCTTTTTTCTCATTCATAAGCGGGTAATTCATCTCATCAATTGGGTTCTCATTATCTGCTTTAGCCTGTGATTTCAATGGGTTTCTTGCTTTTGATCGAATTGCAAGTTCTTCACACACGATCTTCTTGTTTAATCTTCAATCGGTTTTTGGAGATTTTTGGTGTATGTAATGTATTATATTATATAGGGGTTATCATTGCAACTTGAAGAACTAAAATCAGTTATTAGAATAATCTGTTGATTATTGTTAATAATAATAATGCTCCACACTGTTGTTTGTATCAAATCTGATTATTGATTATTTGGAGGTTAACCATATGCAGGAAATTGATTTAGGGCTGATAAAGTTAAAGTAGGTGAGGCTTGAGAGGCGGCTTCAATTTTCTTATGAAACAGTAGTTGTAGCATGCTCTCTGTTTGAGGAATAGATATGGATTTAAGTGAAGGGTACAAGTCAAATGAGCACAAGGAACAACTTCATGCTGCTTCACAAAGTGCTGATCAACCACCACATATTCTTCATACCAAAGATTGCACAATCAGAGGTATCAAAAAGGTTTGTACTTTGTATATTGATGTGTACCATATAAAAGGTGTTAATCTGATAAAACATTATACATAATTACATTGAGGAACTGATGGCGGTCCTAAAAAGGGTTTGTGTATATCTGTTTATTATACAATGAGGTATAAACGGTGAGGGAAGCCGAAAGAATTTGAAATTCTAGGGGCCATTAGGATAAGCTGATAAACTATTAACAAATATCAAGGTGGTTATTGTGGCCAAGAACACCTATATAATATTATATATCATTAGAAACTACCCTTCTATAATGACAAAAGGATAATCTTCTAATTGATCAAAATCAATTTGATTTGTAAATTTCAATGATGACAATGTGAAATTAAGTTATTTTAGCATGAAAGTTTCCTATGAATGAGATGAAATAAAAAATCTGTTTCCACTTCCATGTTCATGGTTGATAAGTGATTGTTAACTTTTTCCACTTACTTTTTAATATGTTAAGCTTTGAAGGATATGTGAATTGTTCCTTTTCCTATTTTGTAATATAATTTGTGCTTTTTATGTCATTGGTATGTCTTCAAATTATCAATGCATCCCATAGACAATAGCTGACTCAAAAGTAGGTGTTTGATTATTAGTCATAGGGCAGAGATACCAGGCGTTTATTACTATGTAAACGGAATTGTGGGTTGGAATCACTTCCAGGAAGTAGCCCTATCTTGAAAAAAATCACCCAGGCAATCCTTGCAAGTCAGATGTACCAAATTGATATCTTTTTGCACATTTTATGTGATGGAGAACATCATTTTGAAGATCTTTTCTAGTTTCTTGTACATGATGCTTTCTGTATAAAAAAGACTTGCATTTCCCCACAATGATATCTTTGTGTAGGTGGTTGTGAAGGGAATGAAACGCCGGGAGAATTACTTGATATGGATGATAATCACTTCATTGATGCCAATGACTCGAATTATAGTAGTAGTGAGGTATGCGTGTCATACTTTGTTTATATGTTTTTCACTTTGGTCTGGTTTAGATATATTGAGTGGCCTAGATATCACTTTAGATTATAAGATACATCTGTGTTATTCTACAAGATAATTAATTCTATTCTAGTTACGTTGATCTAATCTCAAAACTCTAACAAGAGCATGCGAACAAAACATCAAGTAAGCATAGGTTGCAAAATGGACCAACCCTAAAAAAAATCAGATGAAATTGCCCCAACAAGTTTCTGTTATAATAAAATTCGAGATCTTTTGTAAATAAGTTGGATTATCTGATTTGCTGATTTTTCAACAAATCTAAACTTACTTTATTAGCCTGTTGGTTGTTGTTATTTCTACCACTAAATATGAGATCACTACATTATTTCAGGAGACCGATAAAGCCATTGTGAAAAATATTAATCCACGATTCGAGGAGTACAAGAAGAAAGCTTCAATTATAGTCCAAGAATATTTTGCCACTGACGATGTCATCTCAACTGCAAATGAATTAAAAGACCTTGAAATGACAAGTTACAGCTACTATTTTGTGAAGAAACTCATCTCTATGGCTATGGATCGCCATGACAGAGAGAAAGAAATGGCTGCTGTGCTCTTATCTTCACTTTATGCTGATGTCATCGATCCCCGACAAGTTTATATGGGCTTTTGTAAACTCGTTGAATCTGCAGATGATTTGATAGTAGATATTCCGGATACTGTTGATGTTCTAGCATTATTCATAGCTCGAGCAGTTGTAGATGACATACTTCCTCCTGCTTTCTTGAAAAAAGAAATGGATGCTTTGCCAGAAGGCGCGAAAGGTATTGATGTAATTAAACGAGCTGAGAAAGGTTATCTGTCGGCCCCGCTTCATGCGGAGATCATAGAACGAAGGTGGGGTGGTAGTAGGAATAAAACAGTTGAAGATGTGAAGGCGAAAATTGATAATTGTTGGTGGAGTATGCAGTTAGTGGCGATAAGAAAGAAGCGCTTAGATGCATCAATGATCTAAAAGTCCCGTTTTTTCATCACGAAATAGTGAAACGGGCTATTATTATGGCAATGGAACGAAAGAAAGCCGAGGGTAAGCTTCTTGATCTGTTGAAAACCGCTTCAGAAGAATGTTTGATCAATTCAAGTCAGATTTCAAAAGGGTTCACCCGAATCATCGATATGATTGATGATTTGTCTCTCGATATACCAAATGCTAAAGAGTTGCTACAATCATTAATCTCAAAAGCAGCATCCGAAGGGTGGTTATGTGCTTCATCACTGAAACAAGTGTCGTTTTCTGACAAGAAACTGGTGGGAGATAGCATAGTGAGAGCATTTAAGGCGAAAGCACAATCGATCATTCGAGAGTACTTTCTAACAGGTGATGTTTTGGAAGTAAATAGCTGTTTAGAGTCAGAAAATATTTCTTCAATCCCGGAACTGAAAGCGGTTTTTGTTAAACGGTTGATAATGTTAGCAATGGATCGGAAGAAACGAGAGAAAGAAATGGCTTCGGTTTTGTTATCATCGTTATATTTCCCGGCTGATGATGTGGTAAACGGGTTCACGATGCTGATAGAATCTGCAGACGACATCGCCTTGGACATTCCCATTGTTGTGGAAGATCTTGCAATGTTTTTAGCTCGAGCCGTTGTTGATGATGTCTTGGCTCCTTTACATTTGGAGGAGATCGGGGGTGGTCCTTTAAAATCGGATTGTGTCGGGAACCAAGTTTTGAAAATGGCTAAGTCTCTTCTTAACGCTCGGCTTTCGGGTGAACGGATTTTGAGGTGTTGGGGCGGTGGTGGAAGTTACACGAACGGGTGGGCTATCGAAGACGTTAAAGACCAAATTGGTAAACTTTTGGAAGAGTTTGAGTCGGGTGGTGACACACGTGAAGCGTGTCGGTGCATAACCGAGTTGGGGATGCCGTTTTTCCATCACGAGGTCGTTAAGAAGTCGTTGGTGACGATCATTGAGAAGAAACATGACAGACTTTGGAAGTTGCTTGAAGAGTGTTTCAACACGGGAATCATAACCCCAATTCAGATGACAAAAGGGTTTGGAGAGTGGCGGAATCACTCGATGACTTGTGTTTGGACGTGCCCGATGCTAAAAAGCAGTTCGGATCGCTTGTCGAAAGGGCGAAAACAGTCGGATGGTTGGATTCTTCTTTCGCTATTAGCAAAACCGCGTATCCGATGGAGAACGGGTATCATTCCATATAGTTGGGAATGGAAATTTTGGGCAAGAACAAGGGAATGATTGATTCAAATGGGGGTATGATAACTTTATGAACGGGTGTAATTTGATTCTGAATTTTATCACTTTTATTTATCACTTTAAAGGTTAAATTTGTTTAGGATGTTTTGTGCTATTACTTACCTTGATATTTTATTACAACTAAAACTAATATATGTGTGTTATATTTAGATTAAATGCTTTACTTAACAAGTTATTTAAATCGTGTCATTTTTAATTCATATAAAGGTTCCTCATTTAATTTATATGTGTTTTGAGGGGTGTTTAAAAGAATAATAAAACAAATTAGAAATCTAAGGCAAAATAAGCTAACCTTAAAATAATAGATGCAAATATCAAGCAAAGGTAAATTTAACTTAAAGTAGCAAAAGACAAATAAAGCGGAACTACACTATTAAGCAAACAAAGATGACAAGATTTCTGACTCAGATCGTTCCAAGGATCACTAGTTTGTCTATAAACGGCATTAAAAATTTGATGGTTGTAAAATACATATAAAATAGTAATCTCAAACAAACGATTTTAAAAGGTTTCACTAAAGAACTGGTGACAGATGAAAGGCAAATGTATTATCGATAAACCTAATGATTTAACTAACATCTAAGAAACAAAGAATGCAATAACTAAATGACTTCTAAGACCGATGAAAACTAGGAAAATAACTAACAACATGAAACTTGAAACGTGAATAAGATCAAATATCTAAGGCAAACACCTAGGTAGGAATTCAAGCAACATGCAATGACTCGATGATGCATATTCTATCTCTAGGGGTGTGATTCTAGGGTTAACTAGGTATATTATGTTTTATTAATGACAAATCTACCTTACCGTTAATCTTAAATTACTCCAAACTAACTTACACCATGAATGGATTTAAACTAAATACTTCCCTCTAAAAAACAAACCTCTATCAAGTGAACTAACCCCATATTGACAACTAGGTATGTTATCTACTCTCACAAAAAACAAAGACACATATAAAGCATAGGACATGTTTGATAGAATCTCTAATGAGATATCACCACAAACTTTCCTACTCATGAGGTTGTGAAAGATTGTTTCCCATAATCCCCGACCAAAAGGCAGCTCAATTCTAATCTAGATGAATACCTAAAAACACTAACACCATAAGTGAAAGAATAAACAGACTTTCATGAGATCTAAACTTGATAAAGCAATGGGTAGGAAGTTCCAAGCAATGTTTATCACCCCTAGGATCTAGATAAAATAGCACATTAAAACACACTACCAAAATACAACTAATACTGCCAAGATCATCTCTAATCAATGTCTAGAACAAAATACACAAGGTAATCAATCCCATCACGTAAAACATAATTGAAAATAAATAAATAAAATCAACTAAAATTAAGCAAGCATAAACATGGCAGAGGAAATTAAGCACATTACATCACACATAACCATAATTAACCAACAATAATCAAGTTTTAATATTATCAAACAACCATAATACTAAAAATAGAGTCAAAACATGTTCATTATCAACCAAACTTAGATTTCCAATGACCCTAGCTAAAAATCATGTTTAAGAACAAAATATAGTAGAATATCAGTAGATATGTCGGAAACAAAAACTATAACTAAAAGAGGAATGTTAAGAATGAGAAGAACCTAAATCAAAAGCTTCCTATGCATTTTTTGTATAATCCCAAGTCTCCAAACCTTTAAAGAAGCTCTTGATCTTTGTATCAAATCATTTTTGGATGCTTCAAATCAGTAACCCAAAATGTTGGATGAAAATTTTTCTCATTATTCTTATTCATCTACTTGATCTTTTGAAAATGGGTTAATTAAACTTGAAAATTCACTCATTCAATGTGAATAAGTAAACAATAAAATTGGTTTAGATTGGATGATACTAACATGTGCTAACTCCCATTTTTATTGAATTAACATATCAACTTGTTATCATACGTTTATTTTAAATGTGGTATTTACAGACAAAAGTATTCGTTTATTAGGGATAAATTACTTCTAATGTTGAATTAGGATCAATTAGGACAAAAACAAAGCATTGGTCGAACACTTCTTTGTTGTCAAGGTAATCACGATGAATAGTCATTGACTTTGAGGAAAGTCTAGAACCCCTAATGGAACAGACAATGTATTACAGTCGTATGATCATTACACTTGAACCGGGTGCCCTATAGGGGAGGTGATGGCTATTATTAGATTATAGAAAGTAAGCGAATGGGGGAATTCTCCACCTCGGCTAGTACCATACCTTTTTTGCCGTATCATTTTTATGGATTGCTTTTTCCAAAACTTTCGCCATCAAAATCCCTATGGTACAATTCATATTTGGTTACCCGAAGCTCATGTAAAGGCACCTACGGTAAAATCCATCATCTTGGTAGGAATTCTCTTAAAATTAGAAACCCTACAACTTTTTAAGTTTTTCATTACCTATGATTCCTAAAGCAACACTTTGTTTCACTCCTTTCATGAGTACCCGATATCATTGCCCAAGGCTTTGCTTTTTCGAGAATAAAACAAGGGCTCCCCAACCTTTTCCCCAACTAGATAAGGAAAAGGGCCTTGGAGGCTGTAATAGAAATAGGAAAGACTTCCTTAAATTCTTTCATGAGTTCAACCAAGCTCCTTAACTAATAGATGCTAGTCAAGGGCCATCTACTAACCCAGCCCTACTATCTGACCCTAGGAAAGAGACTGTCCTCGTTTTTGAAATCCAACATGTTGTGCCAGGTGATTAGAATCCTTTGAGGTCAACTGAATAGGTTTACAATCAAGAGAAGATGCTACGAAAATCTGGTTGAAATGGAGAACTAGTTAAGGTGACTTGCGAATGAGGGCTTGGAAAAGCAATACGGATAATCTAGCTTTTGATTTCGCCCATTGTTGTTACAAGCTCCATTGTAGTTGGAGCGAGATCAAAGATTGTCCAAACAACTAAAGTCTAAGACATAAATTCTGCTCACTATGTTGTGTAGCTTGTATGCGATGAAAAGAAGATTCTTGGGAGCAAAGTGGTTCACTGGAGTTTGTCTCTTGAAAATGGTTATTATCTTGAAGGTTTTTTGTTTCTATTATATTCCATGGTATTAAAGCCAGAGAATTAGGATTAACTAAGTAGGGCCTGAGGCCCCATGTGAATCCACAAATCTAAGGAGCATGCCGCAACAAAAGGAGAGTCCTTAATGCATTTAATTCTTTCCAGAATTGAAAATAAGAAGTACCTTATCATAGTGAACCTCTCCTTATGAGCAAGATGATGTAGATGCATCCCAACTAAGGACGGTTCGAATCAGAAGTTCCTTGGGTAGCCACCGACCTACATATATTCTTAAACTTCCTTGCTTGGTGGAGAAGAAGCAAACAAAGGTACACTCACTTGCTGTCATGTTCTTTATCGTGAAATGTGATTGCTCACCATCTATGTAATATCCGCCTATCTTCAAAATCATAAACCCAAACCTGAACCCATTTGTACTTCCATTATTAAATATTTTAATAATTTAATAGATCAAATGCATTAAATGTGTAATTTATATTGTGAATTATTCATTAATCATCTAAACAACTTGTAATAATTTATGGATTTATAATAATTTTTTTCATAAAGTTATACAATTTTATTAATCATTTTACAACAAATAACTAAATGAAAAGACTTATTAAAACTTATAAAGTTATAAAATGAATTTTAATAAACTTATAAAGTTTTATTAGTAATGATAAATTTTAAATATTAAAAATAAATAATCAAATTATAAAGTTTACAAGTTTTATAAAAGTTGTGAAGATTAACAAATAAATAATTTGATTGATTATTCAAATTGGTTTTATAAAGTCTATAAATTTTTAGTAAAAAAAGTTGTTCAGTTATATTTAGAGTTTAATTTGTAATTGTTATTTTATTTATTTAAATTATTTAATTTTATACTTATTTTAAATTCTAATCAACTCCCTTTTGAAAGACTTGTAACTCATCATTAACACCATTCATAACCCCCCTAACCTCAACTATAAAAGCAAGCTTTAGATCTTACTTTTCACTTGCTCATTCTTCAAAAATCTCACTCACATATTTTTTTTCATCCATTGTTTTTTATCATTTTCAAGAATTTTATTTTACAAGTAATTCTAAGAAATTTCTAATACTAAGATAACCTTATATTGCTTTTATATTATGCATTTCTATATTGTTTAATCATTCTAACATCCAATTGCTCTCATGACTTTATGTTCTTACATTTATTTTTCTTCTACTAATTTTTCTTTTAATTTTAATCATTATCATTTTATCATTAACCTTTTAACACTTACTAACCTTATAACAATCACTAACATTCTTAAATCAAGCTAACAACACACTAATGTAAACAAAGAATCCCATTTGCATATGAACGGCTATGCTGCTGCATTCGGTTATTCCACATGATTATTTCTCTAATTGAGAGCTATGCCGAAGTCTTGGAATACTTTTTTCTATAACTCAAATGAAATCTAATATACCATATATCGACATAATAAATTTTTTCTAACCTTTTCATGTTTTAGCAATTTTAAAAGTGCACATAAGTGCCTTACTATATTTTTGGTAGAATATAGTCTGATTTTGTAACATCTCGTATTGTTGTTAACTAATAGTTAGTTTTGTTTATTATGTAAGGACCATTGTTGTCAATTATAAAACTTATGGTATAGTCGTGCCTATTTTCTTGTTTGTCTTTAATTCTTTTTAACAACTAATAATAATAAATAATAATAATAGTAATAATACTTTTAACAATAATAATAATAATGTTAATAATAATAATAATAGTAGTAATAAAAAAAAGTTATAATAATATAATACTCGTAATAATAACTAAGATAATAGGAATAATGATAATAATAATAATATTGTTACAAATAATAATAATTTGTAAAAATTATTAAAACTGCAAATGCTTAAAACTTAAAGTAATTAAGTTAAGGGGCTTGTTTGTTATTTTATAAACTTTAAAAGAAGTTTTAAGCATAAAATAACACAAATCAAACTACAGGGACCATTTCTATAAAATTATTAAACCCAAACCCCCGATTTTATTTTCAAATGTTTATTCATCATTTCAAATTATTAAACCCAACCCCGGAGCTCCTGTCGGAAAATCGGAAAAATTATCATCGTTTAAATCATGATTATTTCAAATGTTTATTCAAATTTTGTATTTAAGCTTTATTAGTTATTAGAAATGGTTAATTTTATTTTCTCTATACTAAAAGACATAAATGGTATATTTCTTTAATATATCATTTCGTACTTACAAGAATCCCCAAATCCCACTTGAAATCCTAGTTCTTGTTAAATCGTTAATCTTATTGTTAAACTTAATCTTGTAATATATACGTTTAGGTATCTTGTAAAGGAATTCGTTGGAGCATCGTTTATTTCTTATTATCATCTTACATATATATATTATATATATATATATATATATATATATATATAAAGCAAGTGAGTTTTTCATGCCCCATTTTTACTTTATTTCACACATTTTGGGGTGAAACATGTTAACCTTATAAACTTACACTTGTAAGCTTTTTATACTTGTAACACACATGCAATTCATCTTTACTTTTATCATGGTTATTTGTATTATTGTGAGTGTTATATAAGATACATTATACGTTGACAATCATTAACTATTGCTAGCCTGACGACGTCATTGATCTTTGGGCCTGACAAGCATATTTGGTGCTAAAGCCGATGTATTGCCTGCTCCTGATAACGATGACTTGTTCATCATGGGAACCAAGTTCACTTAGCCAATCATATATACTTGTAATCAAGTCGAGGTTTGATTGTAGCGATATGTGTTCTATAAACTTACTAACTCATAACCTATGACATGAATTGCTACTTGTAACATTTGGTATATTATGTATGTAAAACCCTTGGAAATTCACCAACTTTATTGTTGACATTTTATTTTTAACATGTTTCAGGAAATGCCCAAGTTTAAAGTCATCATTTGAAGCTTGCAATAAACTAGGATTTGGACCTAGTTAAATGAATAAAATGACTATGTTACGCTTTGTTTAGTTTGGGAACTATTTCATGTATGAGACATATGTTTTTATTTTCCTTTGAAACTTATAATTTTAATATTTACATTTAACGTTATGTGGCTGTGAACAATCTTAACCCTCATATCTCGATGATTCCGCCGTCAAGGTTGGGGTGTGGCAGATTGGTATCAGAGCCCATAACTATAGGGATTTAGGTTATTAGAAATAGTGACCTAGACTATAGTTTATGCATAAACCCTATAGAACAATATTTATATTCTTGTAAAAATATATTGTTTGCATGCTACATAATGCTATGCCTTCTTATGTGCAAGTTGATGCCTTACATAGGATTGCCTTATGAATGCTTAAACTTTGTTGCTTGTCTCCCCTAGACTTATTCTTGATTTCTTTAATTCTCCCCGACGAATGAAACTTTCCTAAACTTATTCTCTACGACATGTGGAATCGACACTTATTATCATGAGTTTAATTTCTTAGACTCTATGAAAATCTCATCAAGGTTTTGATTTCATGAACCTAAGAAATTTATGTTGCTCATAGACACCTGTATCCTAGTTTTCCTGGCAAAAGGACTTCGGGCTAAGGCAAGCATTTCGTATAAATCCTACGAGACTAGTTATGCTTACCTGGGGATTTCTGGGATGAGTGATAAACTATGTTCAACATACGCAAATTCCTAAGGCAAATGGGTCAATTTACCTTGACGTGTTAACGTTTCCAAATGGTAATGCGTTACCTAATGGAACCATTCCATGTGTCTTACAACTTTTGACTTATCCTTGTTTAAATTATAATCCTTGTTATTCTCTTCCCCGTGTCTAACTCATTTTGTATATTCCAGCATGTCTCGTCATCATGGAAAACGTGGAAGTTCCGATCGTAAGTTAGCCACCATGATTGCTCGGCAAATGGCTGCTGTCATCCCGACCATGGTTGCTGAACTCAATAGCACTTTGATGGCCAATTCTAGCAACAATGGAAATGGTCAAGGAGAGAATAGTGCTAATCAAGGGTGCAACAACCAAACTTGTACCTTCAAGCACTTTAGTTCTTGCAAGCCCACTAGTTATAGTGGCAAGGAAGGAGCCACTGGTCTTCTTGAGTGGTTCGAGAGCATGGACAACACCTTTGTTAATTATGAGTGTCTCGAGGCACTCAAAGTTCGTTATGCCACTAGTATGTTCCAACAAAGGTCACTTACCTCGTGGAATAGCGAGAAGAGAAATCGAGGAACTGATGCTATTTTGGCACTCTCTTGGGATGAGTTCAAGAACATCGCCATCGTGAAGTTCTGCCCGAGGACTGAACTACAAAATTGGAGGTGGAATTCTGGAACTTGAAGCAAGATGGTGGTGGCCATTTGGCCTACTCAACTAGGCATCATGAGTTGAGTATATTGTTGCCCCATATGGTCGACACTGTCCCTCGCAACATCAAGAAGTTCATCAAGGGTGTACCACCCTAATTCAAGATGCTGTTGTGGGTAGCCGACCCACAACTTTGGAGGAAGCCATCACTATCATCGCTCAACTCACCGAGAATCATATACGAGCGGGCACCATGTCTGTGAAGGGTGCAAAGAAGGTGGAAAAGATGACTACTAAGGCTGTTAAGGAGACCAAAACCAAACCGTCTTATAACAACAACAACAACAAAAACAAGAAGTGAAAGTTCACACCAGCGCACAACTATGCTGTGGCTGCACCCAAACAACCTCAAAGACAACTTGTCCCTATGGCTACACCTATGGCACAAGTGCCTGGGCCTAGGGCCTATGTTGGTCCTCAACCTATGTGAAACACTTGTAGGTACCATCATTCGGGAAACCAACCATGCCACATCTGTACCTTATGCGGTAAAATTGGTCACTTGGTGGCGACTTGTCACCGAGCATCGAATAATGCCACGATGGTCACGAACCGTGTTTGCTACAACTGTGGGGAACCTGGTCATTTCACCCACAATGCCCTTGTCTTGTGGGTAATGTTCCACAAGCCCAAGGATGTGCTTTCAACATCAATGCAAATCAAGCACAAACAAATAATGATGTGGTGAACGGTATGTTAATTCAACATTAACTATTATGATCTAAGCCTCTTTCATGCATTACCTGTATCGTTAAATGTCTTTAATATTGAACATGTATGTTCCTTACTAATAATACTTATGCATATGTTATGTTTGACTCTAGAGCCGATAAGAGTTTTGTTTCGTTAGAGTTTGAACCCATTCTTGCTAAGCCACATACGAAGCTAGAAAGACCTCTCACCGTTGAATTAGCGAATGGAGAACTGATCACTGTTGATATCGTTATCCGTGATTGTATTTTGAGTCTCGACGCACATGATTTCCTTCTCGATCTTATTCCTATCAAACTTGGAAGCTTTGGCATCATCGTTGGTACGGATTGGTTAGCCAAACACCACGCTGAGATCATTTGTTTCAAGAAGTGCATTCGTATACCGTTACCTTCTAGGGATACTTTGAAAGTGTTCGGTGAAAAATCCTCCAAAGGACTTAAACTCATGTCTTGCAACCAAGCCCGAAAATGATTAAACAAGAACTATATGGCTTTCTTGGCTTACGTGGTCAACATGAAAGTCAAAGGGAAAGATCTTAAGGATGTCCCGATTGTATGAGACTTTACTAAAGTATTTCCCGATGACCTTAGTGGTTTACCTCCCGTGCGTGAAGTCGATTTTAAAATCGATTTGATTCCAGGAGCAAACCGCGTGGCTAAGTCACCATATGGCTTGCACCATCAGAAATGTAAGAATTCGCTAGTCAACTTCATGAACTATCCGAGAAGGGCTTCATTCATCCTAGCTCTTCGCCTTGGGGTGCACCTGTTCTTTTCGTGAAGAAGAAAGATGGATCATTTCGTATGTGCATCGGCTATCGTGAACTTAACAAGCTTACCATCAAGAATTGTTATCCCCTTCCTCAAATCGATGACTTGTTTGATCAACTTCAAGGAGCTGCTATATTCTCAAAGATTGATCTACGTTCTGGATATCATCAATTACGAGTCCATGATGATGATATCCCAAAGACCGCGTTCCGTACTCGTTGTGTGAACTTTGAGTTCATGGTTATGCCTGTTGGTTTAACCAATGCACCTGCTGTCTTCATGGATCTCATGAACCGAGTATGCAAGCCTTATCCAGACAAGTTTGTGATCGTCTTCATTGATGACATACTTATCTACTCCAAGTCTAGCACCGATCATGAACTACATTTGCGACTAGTTCTTGAGTTATTGAAGAAAGAGCAATTGTATGTGAAGTTCTCGAAGTGTGAATTCTGGCTTGAGGAAGTTCAATTTCTAGGACACATGGTGAATAGCCAAGGAATTCACGTTGATCCTGCAAAGGTGGAAGCTATGAAGAGTTGGTGTGTTCCTACAACTCCTACTAAAGTTTGTTCTTTTCTTGGTCTTGCTGGTTATTACCAGCGATTCATTGCAAACTTTTCGAGAATTGTGAAGCCACTCATGTCTTTGACACAAAAGAATAAACCATTCAAGTGGGGTTCCGACCAAGAAGAAGCTTTTGAAGCGTTAAAGCACAAATTATGCAATGCTCCTATCTTGACCTACCTGATGTAAATGACGATTTCACCATGTATTGTGATGCATCTAAACAAGGCCTTGGTTGTGTTCTCATGCAATGAGGAAAGGTCATAGCTTATGCATCAAGACAATTGAAGGTCCATGAGGTGAATTACACAACACACGATCTCGAGCTTAGTGCTGTTGTTTTTGCTTTGAAGATTTGGAAACACTACCTATATGGTACACAATGCATAGTCTACACCGATCACAAAAGCCTTCAACACGTTTTTAATCACAAAGATCTCAATATGAGACAACATCGTTGGGTGGAGTTGATTAGTGATTATGATTGTGACATTCGTTACCATCCTGGTAAAGCAAATGTTGTAGCCGATGCACTAAGCCGAAAGATTCATAACAAGATGGTCTCATTCCAAGAAATTCGTGATCGATGATAATGGTTTGATACTTTGGGAGAGTTCGATACTGAGATCCGACTAGATGTCAACAAGACTACTGTACTTCTACAAAACTTGAGAATAGATAGTGACATTGAGTCTAGTATCCTAGAGGCTCAACAAGTGGTTCAACAAGAAGGAAGAATGAAGGATGAGCTGGAGCATAACCTTCTAACTCAATTGGAGACAAAACCCAACAGGTTGGTGTATTTCACAAATCAGATTTGGGTTCCAAATCGTGATAATCTTCGTACCTTTATCATGAACGAAGCTCATCAAACTCTTTATTCTATTCATCCTGGATCCGATAAGATGTACATTGACCTGCATGGTCAATATTGGTGGCCTGGAATGAAGAAAGATATAACGACTTATGTAGCTAAGTGCCTCACGTGTATGAAGGTTAAAGCCGAACATCAACATCCAAGTTGATTACTTGAGCAACCCAAAATCCCTATATGGAAGTGGGAACACATATCCATGGACTTCATAACCAAGTTACCCCGAACCTCCCATGGACATGATAGTATATGGGTGATCGTCGATCGATTGACCAAGACGGCACATTTCATACACATATGTGACACTTACAAGACATCGAGGTTGGCTCGCATATACGTTGATGAAATTGTAAGACGTCATGGGGTACCTCTGCACATCATATCCGATCGATACACTCATTTCACTTAGCACTTTTGGACGTCTATGCAAGAACTCTTGGGTACTCAATTCGATCTAAGCACGGTTTACCATCCTCAAACTGATGGTCAAACCGAACGAACGATCCAAACCTTGGAGGATTTGCTACGCCTTTGTGTCCTTGACTTTGGTGGTGATTGGGATACGCATCTACCGCTCACAGAATTTTTGTATAACTATAGTTATCACTCGAGTATCAAGATGGCACCATTTGAAGCATTTTATGGTCGTAAATGTCGTTCACCGATCTGTTGGACTGACATTGGTGAAACTTCATCACTGGTCCCGAACTTATACAAGAAGCGACCGATAAAGTCTCTATAATCTGCAAGAACCTTGAACTGGCAAGAGGACGACAAAAGAGCTATGCTGATAAGCGACGTAAGCCATTGGAGTTCCAAGTTGGGGAGATGGTTCTTCTTAAGGTTTCACCGTGGAAAGGTGTTGTTCGCTTTGGAAAGAAGGGTAAAATGGCTCTGAGATTTCTAGGACCTTTCAAAATCCTGAAAAGGATTAGGAAAGTGACTTATAAACTGGAACTACCTTCTGACCTTAGTGGAGTTCATCCTGTGTTCCACGTCTCAAATTTGAGAAAGTGCTTGGCTAACGAAAGTCTACATGTTCCATTGGAAGACATCCAGATCGATGAGTCGTTGCATTTTGTTGAGAAACCTATTGAGATTATGGACCGCAATATGAAGAAGACTAGAACCACAACTACCCCAATTGTCAAGGTTCGTTGGGAGAATAAGTGTGGCGCTGAATTTACTTGGAAACGTGAGGAGCACATGAAGAAGAAATAACCATTTTTGTTCATATAATTTCATTTTTAATTTCGGGATGAAATTCTCTTAAGATGGAGAGACTGTAACATCTCGTATTGTTATTAACTAATAGTTTGTTTCGTTTATTATGTAAGTACCATTGTTGTCAATTATGAAACTTATGGTATAGTCATGCCTATTTCCTTGTTTGTCTTTAATTCTTTCTAATAACTAATCATAATAACCTTAATAATAATAGTAATAATACTATTGACAATAATAATAATGGTAGTAATAATAATAATAATAATAATAATAATAATAATAATAATAATAATAATAATAATAATAGTAATAATAATAATAGTAATAATAAAAAGTTATAATAATAAAACTAGTAATAATAACTAAGATAACAGTAATAATGATAATAATAATATTGCTACAAATAATAATAATTTGTAAAAATTATTAAAATTGCATATGCTTAAAACTTAAATTAATTAAGTTAAGGGACTTGTTTGTTATTTTATAAACTTTAAAATAAGTTTTATAACACAAATCAAACTACAGGGAGCATTTCTGTAAAATATTAAACCCCGTTCCCCTCTCAACCCAATTTTCCGGTAGGAGCTTCGGCCAAACTCCGGCCGAGCTCCGGCCACCTCATAACCATCAATTTGGTCGATTTTTAATCCAAAAACCATCTCAAATCATTCTAGAACCTACATTGAACTTAAATGCATCAATTAATCGCCTTTAATCATTGGTTACTAGTCTAATCGAATGCATAACCGAACCATCTTCAATCCACTAGCCATTCGAGCCTTAAACATCAATAACAACTCCACTAATTCAACCAGATTGAACGTCTAACTATCTCTAATCAAACCCAACACTCAATTGCATCTGAAACAAACCTAACCATCGAATTTCATCATCCTCCTCTGTCGCGACCTACACCACACTCGAACACTATCATTTGGACCCAAATTCTAAAATTGATAGAGGGCTTTCAATCACCGACTCTCATGGAAGCTTCCTGTGCAATCAATTGAATTATTATCATCTTTTGCAATCGGACCCATTCACGACATAGCTACGACTGTTCTTCATTTGTTCTTGACGTGTTAAACTTCAAATCGGGTAATTGAAACTATCTACATACTCGTTCTATCATAGAGAACAAAAGCCCTATGGTTCCAAGCATACCAAATCGATTTGAACTTCAATATGGGGTTAAATGATTCTAGGGTTCTTGTGATTTCGGGAAACTTCTTTAAATGGGTTTAAAAGAATTTGAAACCAATGGAAACCAAGGCCGCGGCCCTGGTTCACTGGTTAAGTCACTGTCTCACCTTTGAGGTCCCGTGTTCGAACCCCGACACCCTCAAACATTTTAAGGCTTTTTAACCCTTAAATTAATTATAGAAAATTTCTAATAAATATAAAAAAGGTTTTTGTAAACTTTAAATATTTTTAAAGACACCAAATAATTTTCTGTAATTTTTCTAAATTTAAGTAATTAAAAATCTTTTTAGTAAAGTATTTTAACAAAGGTTATTTTTGGGTTATTTATATTAAATTGGATTTTAATAATTAAAATTATTATTGGTCCAAACGTTAACTTTAAATTATCATCGTTTAAATCATGATTATTTCAAATGTTTATTCAAATTTTATATTTAAGCTTTATTAGTTATTAGAAATGGTTTAATTTCATTTTCTCTATATTAAAAGACATAAATGGTATATTTCTTTAATATATATTTAACGTACTTACAAAAATCCCAAATCCCACTTGAAACACTAGTTCTCGTTAAATCGTTAATGTTATTATTAAACTTAATCTTGTAATATATACGTTTAGGCATCTTGTAAAGGAATTCGTTGGAGCATCATTTATTTCTTATTATCATTTTACATATATATAAAGCAAGTGAGTTCTTCATGCCCTATTTTTACTTTATTTCACACCCTTTGGGATGAAACATGTTAACCTTATAAACTTACACTTGTAAACTTTTTATACTTGTAGCACACATGCAATTCATCTTTACTTTTATCATGGCTATTTGTATTATTGTGAGTGCTATATGAGATATATTATATTTTGACAATCATTAACTATTGCTAGCTTGTCGATGTCATAGATCTTTGGGCCTGACAAGCCTATTTGGTGCTAAAGCCAATGTATTGCCGGCTCTTGATGACGTATGACTTGTTCATCATGGGAACCAAGCACACTTAGTGAATCATATATACTTATAATCAAGTCGAGGTTTGGTTGTAGCGATATGTGTTCTATAAACTTACTAACTCATAACCTATGACATGAATTGCTACTTGTAATCTTTGGTATATTATGTATGTAAAACCCTTGGAAACTCACCAACTTTATTGTTGACCTTTTATTTTTAACATGTTTCAGGAAATGCCCATGTTTGAAGTCATCATTTGAAGCTTGCAATAAACTAGGATTTGGACCTAGTTAAATGAATAAAATGACTATGTTATGCTTTATTTAGTTTGGGAACTATTTCATATTTGAGACATATGTTTGTATTTTCCTTTGAAACTTATAATTTTAATATTTACATTTAAATTTAGCATTATGTGGCTGTGAACAATCTTAACCCTCACATCTCGACAATTCCACCGTCAAGGTTAGGGTGTGACAGATTTCAACTGACCATAATTGGTCATAACTAACTAAATTTGAGTAAAATTAGACTCCAATATTAAGTTCATCAAATAAGGGGCTGCTTGTTTTTTAGCTGACCCAACTGATCGGGCTGACTCGGTTAGCGGGTCAGCATGTTTGATTTCGGTTTCGAACCTGGCTGATGGGGTCTCCAGTGCTGACCAAGACTTTGAAAAAAATATGCTGACTGGCTGACCTACAGGATGCGGCTCCCTCACGATCCGCAGACCGCCACCCTCTTCGACCCGCAGGCCGCTGCCCCCTTGTGGTGGTGGTTCCGATCGGTGGTGTGACTCTGGTGGGTTTTGTTACTTAAATATTGAATCGTTTTGGTTCCAGTCAGATACTGAATCAAATAGCAAAGTTTCGGTCAGATGCATACCCCGTCATAACTACTAACTAGGTCAACTTCTAACTCAGTCAGATCTTACCCAGTCAGTGTAATCAAATAGCCCCTAACCTTTTCAAAGATAGTTTATACATCTTCAAACTCAATCGGACGACTCAACAATAGCCTTCACAGGATAAGTGCGCATTTCAACACCTTCTGTCTTGTGCTGCCTTTTTGACATATTTACGGATCTTTTCATAAAAATTTATCTTAACGAAAGTTGTCCGGGAGACTTTGAACTAGTCAAATGTAAATTTTTATAAATTTATGAAACCTTTTGCTATTTTAAAATCCTGTTCAAACACGTACCAAACATTCTGTCCAGAATCAAAAATTGGTATAATAATCATTTTTCAATCTACCTTTCGCTTTTTATTGACATTCCTAAGCGTCCTAACTTCTTGTAATGAATTTCAACCTCAAATTATTTTTTTTTTATCATTTATGGCATCACCTTTGACTCTTGAACATCCAAACTTTCTTTTATACACTATAACCATCATTTACCATGTGAGTTCTCCATGCCCATTTTTATTTTATTTCACACCTTTTGGGGTGAAACATGTTAACCTTATAAGCTTACACTTGTAAACATCTTGATACTTGTATATGAACATGCAATTCATCTTTACTTTTTGTCATGGTTATTTGTAATATTGTGAGTCTTATATGATGGACATTATATTTTGACAATCATTAACTATTGCTAGTCTGGCAACGTCATAGATCTATGGGCCTAAAAAGCCTATTCGGTGCTAAAACTGAGGTTATTGTCGGCTCCTGATGACGTATGCTTGTTCATCATGGGAACCAAGTACACTTAACTAATCATTATATACTTGTAAACTTATTCTTGGTCAATGTATGATTGTAGCTATATGTTATCTATAAACTTGCATAATTTGTAACCATTAACATGAATTGCTACTTGTAAACTTATATATAATATATATATATATATATATATATATACACGTATTCTTAACCCATGGAAACTCACCAACTTTCAAAGTTGACTCTTTATTTTTAATATGTTTCAGGATTGCTACTTGAGGAATTCTTCTTGCTCATATAGGACTTGGACTTAGTTTAATTAATATCTTATGCTGTTGTTTAATTCTTTGTTGTATTGTAATGACTTAATTGTCTAGTATTATTCAATGAAAAAAGGATTTTAATATTATTTCAACTTATTTAATTCCATGAGCTTTGAACAATCGTTTCACATTCGTCCACCCCGATGATTCTGCCGTCGGTCGGGGTGTGACAATCTAGGTTTATTTACTTTACCTCGCCTCACCACTTTAAACTTTCTTTTGCTATTGGTATTAGCCCATTCCTAGTTTAGGCTTGAATAAAAAGGTAGCCCACTTTCATAAAGGCTTATATGGACTCGTCTTCCGCTATATGTGCTGAGATTGGTCAAGAGACATAGTCCAAGCCTAGTATGATGATAACTTATGCCTAGGGATGCAATGAATTCTTTCCCTTTTCTTATGTCGCTTTGTGATCTATGATAAAATGGTTAGAGGAAGAGAAAGCAGACTAGATTGAAAGATGAGAAAGGAAAATGAAAAAAGAAAAGGATCTCCCTATTACTTTGAGAGGACAATCGTTATTTTTTCAATGGACTATGGGAGAAAGACGAGATCTAGGCAAGCCACCACATGTTCTCCCATTTCCCTTGAATGAAAGAAGAACTACTTATCTTCTCTTATGTAGCGGTCATATTTAAAAAGACTAGCGACGTCATAGATCTATGGGCCTGAAAAGCCTATTTTGTGCTAAAGCGGAGGTTATTTTCGGCTCCTGATGACGTATTCTTGTTCATCATGGGAACCAAGTACACTTAGCTAATCATTATATGCGTGTAAACTTATTCTTGGTCAATGTATGATTGTAGCTATATGTTATATATAAACTTGCATAATTCGTAACCATTGCTATAAATTGCTACTTGTAAACTTATATATATATTTATATATATATATATATGTATATATATATATGTATATATATGTGTATATATGTATATATATATACATATATTACATACATATATATGTACATACATATATATATACATATATACATATATATATATACCACATATATACATATATATATATATACATATATATATATATACATATATATATACATATATATATATATATATACATATATATATATACATACATATATATACATACATATATATACATACATATATATACATACATATATATATATACATATATATATATATATATATATAATATATATATATATAATATATATATATATATATATATATATTAGCATGGTCCATTCGCATGAAAACTTCATACGAAAAGTTTGAATATGTTTCTCAATCATTACTTGACTAAGATCTATTCGAACAACCACAAACCTATATAGTTAGTTCAATATGTGTTAATAAATAATAAACATTAAACATACACTAAAACATTTAACATTAAGATCATCAATCACATATTCGGTTTCGTTCAACTCATACATTTCATTTACATTTAGGACATGACAAACATATTACATTAAGATCGTAAACTAGGTACATATGTATCAACAAACTCCCCCTGGAACTAGTTTCCTTCATCGTCTGGCATCCTTCATTAGCTCGTCAAACTTCTTATGCCTCTCCTCGACTGTAACTCCAGCATGTATCTCGAATGTTGTAAGGCCCCGTTCCTTGGACGCGTACAACTGGTCGATCATCGCTCATAAAACGTACATTTTCATTTATCTAACATAAACATTGCAGAGGAAACATTCAAAAATGACATTTCATTTCATTATAAAAGCTTTTGCCAAATAATACATCGTTAACCAGTTACAAAATAAATTGTTGCATTACATCACAAAAGCATTATAAATATGGATGCCATCCAAAAGAGCTAAGTAGCCGCCCGTGCCATCCTCAACAATCATTACCTGCCAACTGGAAACACATCAAAGTCAGCGTTGCTGAGTGAGTTCTAGTTTTATAATAAAACATACTTTTCTTTCGTTAAAACCGTTCTTTACATTCATGCGAACATACATCATATGTACACATAGATAATATCATTATTATCTTCATTATTCGTTCTTTCGTCATTACATCTTTTCCTTTCATCAAAACCATGAACTTTACCCTTCATGCTCATGATACTGGGCCTAAGCCTATCATAGACCTTCATTCACGGTGCCCAGCACCTCTGGCCACAGTACCTAAGATAAAGTTCAGGTATTCCATTGTCATGTGCTATGCCCTTCATGCTCATGGTACTGGACCAAAGCCTATAATAGACCTTCATTCATGGTGCCTAGCACCTCTGGTCACAGTACCTAAGGCAAGCAACAATGGTTCCATACAAATAATCAATCACAAAGAAAGACCCCGATGTGCATCCTCCCGGGTAGCGAACCCGCACACCGTTGGGCTAACACCTTTTAATGGCGTGTCCCGACATACATTGCTTGCAAGACTTTCATTACTTTCATCATTCATTAATACATGCATTCTTACATCATGTTCCTCTTTCATTATCATTTGCTTTATGTTACATACTACTTCATTCATTCATTATCATAACACGTAAAGCCACAGAAAAGATAAACATACATCATAACAAGGAACATAACATACACAATCATCAACATCATACAGGGCAACATCATACGTACATAACATGCATAATTATGCAACATCATCATCATCATCATGCCCAACATGACCTCTAAGGCCTCTATAGTCATCTTACATGAACTTACGGGAACTTCCATGTCAAAACTTACATATGCACTTCCCCCCGAAAGTCAATCATTAAACTATGCTTTTCCTCGGGTACAACAACCCTATTTGGGCGTATGGGCACCTTCAGTCGCATGGCCTCCGTGCGACTGAATCATGCGAATGGACCAATGCGGATGAACACTCATGCGAATGAACACCCAATCGTGCGAATGGACCTTATGCGGATGGACTCAATGCGGATGAGTCCTATACGAATAGAGCTAATGCGGATGAGCATTTATGCGACTGGGCTCTCAGTCGTGCAAATGAACACTCAGTCATGCAAATGAACTTCCATCGCACCTCAATCAGCCGTATGGCCTCGATTCGGTCGCCTAGCCCTAGCTGGTGCAGAATGCAGTTCATAACCCAATCTGCCATTTTCGACCTCCAAGCTCATCTAAACCCATTCTAAGCCCAAATCAACCATCCTAAACCTTAGTAATGCATACCACAACACCATTCAAGCACACACAAGCCCAAACACAAGACCCAAACAAATCATACACATACCCACACATACACAAACGGGTCAAACACACACACACACATACACACACACACACACTCAAAAACCCGATTTTCAGATGTGTTCCAACCCCAAATCATTCAAAAACATGAAAAAGAGGGGTCCTAGAACTCACACAAACGAACACAACGAGAAGAGCTTCGATTTGACTTGCTACACGACGATTTTGCTCACTCGAATCAACCCGAACCAACTTTTCTCCCTTTTTCTATTCTTTCTCTCTTTTCCTCTTTTGTTTGCTAAAAATGTGAGTGTGGGGAGAGGGTAATGGTTGCCCTCTCCTTATAAATATCACCACATACCCAACTTTTTCTCGTTGGCGAGCTTGGTCCCTCGACTTTGGATTTTATTTCTTTTTCTTCATTTGTCGGCTTCAAAATAAATAAATAACCAGGTGTTACAAGTCCACCCCCTTTAAATAGGTTTCATCCCCGAAACCTATTATTCCTCGAACAAACGTGGATAATGCTGTCTCATTTCTTCCTCAGTCTCCCACGTTGACTCAGATCCCTTCCTATGCTTCCACTATACACGCACAAGAGGAACGACTTTATTTCTCAGCCTTTTCTCTTTTCGATCGATGATTGCCACTGGTTGCTCCACATAATTGAGCCGTTTGTCTACTTCGATAAGTGGAATAATCATGTCTTCATCTGCCAAGCAATTTCTCAGATGAGATACATGGAATGTCGGGTGAATTCCACTTAACTCCTTTAGTAACTCCAGTCTATAGGCCACCTCTCCTACTCGAGCAATGATTCGGAAAGGGCCTATGTATCTCGGGCTCAACTTGCCCCACTTTCGGAAATGAATGATACCCTTCCAGGTGAGACCTTCAACATAACCCGGTCACCCACCTAGAACTCAATCGGTCTACGTCGTTTATAGGAGTACGACTTCTGTCTATCTTTGGCTGCCTTCTTGAAGGCCTTGATCTTCTCAAGCTTCTTAGTCGTAGCCTCAATTACCTCGACGCTCCCTAACTCTTTGACCAATATCACCCTAACAGACGGGTGTTCTGCATCTCCTACCGTATAACATCTCATAGGGTGGCATACCAATACTGGCATGATAACTGTTGTTGTATGAGAATTCAGCTAATGGCAAGTGGTCATCCCAATTTCCCCCATAATCAATCACACATGCCCGAAGCATGTATTCTAATGTCTGAATGGTCCTTTCCGACTGACCATCAGTCAGGGATGGTAAGCCATACTGATGTGTAACATTGTCCCCATCTCGTCGTGGAACTTCTTCCAAAATTTGGATGTAAACCGGGTGTCGCGATCAGACACAATAGACACCAGCACACCATGACGAGTTACAATTTCCTTGATAAACAGATCAGCCAACCTCTCGGATGAATATGTCTCATGGATCTATAGGAAGTGAGCATTCTTCGTCAAACGGTTAACAATCACCCATATAGCATCATACCCTTTCGGAGTACGCGGCAGCTTCGTAATGAAATCCATGGTGATGTGCTCCCACTTCCATCCCGGTATATCCAAAGGTTGGATCTTCCCATACGGCTTCTGATGTTCGGCCTTCACCTGTGGACAAGTAAGGCACTTACTCACATACTCCACCATAACACACTTCATACCCGCCACCAATAATCTTTCTTCGTGTCTTGGTACATCTTTGTAGCACCGGGATGAATGGAGTATCGAGTCTTGTGAGCTTCATCCAAAATCTTCACTCGTAGATCCCCGAAACGAGGAATCCACACCCCTCCAAATCGGGTTTTAACACCAAGTGTGTTTTCACCCAATTCCCTAACCAGACCTCTCATCCTTTCAGAGTTAAGATGATCTTGTTTCAATGCCTCATCTTGAAACTCTTTGACTTGCTTCATCACATCAGAGGTCATGATTAGTTGATATGCTTTCACCTGAATCAGCTCGGGCCTCTCTTTTCGGCTAAGGGCATCAGCCATCACATTGGCTTTGCCCGGTGGTAGTGGATCTCACAATCATAATCCTTTAAAAGTTCCAACCACCGTCTCTACCTCATGTTCAGATCCTTTTGCTCGAAGAAGTTCTTCAAGCTCTTGTTGTCCGTGAAGATGGTGCACTTCGTCCCGTAAGGATAGTGCCTCCAAATCTTTAGCACAAAGACCACAACTGCTAGCTCCAAGTCATGGGTAGGATAATTGACCTCATAAACCTTCAACTGCCGGGACGCGTAAGCTATAACCTTCCCTCTTTGCATTAACACATACCCCAACCCCGAGTAGGAAGCATCAGAATAAACCACCAGATCTTCGCTTCCATCGGGTAATGACAGAACAGAAGCTTGAGTCAATCTTGCCTTCAATTCTTCGAACGCCTTCTCTTGAGCTTGACCCCATATAAACTTCACATCCTTCCGGGTCAACTTAGTCAGTGGAGAAGCAATCTTAGAGAAGTCTTGGATAAACCTCCTATAGTAGCCCGCCAAACCCAAGAAGCTACGAATCTAGGATGGCGTCTTAGGAGACTTCCATTGCATCACCGCCTCCACCTTTGCCGTGTCCACCATGATCCCATCAGGATTCACCACATGAACCAAGAATTGGATTTTGTGCAACCAGAATACGCACTTGGAGAATTTAGCATACAACTTCTCCCTCCTCAACGTTTCCAAAACCTCCAGAATGTGACCGACATGCTCTAACTCGCTTTTCGAATAAATCAGGATATCATCAATAAACACAATCACTGATTTATCCAACATCGGCCAACACACCCGATTCATCAGATCCATAAAAGCAGCTGGCGCATTGGTCAAACCAAAAGACATTACAAGAAACTCGTAGTGACCATAACGTGTGCGGAAAGCTGTTTTAGGAACATCGTGCTCCTTCACCTTCAACTGATGGTAACCAGATCGAAGATCTATTCTTGAAAACCAACTGGCACCTTGAAGCTGATCGAATAAATCATCTATTCTTGGTAAGGGGTATCGATTCTTCACTGTCAGCTTGTTCAACTCATGGTAGTCAATGCACATCCTCATGCTACTGTCTTTCTTCTTCACAAACAGGATCGTAACACCCCAAGGGGAGATACTCGGTCTGATGAACCCCTTATCAAGAAGCTCTTGCAACTACTCCATCAACTCCTTCATCTCAGTCGAGGCCAACCGATACGATGTTTTGGCAACAGGCTGGGTACCCGATACCAGATCAATCTGAAACTTAATCTCCCTGTCAGGTGGCACTCCCGGTAAGTCTTTAGGGAACACGTCCGGAAAGTCACACACAACCGGTACATCAAACAGTTATGGTGCTGGCGTATCCACATCCTTTACATAAGCCAAGTAGGCACTACATCCACGCCTCATACACTTTCCCGCCACCGCCATTGAGATTACTTTTGGGATCGTCATGACCCGATCTCCATAAGCAGTTACCAAACTCCCATCAGGCGCTATCAAACGAATCATCTTCTTGCGACACACAATGTTCGCCTCAGAGTCCGCCAACCAATCCATCCCAAGAACCAAATCGAAACCACCTAAGGTCATCACGAATGGTTTAACAGGAAACTTATGACCTTCTAGCTCCACATCACAGTTCTCTATCATCTCAGAAATCCTGGTAGACTTACCTATGGCAGTTTCTACATCGAAGGGCGCATCAACACGTCTACTACTAACAGGCAGCTTAACACAGAAAGCAACAAAAATAAAACTTTTACTCGCACCCGAATCAAATAACACAGAAGCTAAAGTTTGGTTCATTAGAAACGTATCGGACACAACATCAGGGTCTGTCCTAGCTTCCACCTGTGTCATAGTGAATGCCCTGGCGCTCGTCCTTGGCCCTTCACTCCCCGTCTTCTTCGTCCCAGAGCCATCCGCCCTCGGCTTCTTACAATCATTACTTATGTGACCCTCTTCACCACAGTTAAAGCATCGGACCATACGACAGTCCCTTGCCATGTGCCCCGCCTTCCCACATTTAAAGCACAAGTTCGACCCAAACCTACATTTCCCACTATGCTCTCTCCCACACCTACCACACTTCTTCGTACCCACACCCGACACGGCCACATGGCAGTCGTCCACCCTTGCCTTCTTGTTACCCGTCGAGGCACCACCCCTACCAAACCTCTTCCTATTCCAGCTTCTATCACCTCCACCCTTCCGACTACCTTCAGCCACCACCACTACAGCCCTTTTGTCATATAACCTCCCTGCCAAATCCACCGCTGACCTAAACGTGCTCGGTCGGGCGGCGATCATATGCCTGCGAATGTCAACTGGAAACCCTGAATGTACGTCTTAATCTTCCATGACAGAGGCGTCACCTGATCCGGCACCAGACGTGCCATTTCGTTGAACTTTGTGTTATACTGCTGATGTGTCATGGTTCCCGCCTCTAGTTGTAGGAACTCCCTCTCAACCTTGTCCATTTCCCGGTGAGGACAGAACTCCTCAATCACCAACTTTTTCAGCTACGACCATCTCATCCTCCCAATTGCCCTGCTACCCTCAGTTTGGACTATATTGTCCCACCAGCACAAAGCCGAGTCCACAAAAGAATGGGAAGCAAACTTTACCTTCTGGTCCTCCCGGCATTCGCTAATATTTAAGACGGCTTCCATTTCTCTCACCCATCGGTGAGTAGCAGCAGTGTCGTTTCCATCGAAAGTAGGGGGCTTGCATCGTTGAAATGCCCTATAATTACAGCCTCGCGTCACCTCCTGCACGGGCTCTTCTTCCTCCTCATCTTCTTCATCATCCGAGAGAACTGTTTCAGGCTCCGGTTGCTCCCCTCCCCCTTTCTCTCCTTCTTTTCCCCTTCTCATACAGCCTTGATAACTTCAGTCACTACAGATGGTATGATCGTTTACATGACCTGATGAACTTCTTCTACAACACCCTCCTTTACTGAGTGTCTCAGATTGGCGTTCTCGTCGCCACCCTCCGGATGAGGGGTCTCTGGTTCTTCAGGAACCACATTCTCAACTCTGGGTCTTCCCCTCTTGGGTCACGACTCAGCACCATGCCCATCACGACCACCTCTACGAGTGGCTTTCGAAGATCTACACCGGCTATTCACATGCGCACTGAAAGATTCGAACACCAACACGGTCATTCAAGGGAACAACTCAGTTTATGTCAAGTATAGTACGTCTCTATTTACAGTGCCCAATTATGATTAGCCACTTACTTTACTCTTCACACCCCAAGCATTACCTATCTTGACTACATCAGTATTTAAATCTACAAAAAACACATAACACATAACATGCGCACATAATACCGGTTAACTATACGAAAATACCTGATGGCACGCAGCTACTCAGATTGGCATCCCTTCCATTTCCATCCCATTCTTAGTTTAAGTTAAGGTTTATTTTGAAAATTTACCCATTCCACTTAAACTTTGGCTCTGATACCAACTTGTAAGGCCCCGTTCCTGGGATGCTTACAGCCGGTCGATCATTGCTCATAAACGTACATTTTCATTTATCTAACGTATAGCAGAAACATTCGAAAATGACATTTCATTTCATTATAAAAGCTTTTCCAAATAATACATCATTAACCAGTTACAAAATAAATTGTTGCATTACATCACAAAAGCATTATAAATATGGATGCCATCCAAAAGAGCTAAGTAGCCGCCCGTGCCATCCTTAGCAATCATTACTTACCAAGTGAAAAAACATCAAAGTCAGCGTTGCTGAGTGAGGTCTAGTTTTATAATAAATCATACTTTTCTTTCGTTAAAAACGTTCTTTACATTCATGCGAACATACATCATATGTACACATAGATAATATCATTATTATCTTCCTTATTCGTTCTTTTGTCATTACATCTTTTCCTTCCATCAAAAACCATGAACTTTACCCTTCATGCTCATGATACATGGCCTAAACCTATCACAGACCTTCATTCACGCTGCCCAACACCTCTGGCCACAGTACCTAAGATAAAGTTTAGGTATACCATTGTCATGTGCTATGCCCTTCTTGCACATGGTACTAGACCTAAGCCTATAATAGACCTTCATTCACGGTGCCCAGCACCTCTGGTAGTACCTAAGGCAAGCAACAATTGTTCCATACAAATAGTCAATCACAAAGAAAGACCCCGATGTGCATTCTCCCGGGGTAGCGAACCCGCACACTGTTGGGCTAACACCTTTTAATGGCTGTCCCGACATACAATGCTGGCAAGACTTTCATTACTTTCATCATTCATTAATGCATGCATTCTTACTCCATATTCCTCTTTCATTATCTTTCGCTTTACGCTACATACTACTTCATTCATTCATTATCATAACACGTAAAGCCACAAAAAAGATAAACATACATCATAATAAGTAACATAACATACACAGTCGTCAACATCATACAGGGCAACATCATACGTACATAACATGCATAATTATGCAACATCATCATCAACATCATGCCAACATAACCTCTAAGGCCTCTATAGTCATCTTACATGAACTTACGAGATCTTCCACGTCAAAACTTACATCTGCACTTCCCCACGAAAGTTAGTCATTAAACTATGCTTTTCCTCGGGTACAAAACCCTATTTGGGTGTATGGGCATCCTTCAGTCGCATGGCCTCTGTGAAATTAAACATCATGCGAATGGACCAATGCGAATGAACACTCATGCGAATGAACACCCAATCGTGCGAATGGATCTCATGCGGATGGACTCAATGCGGATGAGTCCTATGCGAATGGAGCTAATGCGGATGAGCATTTATGCGACTGGGCTCTCAGTCGTTCGAATGAACCTACATCGCACCTCAATCGGCCGTATGGCCTCCATTCGGTCACCTAGCCCAAGCTAGTGTAGAATGCAGTTCATCCCGAACCCAATCTGCCATTTTCGACCTCCAAGCTCATCTAAACCAATTCTAAGCCCAAATCAACCATCCTAAACCTTAGGAATGCATACCACAACACCATTCAAGCACACACAAGCCCAAACACAAGACCTAAACGAATCATACACATACACAAATGGGTCAAACACACACACACACACACTCAAAACCCGATTTTCAGATGTGTTCCAGCCCCAAATCATTCAGAAACGTGAAAAAGAGGGGTCCTAGAACTCACACAAATGACCACAACGAGAAGAGTTTGATTTGACTCGCTACACGACGATATTGCTCACTCGAATCAACCCGAACCAACTTTTCTACCTTTTTCTCTTCTTTCTCTCTTCTCCTCTTTTGTTTGCTGAAAATGTGAGTGTGGGGAGAGGGTAATGGCTGCCCTCTCCCTACAAATATCTCCACATACCCAACTTTCTCTCGTTGGCGAGTTTGGTCCCTCGACTTTGGACTTTATTTCTTTTTCTTCATTTGTCGGCTTCAAAATAAATAAATAACCGGGTGTTACAAATGCAAAACAGAGTCTTGTCACGTTCTGAAACTAGAGGGCTGTACCATATCCTGCATATCATAGAATAATGGCCACCTATATAAAGTATAAACATCACTAGCTGACAGGTTGGTTAGCCACATTGGGTCAAATATCCGAATGGTCTCCATTTGGCGCTCTTTCTGCAATACTATGACCGCTTCACCTGTTTTCCAATCATAATACCACCACTTGAAGTGGATAGTGAAGTCCTATGGCATTTCCCTCATGGGAATCTTTGACATAGTGCACGGAGGACTCCACTTCAGCACCACTTTGGGTTTCCCAGTCCTTGGTCCACCTCCGACCTTCGAATATACCTTGTAGGTTATTGGGGCTTGAAGTTAACCCATCTAGTGTGGTATTCTTTCTTCAATGCAGCTTCAAACCAGCCTGACATCTTCCTGGGGTCACATACAACAGGTTCATGTGTGCTAGCTGTTGAGCTCAAAACCAGGGAGAGTCTTCAGATCATGTGGGAATCTGAAGTACTCGATTCCCTTCTCCCTCTTCACTGCATATACATTAAGATCCTCAAAATAAGCCCATGTTATAATCTTTCCAGACACCTTTAGATGCTTCTTTACTTTGTAGAGCTTGGCCCAGGCACTCGGCTTTGGCGCTGCGCGTTGGGCACGGATCTCTGCAAAACAAGCTGCCCATTCAGCCTTTTTGATCTCAACATCGGCGTCCAAGGCTTGGGCTTGGCTTTCTGATTTCTCGGCCTCCCTCTCTATCGTATCTAGTTTAGCATACAAACCACGTCGAGATTATCCCCAAAATCAGGAACCACATTTCCCTCTCGATCAGTATATTCTGGATAATGCTGTGTTGTGACGTCTTCAATATCTATCTCATCCCCATCGTTGAGCTCGTCATCACTAGCAACATCGACGGTAGGTGCATCTTTAACCAGTTCATTCGGATTTAACCGGAACATATCTGCGAGTTGCTCATCAGTAAGGTCGTGAATGATTTCTCCTTCTTCGGGAGTATAGCTTACTAACCTCCTGACAATCCCTTGCAGATCAAGTATCATAGTGAATTGAGACTTGATCTACTACAGGGGAGCAACATTATATTCATCCTGCTGAGATGGTTGATCTGCTTGATTTAAAACATGTAACACATCATTCATGTAGATACATATGTACCTAGTTTATGAGCTTAATGTAAAAGTCTTTCATGTCTTACATATATGTAAATGGATGGTTGAATGAAATACAATGTGTGGTTTATGCTTATAATGTTTAATATTTCCTTGATTATTTTATGTTAACACTTCTTGAACTAAAAATAGAGGTTTATGGTTGTTTGAATAGATCTAAGTCAATTAATGATTGTGAAACATATTCAAACTTAGTTATATGAAGTTCTCATGCGAATGGCCCATGCTAACGGACCATACGCATGAACAACTTCATGCTAATGAACCAGTCGTATGACTGAACCAGGAGACTGGATCAGTCGCACAATTGTGACATGAGATTGACTCAATCTCACGATTGAACCATAGAACGGTTCAATCGCACGAATGAGTAACCCTAACCTATAAATACCACCTAATTCGTGGAAAAACAAAACACTTTGAAGAATTCGACTCATACACATACCCTAGCCGTCCAGAACGCCCAAGAAAGCCAGTCCAAATTCATAGATCATTCTTGATCGATACCTATTTGTTCTTAACGTTTAGATTAATCTTATATCGATCGGGTTAACATTCTCATTGATTGGATCGCCAATCAAATAGGATTCCGCACTATTTGATTCGGTATACACGTGGATCAATTAGTACTCTATCTAGTACACAGTCCTCTAACAAGTGGTATCAGAGCCAAGGATCTTGATTTACGTGTGATTCAATCAATTGTGATATAAAAATTTTGTTTTTCACGCAAAAACACGATCTTTTTGTTTTGGACATCTCTAAATCGTAAAGTTAATGTTTTTCCAGCATACGTCAATTAGGGTTCTTGAAAAATTCGTGTTTTTGTGTCTAAATACCTTAAACCTTCAAATTTTCAAGTTTCAGTCGCTTCAGGCGCACGATTGACTCAATCGCACTACTAAATTCATACGCATCCCTCATACGCACGATTGGACTCATTCATACATCCATTTGTACGATTGAATTACCCATTCACATTATTCATTCGGACCTGTCCATACACACGATTGAGCCATCCGTATTTGCTCATTCGCACGTCTGAGTCAACCGCATTGTTCAATCGCACGAAGTGTTCAATCACATACCTTCATTTGCACAAGTTAAACAGTTTGTTCCAAAGTTTAAAATTGATAATAATGGAGGATCAATATTCAGCGTTTCATCGCCGAAAGGGACTCTAAGATTCAAAATCTATTGCTTTTAGAAAACGAAGTGGGAAATCATAACAAATCCCCTAAGCTAATAACGTTAGATGATTATCCACAATGGAAGTAAAGGTTTGAGATTTACTTAAATGGAGTAGATCCCAACCTGTGGGAGTCGATAGAGACTGGATATAGCATGCCTGTAGGTGTAGATGGAGTCAAACTCACCTTAAGCGGTATGACTGACGGACAAAAAGTGAAATACAATGCAGAGAAGAAAGTATATGCATTGCTGACTCAGTCAATTCCTAAGGACATCTTCCATCAATTTTCTGAGAACAAGCAAGCTAAAAAGCTATGTGATGCATTGGAAAAGAGGTATGAGGGAAATGCATCGTGAAAGCTCTGAAGGCTAAAGCGTTGAAGAAAGAGTTTGACAACTTCTCGTCAATGGGAAAGGAGAGCTTGGATGATGTCATTGATCGTTTCTACCATCCGATGAGTGAGTTGCACACTCATGGAGTTACTACGTCTATGGAAGACAAAGTTTCAAACTTTGCAGATGGTTTGCCCGAGAAGTGGAGTTTGTTTGTCTCAAACCTCAGACGGAATGATATGCTAGCGAAGTTAGACATCAATGACTTCATTCTGAAACTGCGAGAGGAAGAGTTAAGGATGAAGTACAGAGCCCAAAAGTCTACTTATGATCAGAATCCAGCTCTGTACAACTCAACTCCACAAGCCAAAACGTCTGGAGCTCCACTACAAATAGCTTTTGTGTCGAGTTCAGCTGGTCCATCTCAAGCCTCTTCTTTAGGATCTAATACGTCAGGGTCGTCTGGTACCCAATACATAGCACCTTAAGCAAATGCTACAAAACTGAAGACCGAGAATCTCAGGAATTTGACTGTTGAGGTAGCAAAGGAGCACATGGACCTCTTAGCAGTGGTAGTCCACTCCTATGATGGGCTAGTTGCAGGAAAAATTGGGAACTGCCATCTGGCAGATGAGGACTACGAGAAGGTAGATGAGACAGAGCTGGAATGGATGGACATCGTGTGGCCCTTAGCAAGTTCTATTCAGAGAGCTAAGAAGTTTGTCAAGAAGACTGGACAGAATCTGATTGCCACTAAGGACACAACTTTTGGCTTTGACAAGACAAAAGTTACCTGCTTTAACTATGGGGAAAAAGGGCACTTCAAATGTGAATGTGGGAAGCCCAAAAATACGGGAAATGGAAATCCATTCTCATCTTTCACTTGTCAGGAGAAGCCCACAAATAGCCTTACTTCGTCAAGCAAGGATCCTAAAGCCTTGACCGCTCATGATGACGAAGGACAAGACTGGAGCTTCAGGTTTGTGTCTCCGGGAGAATCAACCTTGCTTGTGTAGAGGATCTAGATGACGACTCAGCAAGTGAAGGTGATATTGCAGTGGAACTTGCGATGTCAAATATTGAAGAAACTGCAACTGTGGTTGATCACCTACCTAAAGAAGGAGCAAGTTCAACAAGTCCAGAATCATCAAAACCAGAAAAATCAGACTCTACCCTCATGGCTGATTCAACCGCACCCTTTCAGGTAAGTACCACTACTCAACTTTTCGATAATCATGCTTGTTCTGATTGTAATAAATTCAGGGAAAGAATTGATATGAAATTTTCTAGGTTATTAGACCATAATGATAACTTAGTAAAGGACTTACAACTGTGCACTGAAGCCAATAGAGTCTTAAAACAAAATGAGCATAACTATAAAGAGAAGATAGAACTCTTGAATAAACAACTTAGGGAAACTGAAGTTGTAACCTTTAACCAAGCTAATGAAATTAAGTTCTATCTAAACTCCCTAGAAGACACTAAGAAACAAAAGGCAGTTTTGGAAGTAGAAGTAAATTCATTAAGACAGAAACTGCATAGTTGGACAAGTTCATCCCACATTGTCCAACACTTAGTGAGAGACTGCAATAATGGGGAGGGTTTAGGATATAAAGAGGTACCACCACCACATGAGACCTTGATGAATGCTAAAAGTAACCAATAAACAATAACCCAATCAAGGATCATGTCGTGTCCACTCCTCTTGTGAGTGATCCAGATTCCACATGTAAATCAAATGAATCTGTCATAAAACAAAAGGATACCATTTCAAAATCAAAAGGTAAAATGCCTTGTGTTAATTTGGATGAACAATTGAAAAGGTTAAAATAAAATCTGGTTCAACAAATTCTATTTCTAAACCAAGAAATACCAAACAAATTAACCAATCACGTGCTTCATGTCTAAGTCGAAATAAACAAAAAGGAAAAGATGTAACAATGTCCAAACAATTAAATTTGTAAACAAGAGAAAACATCTAAACAAGAAGTGTCAAATCCCAAACAGAGTAAAGTCACTCGTGTGTCACATACTTCTCCACGGAAACAGGTAAATCATCAAGATTTTCTGGGTGATGTTTCTGAAATCAAAAAAAAAAACATTTGAGTCATTCAAAGAATTGGTAACTACACTGGAGTCTCTCTACAAGCTGAAGGTAAGACAAGTACGCTCAGACAACGGAACCGAGTTCAAGAACCAATGGAGGAGGCTTTTTGCAAGGAAAAGGAATTGTGCATCAGTTCACTTTCGCCTACACTCCTCAGATGAACGGGGTTGCCGAGAGAAAGAATCGCAGCTTAATAGAGACAACACACACAATGCTAGCAACTCAAAACTGTCTATCCAATTTTGGAACGAGGCAGTAGCCAATGCATGTTACACGTTAAATCGAGTTCTGGTGGTAAAACGTCATGGGAAGACTTGTTACGAGTTACTTCAACGACGTAAACCAAATCTGGAGTATCTCGAACCATTTGGAGCACCATGCACGTTGCTGAAGAAGACTCAAGATGGGAAGTTTAGCAAGAAGGCTGAAGAGGGCATCTTTCTAGGATGCAACATACCGAATAAGACAGTCTACAACAACTCAATGGGTCAAGTAGAGGTGTTGTGTAATGTCAATGTTCAAAGATACACCACCCCTCCTGCTGGAAAAGGACCCGCTTTCTTTTTCGACTATGATGGATTCTTCAAGTCCTTCAACATTCCTCTCTCCATGTCTGATGATGAGTTAGTAGCCAAAATGATGTATGATGTTTTAAACACACCTTCACAGGAATCTACATCATCTGGCTCACAAGGTGAATCACCTACCAACTCAGGGGGAGCACTCGAGGTAAGTGACTCTTCCTCTGACGATGAAGCCGTGGACAATGATCATGACACTCAGGAGCAACAGGTTCCTACTACTGCAAGTCCACAAGCATCTGACATTGATGCCTCTGAGTCTTCAGAACCTCACACTCCTACTGCCTTAGATACGGAACCATACGTTCATAATCTAGATTTGGAGATAGTTGTTCCCACCACTCCTGGATCACGCCTAAATGTCTATCATCCTCTGGACAATGTCATTGGGGATGTCAGATCAGGAGTTCAGACAAGAAATCAGTTGTACTCAACTGATTATGCCTCGGTAATGGAGAAAGGGTACCTTCACGATGGTGCTTATCGTTGTTTTGTGTCTCAGTTCCAGCCAAAATACGTCAGTGAAGCCCTAAATGATGAGGCATGGTGAGTGCCATGCAAGAAGAACTTCTTCAATTCAAGAAGTTAGGTCTATGGAAATGGTAGATAGACCTAACGGTGCTAAGGTCATTGGCACCAAGTGGGTCTTGAAATGTAAGAAAGATGACCAAGGTGTCATGATTAGGAACAAGGCTCGACTTGTAGTTCAAGGATTTCGACAAGTCGAGGGAGTTGATTATAATGAAGTATTTGAGCCTGTGGCGAGAATGGAAGCCATCCGTATCTTCCTAGCCTATGTCTCTTACATGAAGATTAAAGTCTATCAATTGGATGTAAAGAGTGCATTTCTTCATGGTAAAATCCGGGAAACAGTGTATGTCAGTCAACCCGAGGGATTTGAGGATCCATATCATCGGGACAGAGTTTACAAACTGGATAAGGCTCTCTACGGGCTTCATCAAGCCCCAAGAGCATGGTATGAAAAACTCTCAATTCACCTTGTGAAACACGATTTTCGCAGAGGGGTAATTGACTGTACACTGTTCATCAAAGAGAAAGATGGTTATCTGCTGCTGGTTCAAATTTATGTTGATGACATATCTTTGGTTACAAGAACGAAGAACTATGTAAAGGATTTGAAGCAGTAATGAAGGCAGAATTTGAAATGAGTGCCATGGGAGAATGAAGTGTCACACCCTCAAAATCCACTTGCGGAGTTTTACCGCGAGGCGTGTGAACAAACCAGGATCACAGTCAATAGTTACTCAGAACGACTCTATATGCCATAAAATAACAAAATCAACCAAAACACAACTTTAAACAATGCGGAAGCGTTTTTGAAAACAACCCAAGACAATAAAGTATAACTTATGGCAAAACAAGTGCCAACAAAAAGTAAACCATAATTGTTAAAATGTCACATTGTCTTGAAGCATAATGTCTTAAATGAAGTGAACCGTGCAGTGCTCCTATGGCAAGCAAGTTAAGGACCTGAGAAAAGCATACTAAAATGTCAACACATAGGTTGGTGAGTTCAAGAGTTTGAGTTCAATAAACATATAAACAGTTGCGATAAATATAAGCATGTATGGTAATAGATAGCTAGTCTATTATCAGTAAATATTAATACATAGTGATTTTGCAATTGAAGCTGACTGTGATAGTTGTTGCCTCTGTCACGACTTACCATGTCGTGACAATGATCAATAGGACAAATTGCACCCGGTTGACCTCGAGTCACACAGGTGGGGCTCGTCAGACCCAGTAGTACTACCCAAGTTTCCCCGCTATTAAATATTAACAATTCAAAAGTGTGAGGACTTTTCCCATGGTAAACATCACTATATTATATTATACACAACTTAAATATAAAAGCGTTTGTATAAATACCAGTATGCTATCTCCCCCAAAAGAGATTAAGTAAAGTGGGGCATGAACTCACCTGATGTATGCAAAGGTACTTAGGGTTTATTTTGAAAACGAGAGGATAGCCAACCTTCACAGGTTACCTAGATCATGTGAGTACATAAGTACGTGTAAATAAAAGACATGTGAAACCCTAATCATACCAAAACAAAGACTCAAGCTTCCAGACAAATAGACACGTTTGACCTAGTTGACCCGTTTGACCCGTTGGTGACATTATGAGTTATAATTCAAATAAGCCAATGAGCACATACAGCATACATGATTAACATTCAAATGGTATCATACGTATGCTATATCAACCAGGTGTATCACTTAGATAATCATACAATCAAGTACTATACAAGTCATGCGAATCTAGAACATTAACATCTCCACTAGCTACAATACAACAAACATGTCATACAAGGTTCAACCATTCATTACATGCCATGTGAAGCCACTCACGACTTCACATCCTAAACCCTGCCAATCCTACTAAGTAGGGGCCTCAGATCCGCACGCGTGTATAATGATCATAACCAAATTCTTTAAGCATATGCATTGCATTCACAACATCACAACAATCAATTACCAGACCAAGCATGATGTCCTACTACTACACAATACCCAACCATACATGATTACCATTCCAATTATCACCCATGATTATCCAAACATGCCATACAACTAATTTAACACGTTCTATTACACTAGAATCCATCCTTGAACATATTAGCAAGTTCCTATCATCTCAAACATGATCACAACATCATACTTCAACGTTTACACAAATAAAGTTCCCTTTTGGGAAAGAATGTCCAAAATCTATCAAACATCCAAGGTATGCATGAATTCATCAATAATATACCATTCAAGCTCATACTAACATCTAGCATGATCAACAACACTAAACACCTCAATCCAACAATCTTCATAAACAAAAGTTTCTACTTTTGGCAGCTATGATCAACATCATCAAATTAAAGATTTCTAGCATTCATAATATCAATCTAGCATCTAATTATCATCATGAACCCATCCATAACATCAATCCATCACTAGATCACTACTACATGCAAAATAAAGTTACTATTCTTAGTAACCTATGAACAACGCATCAAAATCCCAACTTTCTTGCATAATCAACGTATTCTAACATTCATACACCCAATAATCATCAACATTCATCAACCAATCATCAACATCACATAATCAAGCAATTTTCGATTAGGGTTTGCTTAACACCAAATTCATGATCAATCCCTAAAAACATATAATTCTTGCATAATCGACGTTTACTAACATGTATACAATCTAACTAACATGTTAACATCATCAAACAACACCAATTCGACCAACAAGGACCAATTACGAATTAGGGTTCGGCCATGATGAACCCTTCACAAAACTCGCAAAAACTAACCTTTAAACTGTAATAACTTGCAATTGATGATTCCACGAAGGTATGCCTTGAAATCGATCCAAAATCGCAAGTATTGTGTTGTTCTAGGCTGAATTCGAAGATGGAGAGGATTAAGGGTGAAGTCGCGGCCGATGGGGATGTTTAGGATTTTTGGTTGTTTTAATTATTAATTTACTATTTACCCTTTTAACCCTTGTGTTTTGGTATTTTATAAAAACTAAACTTTAAACTCTTTGTAAAGTGTTTTTAACTTCATAATATAAAGATATAAACTTATAAAGTTCATTATATATCTTATCTTTATAAAAACACAAGACATACGAATAAATAGACACGTTTCCGCGTTACGCGATAAATTCTTTAATTAATTGTTTATAAATGTGTAACACATAAACATACCCAATATTCACATAATCACTTAGATTCACATCAAATTAACATCAATCATTATTATTAGGTCACCAACGTTCAACGACAACTAGTGTTGCTCACGACACGTGTTTACAAGACTTAACGGAACTACGGAGTTTGATAACGGAAATTTACCGGATGTCACATTATCCCCATGTTGAAAGAATTTTCGTCCCGAAAATTGCGTTACATGGTGAGAGTGTTCCATCACTGTTTCCATCACTGGTCTACTGCATTGGCACACAGAAATCGAAATCGTGTGAGTTTTGGATGAGTTGTCACATCATCCCCATGTTGAAAGAAATTTCGTCCCGAAATTTAAATCAATACCTTCGTCTGCTGGCATCGTCCTTCGAATAGTTGAGGGTACTTAAGCTTCATTTGATCTTCCCGTTCCCATGTGAATTCCGTCCACGTCGCGAATTCCAACGGATTTTAACAATAGGTATCTTGCTTTGCTTAAGTGTTTTCACCTCACGGTCCATCACCTCCACTGGTTCCTCAATAAAACGCAATTGTTCATCCACCTGAATTTCTTCTAGTGGTACGACCGTCGTTTCATCAGTTATGCACTTCTTCAAGTTTGACACGTGAAATACATCATGAATTCCACTTAGCGAATCAGGTAGGGATAATCGATAGGCTACTGGACCTACTCTTTCCACAATCTCAAATGGTCCAACGTACCTCGGTTTAGTTTCCCTCGTTTACCAAACCGAACTACGCCTTTCCATGGTGACTTTCAACAAAACTTTGTCACCAACCTGAAACTCTAAAGGTTTCCGTCTCTTGTCAGCATAACTCTTTTGCCTGTCTCGCGCTGCAGCCATACGGTTCCGTATCTGTATAATTTTCTCAGTCGTCTCATGAATTAACTCGGGACCTGTTATTGACTATCACCAATTTCTGCCCAGCAAACCGGTGATCGACATTTTCTCCCCTACAACGCCTCGAAAGGTGCTGCTTGTATACTAGTGTGATAACTGTTGTTATAAGAGAATTCCACCAATGGCAGGTGAATTTCCCAGTTATTCCCGAAGTCAATCACACAAGCACGTAGCATATCCTCCAACGTCTGTATAGTACGCTCACTCTGACCATCCGTCTGTGGATGATATGCAGTACTCATATCCAACGTGTACCCAAGGATTTCTGCAATGATTGCCAAAATGTGACGTGAAACGAGCGTCACGGTCAGAGATAATTGAGATCGGTACCCCGTGTCTCGAAACGATCTCCTTGAGGTACAGGCGAGTTAACTTCTCCATCTTGTCGGTTTCCTTTATTGCAAGGAAATGAGCAGACTTTGTCAATCGATCCACAATAACCCATATCGTGTCACAACCAGTACTAGTCCGGGGTAGTTTAGTAATAAATCCATGGAGATTTGTTCCCATTTCCACATTGGAATCTCGGGTTGTTGTAATAGTCCGGATGGTTTTTGATATTCCACTTTCACCTTCGAGCAGGTCAAACACTTGCTCACGTACGTAGCTACATCCGCTTTCATGTTAGGCCACCATAGTGAGCCTTTAGGTCATGATACATCTTGTCGGATCCAGGATGTATAGAATACTTAGATTTGTGTGCCTCGCTCATAACTAAATCTCTCAGATTTCCATGAACAGGCACCAAAGTCTATCCATGAAATACCGAATTCATCCTCTTTCATCACTAGCTGCTTATCCATTCCCCTTAACAATTCAGAACCAATATTTCCACCTTAAAGCTTCCATTTGTGCCTCCTTAACTTGTTCGGCAGTTGGGTACTGATAGTAAGCTGTAAAGCTCGCACCCGTCGGGGTTTAGCTGTTTCCTTCCTGCTTAAAGCATCGGCAACTACGTTCGCCTTTCCCGGATGATACTTAATTGCGCATCATATCATTTAGTAGTTCCACCCAACGTCGCTGCCTCATATTCAACTCTTTTTGCTCAAAGATATGTTGAAGACTCTTGTGATCGGTGTAGATTGTGCACTTGGTACCGTACAAATAATGTCTCCAGATCTTTAAGGCAAAAACTACTGCGCCCAATTCTAAGTCATGGGTAGTTAGTTCTTCTCGTGAACCTTTAGTTGTCTCGAGGCGTAAGCTATCACCTTGTCTCGTTGCATCAAGACACAACCCAATCCTTGAATGGATGCATCGCAATACACCACAAAGTCATCTGTTCCCTGGTAATGCTAATATCGGGGCAGTACAGAGTTTTTGTTTTAATAATTGGAAAGCTGATTCTTGACTCTCAGCCCATTTGTATGTCGTTCCTTTGTGAGTCAAGGCTGTGAGAGGTTGTGCGATCTTAGAAAATCCTTCTATGAATCGGCGGTAATATCCTGCTAATCCAAGAAATTGTCTTATCTCACTTGGCGTTTTGGGTGTAGTCCAATTCTTTATCGCCTCAATCTTGGCAGGATCAACGTGTATTCCTTTCTCATTAACAATATGACCTAGGAATTGTACCTCTCTTATCCAAAAGTCACACTTTGAGAATTTAGCATACAGCTGCTCATTTTTCAACAGTTCCAAGATCATTCGTAAGTGCTCTTCATGCTCCTCCTTGGTCCTAGAGTATATCAGTATATCATCGATGAGCACAATGACAAACTGATCAAGATAAGGTTTGCACACGCGGTTCATGAGGTCCATGAACACAGCAGGTGCATTAGTCAACCCAAAAGGCATGACCAAGAACTCATAATGACCATAACGAGTACGAAATGCGGTCTTGGGAATGTCTTCTTCTCGAACTCTGAGTTGATGATAACCAGATCTCAAGTCATCTTCGAGTAATATAGCTTGATCCTTGAAGCTGATCGAACAAGTCTCGATACGAGGTAAAGGGTATCGGTTCTTGACTGTTACTTTGTTTAACTCTCGATAATCGATGCACATCCGGAATGTGCCATCCTTCTTAACAAAGAGCACAGGAGCTCCCCAAGGTGATGTACTAGGTCGAATAAACCCTTTATCCAGAAGCTCCTGAGTTGTGACGACAACTCCTGTAGTTCATTTGGTGCTAATCGATAAGGTGCTCTAGCAATCGGCTGCGCCGGGAGTCAACTCATCTGGAATTCCACTTGGCGGTGTGGTGGTAATCCAGGAAGATCTTCTGGGAACACCTCCGGAAAGTCGCGTACTACGGAAATATCCTCCATTCTCTTTTCTTCCTTTTGCTTATCGGTTACGAGTGCTAGGATAGCCACGCGGCCCTTTCGTAACAACTTTTGAGCTTTCATATACGAGATGATGCCTATCACAGCACCACTCCTATCACCTTTGACGTAAGAATTTGATCGTCAACCGGGATCCGTATGATCTTCTCGTGACATATGACTTCCGCTTGCTTGCTAGAGAGCCAATCCATGCCTATCACAACATCAAAACTCCCCAGCGTAACAGGCATGAGATCTATAGCGAAAGTATGACCAGCAAGTTCTATCTACAGTCGTTAAGGATATGCGTTACATGGATTTGCTTACCGTCGGCTAATTCCACAGTGTACTTAGATTCTAAAGCAGAGGGTATATCACTAAAAGACTACAGAATTTAAGGACACAAAACTCCTATCGGCTCCAGTATCAAATAGTACCGTAGCAAAACAACCATTAACGGGAATCTACAAGTAACAGTTGTGGGATCATTTAGAGCCTCACCTGAGCCAATGACGAAGGCTCTCCCTTTGGCTCCATCTCTATTGCCGCCATTTCCAGTGCCGTTTCCACCATTGTTGTTATTATTGCCATTGTTGTTGTTGTTCCCATGATTGTTGGTGTTGTTGTTGTTGTTGCCATTTCCGTTCCTTCTCAGTTGTGGGCAGTTTTGTTTGTAATGCCCTTCTTTCCACACTCAAAACAACCCTTGGGAGTTTCTTGAGGTTGTTGTGGCCTTCTCATTAGTTCACCATGGCAATCCTTCGCAGCGTGTCCAATCTTTCCACAACGTTGACACTTGAAGTTATCACACGTCCCACGTGGTGGTAGTTACACCGTGGGCATTGGGATGTCTGCCGCCGTAACCGCTGGGTCCTTGGTATTTGGGGCAGTTTGGTTGAAATTGCGGTTATTATCGAACCGCCGCTGTTGCTGCTGAACTGGCTGTTGCTGCTGTTGGGATTGTGTTGACCGCCAGACGATGATGATGATGATTTGTTATTGCTGTTGCTGGGAGCATCCCACTTCTTTTGTTGTCGGGCACGCTCACCACAGCGCCCCGTTTGGGTAGCCCGACGCCTTGCTCTACCGCCTGGTCAGTAAGTTTATGAGCAATCTGGATGGCTGCTGGATCGTAGTCGGGTTAGAAGCCGTTACCATACTTTGGATTTCAGGCACCAACCCTCGTATGTAGTGCTCGATTCTCTTATGCGTCTCATTTACCATCCTGGACACAATGTGGCCAGCTCATGAGTACGAGTTGTGTAAGCCTCAATTTCTGAACCCTTCATCTTGAGCTGCCAGAATTCCATCTCCAACTTTTGCACCTCATTTCGAGGATAGTACTCCACGATCATCATATCCTTGAACTCATTCCAGTGGAGTCCATTTGCCATCGCTTGTCCAAGCATCTGGACTTGCGCGTTCCACCATGACAGGGGTGCACCCTCCAAAGTCCCGGTGGCATACTTTACTTGATCCGCCGGTGGACAATTACATTTGGAGAAAACGGACTCAGTCTTCTCAAACCAGCGTACAAGCCCTACAACACCCTCTGTACCGTTGTAGGTGTGTGGTTTGCAGTCCATGAAGGACTGTATGTACACACTGGTGGTCCTGTTTTACACAAAACACGTTAATCAAACATTCCCTATAGTTATAAAGGATATCAGATTTGTTTTTCTATCATTGTTTACCTGCCGTTGACCCGCATGGGCAGCAGCCACTGCCGCCTGAACATGCTCATTAATTAGAGCAGCCAATTCCGCAGGAGTCATGTTAATAGCACCACCCCCTGTTCTCCGGTGCCACGTCCACGTCCGCGTCCACGACCACGTCCACGTCCACGTCCACGAGCGTCCATTCTTTTCACTTTATATTCACAATACAATAATGAGTAACATCATACACATTTAACTCATTGAGCGTAGTAAACAGTAAATGAAAGAAATAACATATCATCACAACCACAACATTCTTACAAAATAATAACCAAAGTAAATAAATTGCAAAAAAGCACAATGTATTTAGCAATGTCAAAATTGAAGTTGTCGTTCGTGTGGGGAAAACACCTTCCCACATAGGTTCAAAAAGAAAACACTACGTAGTCTAAGTCATATAAAGAAATCAATCGACAATGTCAGACCCGTCACTATCATCCTCCATCTCCTCCGGTTCTCCTCCTCGGGTCCCTCCTCGGGATCCTCCTCATCCTCAGAGTCTGCGGCAGGAGCAGGAGCTATAGCAATCTGGAGTGCTGCTAGTTGAGCTTCTAATATGGCAATCCTATTATCGGCTATGGCGTCCCGCTGTTCACGAGCAGTCACGCGTCCTTGGAGTGCCATAACACCATCTTGCATATGGTGACAACCGTTCAGCGTCTCCTGTGTTCTTCTTGAGTTCGTCCAATTGATGTCTCAGGTTGTACACCTCTTGCTGTAGTGTACAGACATCACCCGTGAGTCGTCTTACGCGATGCTGTTCAGTATCCAGTGCAGCCAATAGTGCAGCAATCAATTGCCGTTGGACTGCGCCGTTGTGGGAGGTGAAAGCATGGGTTGATTGGCATTGTTCCTAGTCCTTGGCTTTAGGACAGGTACGCGTCCCTAAAGCATGGGTTGATTGGCATTGTTGCCTCCTGTCACGACTTACCATGTCGTGACAATGATCAATAGGACAAACTGCACCGGTTGACCTCGAGTCACACAGGTGGGGCTCGTCAGACCAGTAGTACTACCCAAGTTTCCCCGCTATTAAATATTAACAATTCAAAAGTGTGAGGACTTTTCCCATGGTAAACATCACTATATTAATATATACACAACTTAAATCATAAAAGCGTTTGTATAAATACCAGTATGCTATCTCCCCCAAAAGAGATTAAGTAAAGAGTGGGGCATGAACTCACCTGATGTATGCCAAAGGTACTTAGGGTTTATTTTGAGAAACGAGAGGATAGCCAACCTTCACAGGTTACCTAGATCATGTGAGTACAAGTACGTGTAAATAAAAGAACATGTGAAACCCTAATCATACCAAAACCAAAGACTCAAGCTTCCAGACAAATAGACACGTTTGACCTAGTTGACCGTTTGACCGTTGGTGACATTATGAGTTATAATTCAAATAAAGCCAATGAGCACATACAACATACATGATTAACATTCAAATGGTATCATACGTATGCTATATCAACCAGGTGTATCACTTAGATAATCATACAATCAAGTACTATACAAGTCATGCGAATCTAGAACATTAACATCTCCACTAGCTACAATACAACAAAATGTCATACAAGGTTCAACCATTCATTACATGCCATGTGAAGCCACTCACGACTCACATCCCAAAACCCTGCCAATCCTACTAAGTAGGGGCCTCAGATCCGCAACGTGTTATATGATCATAACCAATCTTTAAGCATATGCATTGCATTCACAACATCACAACAATCAATTACCAGACCCAAGCATGATGTCCTACTACTACACAATACCCAAACCATACATGATTACCAATTCCAATTGTCACCCATGATTATCCAAACATGCCATACAACTAATTTAACACGTTCTATTACACTAGAATCCATCCTTGAACATATTAGCAAGTTCCTATCATCTCAAACATGATCACAACATCATACTTCAACGTTTACACAAATAAAGTTTCCCTTTTGGGAAAGAATGTCCAAAATCTATCAAACATCCAAGGTATGCATGAATTCATCAATAATATACCAATTCAAGCTCATACTAACATCTAGGCATGATCAACAACACTAAACACCTCAATCCAACAATCTTCATAAACAAAAGTTTCTACTTTTGGCAAGCTATGATCAACATCATCAAATTAAAGATTTCTAGCATTCATAATATCAATCTAGCATCTAATTATCATCATGAACCCATCCATAACATCAATCCATCACTAGATCACTACTACATGCAAAATAAAGTTACTATTCTTAGTAACCTATGAACAACGCATCAAAATCCCAACTTTCTTGCATAATCAACGTATTCTAACATTCATACAACCCAATAATCATCAAGCATCATCAACCAATCATCAACATCACTAATCAAGCCATTTTCGAATTAGGGTTTGCTTAACACCAAAATTCATGATCAAATCCTAAAAAACATATAATTCTTGCATAATCGACGTTAACTAACATGTATACAATCTAACTAACATGTTAACATCATCAAACAACAACCAATTCGACCCAACAAGGACCAATTTACGAATTAGGGTTCGGCCATGATGAACCCTTCACAAAAACTCGCAAAAACTAACCTTTAAACTTGTAATAACTTGCAATTGATGATTCCCACGAGATGTATGCCTTGAAATCGATCCAAAATCGCAAGTATTGTGTTGTTCTAGGCTGAATTCGAAGATGGAGAGGGATGAAGGGTGAAGTCGCGGCCGATGGGTGAGTTTAGGAGGTTAGGGTTTGTTTTAATTAATTTAATTTACATATTTACCCTTTAAACCCTTGTGTTTTGGTATTTTATAAAAACTAAACTTTAAACTCTTTGTAAAGTGTTTTTAACTTCATAATATAAAGATATAAACTTATAAAGTTCATTATATATCTTATCTTATAAAAACACAAGACATACGAATAAATAGACACGTTTCCGCGTTACGCGATAAATTCTTTAATTAATTGTTTATAAATGTGTAAACACATAAACATAACCCAATATCACATAATCACTTAGATTCACATCAAATTAACATCAATCATTATTATTAGGTCACCAACGTTCAACGACAACTAGTGTGTGCTCACGACACGTGTTTACAAGACTTAACGGAACTAACGGAGTTTGATAACGGAAATTTACCGGATGTCACATGAAGTTCTTTCTTGGGTTATAGGTGGATCAAACACCAAAGGGAATATTTCTACATTAGACCAAGTATGTAGGGGATATTCTCAGTCGGTTTGACATGGAGATTGCTTTCGCAACTGAGACTCCACTTTCTACAAACCATGATGTAGCACCCGACGAGAATGGTGATCTAGTTGATGCCACCATGTATCGAGGAATGATTGGATCCCTCATGTACCTCACTACCTCAAGACCTGATATTATGTATGCAACATGTCTTTGTTCAAGATATCAGGAAAAACCAAATGTTAACCATCTTATTGGGGTCAAAAGGATATTTCGTTATCTGAAGGGTACACCCACACTTGGTTTGTGGTATCCTCATGACGATGACTTCGAGCTTACCGCATATAGTGATTCAGATTATGGTGGCTGCAAGATGAACTACAAATCCATCTCAACAGGTTGTCAATTCTTTTGGAGAAGATTAGTCACATGGCAATGTAAGAAGCATACATTAGTTGCATTGTCAACTTGTGAAGCTGAATATGCTGCTGCGGCAAGCTGTTGTTCTTAAATCATCTGGATTCAACAGCAGATACGGGACTATGGTTTGAAATTTTCTAACACCTCTATATTTGTTGATAATTATGCTGCAATAGCTATTACTAAAAATCATGTCCAACATCCTAATACCAAACACATCGGCATTAAATATCACTTTATACGTGATTGTTTTGAAAAGAATCTAATCGGTGTTGTTAAAATAAATACGGATTTTCACCTCTATACAAAAGCCTTTGATAAACCACGTTTTCTATATTTGTTAGAGGTCAACATCATTAAAAAGAAAAGGGATATAATTCCAGACGATGAACAGGTCTAGTCCGATGCGTCAAGTCCAATTTATTTCATTCTTTTATTCCTTTTATTCTTGTTTATTTTATTTTATTCTTTTTTTCTTTCAATTTTTCGCCTATTAAAATCCAAAAACGCAAATCGTTTACTGTTTTAGAATTTTAGGGGGAGAATAGGTTAAGTTAGTATTAAAAAACGAGAGAGGAGGACAGGCAAGCTAATAGAAATGAGATCATATCCGAGAGATCGATTCAACGACTATGGAAAATGATAGTATACAGGAACAATGCATTTGGGACTTTAAAAGATTTAAATTAAAGTAGATGCAAAGTTCAAAGTACAAGTTTGAGAAGTCTAAGCAAAAATAAAAGGAAAAATGATAGTAAAACTAGCTACTACTAATATCATCATCTCCTCCATCATCATCAGTATCATCCTCATCAGCATCCTCATTATCACCATCATCATCCCCTTCTCTAATCTTTAGAGGCTCATCCTTGGATCCCTTGAGCCTCAGCATAAGCTTCTTGTTCTTTGCCTCCAAATCTTGTATCCTCTATATAGAGGATATTTGCATCTCACGTAGCTCTGTGATCTCCTGACTCTGAGCCTCAATCCTCTGTACAGACGAAGCCTGCATCTCATGCAACTCCATGATCTCTTGGCTCTGAGCCTCTATCCTCTGGGCTTGGGAGACATTGAGCTCCATCAGCTGATTAAGCTGAGTGGCTCTCTGCTCATTCGTTGCCAGCAGCTTCAGTTCTAACCGGTTCAGGTTAGCCAGCTGGTCCTCCAACCCAACAGATGGGAAAGAGGATCCAAAAGTAGGTAGGACCTGTGATGAGGTCCCGGCTCCGTGAGTGGTGGTGGTGGTAGTGGATGTAGAGTAGATGGGTGGTGAGATATGTACGGATGGTGAAGGGGTGGCTGTAGTGGTGACAGGTGGAGGTGTGGTAGTCATGGTGGGTGGAGTGGTAGTAGGGTGGTCGGTGGAATGGTGGTAGTGGTGGTTGTGGTAGAGGTAGTGGTGGTTGTGGTAGAGGTAGTGGTGGTGGGTGGAATGGTGGTAGTGGGGGCTGTGGTAGAGGTAATGGTGGCTGTAGTGGTGGTAGTGATGAGTGTAACCTCTCTCTCTTAGTATTCATCCCATGGGGCTGAGCCATCCTTTTCTCCTCATGCCTTTTGAGGAGGATGCTCCCCCAGGATGTTGCTGGGCTGATAGGGGCATAAGTGGGATCTGCAGCAGTCTCCCCAGACTCGCTAGGGCATCCTCCATCCTCCCGAATACCTCGTTCGGTGGCAACCACCCTGCTCCCCACAATACGAGTCAAAGGCTCCTCGTCTGTCTCCTCCTCCTCATCAGGATGAAAGTCCTAATGGAAACCAGCTGACCCTGCTATATCAGCAGTGGGGGCCCTCGATTAGGCGGGCCCTGTATCCCCACCATCACCACTATCATCATCATCGGAGTCATCATCCGGGAGCACAATCTGCTTGACATCCGAATCGCTGTCCTCGTGGCGCCACTTCCTCCTAGAGGGTGCCACATAATCCTCTCGGGCTAGATGCCCGAACAATCTCCTGACAGAGGGCTTCACCTGCTTCCCCCTGTACACCTTCATGCAGCCCAAGGTGGTATCATCCATCACCTCAAGCACTACTGCGTCCTCCTTCTCTTTGGGTAGCGACGGTAGCTTCTGATCAATGATCATCTGAATAAATCGAGGGTACATACAAAACCCCTACTTCCCCTTGCCCTCAATGTTCTCCACCAGATAGGTGAAGATCATCCTAGAGAAGCTGAACGGTGGTTCAGCACCAACGCCACATAAGCATTCTGGATCTGATCAGATAGCTCGTCGAACCTCCCTTATGCGAAGCTATGCACTTGAGAAGTACATGGGTGAGGTACTTAAACTGGGGGCAAAGATTGCTCTTGTTGAGCACACCTGCATTGATGTCCCTAGAGTACTTAGCCTTAGAAAGCAGCCTCCGACCGTAAGTGGATGTAATCGTGTGGGGCAATCAGCGTCATCTCCAAACTCTAAAATAGTCCGCAGATCATCCTTTGTGATCTCAATGGCATGGCCGAATATCAAGCTTCTGATGCAATGGGGCTCAGAGGACCTGTCCACAACAATACTTTCCTAAAAAGCCTGTTAAACTGAACGATAAGGAGTACATGGTGTCGAGATGGCTCAAAATATCCTAGATCTCTGTAGGAATGTGATGATGCCCGAGAACTCTGCAGCATTCCTGGAAGTCAAATCTAGGTGAGCACATATGTTGTGCTTAGTGCTCATGGTCCAGCGACTCGTCATCTGTTACACAATATAGATAAACATTAGAGTGTGTAATTGAATAACCATTTGAATTTCTTAACTTGAATCTTTCTATTCTATCGTGCGAATGAACTATGCGACTGAGGTTTAGTCGTGCGATTGAGCTCATATGCACGACTGTGCATGCGACTGGGCTTAGTCGTATGCTCTACCAAGCGGTTGAACCAGTCGTGCAATTGTGCCATTCACCCATCTCAGTCATGTGATTGAGCCATTCGACCGGCTCAGTCGTGCGATTGAAGTTCATCAGGGCGCCCATTCGCATGGCAGACTATTGGTTCATTCAGATTCAAATTTTGAGCAAATCGTAGTGTTAGACGTCGTGGTATGGCTCATTAGTCTTGCAAACACGTGCGGGCAAACATGATATGACCCATTTGACATTTGAAAACACGTGTGGTCACCTCAGACGTAACCTATTTGACATTGAAAACACGTGTGGTCACTCAGACATGACCCTTTTAAGTGATTAAATCCCAGATAAAATTCCACTATATAGTCTGACGATTAAAACTATATTTGACTAAAAATTGAAACAAAATAAAACAACTATAACTAAAGGATAAAATGAACGATTTTTGATTTTTGTGTTTGGTGAGGGGAAATTTTAAGATAGATATCTAGCAAATTTCTTTCTAGAACGTACTACTACTTCAAGTTATTGTGACCATAACGGGAACGATTCATTAGGAATCATACAGGTAATCAAATCATTCAGGACGTGTTACCAAAATCTTTTGATGCTAGATTCTTGTTCTCATCGAGAGTCATTAGCAAGTTTAGGAAATCGTACTAGTACTATAAGATGCACACATTGATTTGGACTTTCAAGAATTGCCGCCACGATGATTGTCAGTATACTTGTCCACTTAAATCCATACATAGACTTTTGACACAGATTGATGATACATTAGGTTTAATTATTTCAACCAGCATTTGTGGATCCCACGCTTATATGGTAATCAACATTCCTCAGGAGATTTTTGAGTGGGCTACAGGTATTTTGACAAGAAGAAACTATTCTCAAAGCTTTCAAAGAGAAGCCAAGCCTCAGGTCAGTGCCACCGCACTGCAGAGAGGTGGCAAACAACAATGAATTTTAGAATATCTAGGTTATGCTTATCCTCAGGTCAGTGTCACCGCATAGCAGAGAGGCATACAATCTATCTTCTTGTTAAAGCATATATTTTTTATTTTTGCACATAACACACCAACAACATTTGTTATTAGCTTGATTGCGTTTATTTTTCATTTTTTTCATGCTTTGCTCTTTTTGTGGTCATCCGCACACATTTGTGGCCTTTATTTGCTCGTTACCCCTTATTGGAAATAATTAATTGTGTTAACGAGTGATAAGATGGGAACCCATAGCTAGTTGAAAAACTTAGTTTGAATTGAAGTCACCAATGAGGTCTAATCATCTGTTGTGTTGAATCTACCGACACATTATGTAGTGGTCTAACAACCTCTAGATCTACTTTCTTTGTGTTACCTTAGTAGTAGCCAGTTTTACTATCATTTTTCCTGTTATATTGCTCAGACTTCTCAGACTTATACTTTGAATTTCACATCTAATTCAATTTAAATCTTTTAAAGTCTCAAATTCTTATTCCTGTGTACTATCATTTTCATAGTCCTTGAATCGGTAACACAGATACGATCTCATTTCTATCAGCTAGCCTGTCCTCCTCCCTTGGTTTTTCTTTATGTACTGAAATTAGAACAACTAAAACTAACACTAACTTTTTAACCTATTCTCCCTCTAAAATTCTAAAACCAAAAATCTTTTTGCAGTTTGAATTTTATTTTGAAACAAAAAAACAGGATTAAAAAAAGATAAAAATAAAAATAAAAAAAATAAAACACAGTGTCAGACTACACGTTTTCATCTTCTGAGATTACGTCACTTTTCTTTTTCACGCCATTAACCTCTAAGAGATATAGAAATCTCGGTTTGTCAAAAGCTTTTGTATAGAGGTCGGCGCGTTGAAAATCCGTATAATTTTAACCATATCGATTAAAATTTTTACGTGTCAGGACCATGTACGGACGGAGTACTAACTGATTTACGTGTATACCAACTCAAATAGTGTAGAATCCTATTTGACTGGCGATCCAATCAGTGAGAACGCACGTAGATCGATCTTAGAATGAATCTAAACATTAAGAACGATTGTAATACGATTTGTGCGTTCTATGAACTTGGAACAGGTCTCTAAGGTCTCTGGACGACTAGGGTACATATAGGAGTCGAAATATTGATATTGTCCCGTTTTTCCACGAATAAGTGGTATTTATAGGTTAGGTTAGTCAATCGTACGACTGGACCATTAGCATGGTTCAGTCGTGCGACTAAAGCATGCGACTGAGTCAATCACACGACTGAAGGTTCAGTCGTGCGACTGAGTCATCCGTATGTCTCAGTCGTACGACTGATCCAGTCTCCTGGTTCAGTCCTACAACTGGTCCATTATCATGAAGTATTCATGCGTATGGTCCATTCGCATGAAAACTTCATACGACTAAGTTTGAATATGTTTCTCAATCTTTACTGACTAAGATCTATTCAAACAACACAAACCTATATAGTTAGTTCAATATGCGTAATAAATAATAAACATTGAAACATACACTGAAACATTTAACATTAAGATCATCAATCACATATTATGTTTCATTCAACTCATACATTTCATTTACATTTTGGACATGATAGACATATTACATTAAGATTGTAAACTAGGTACATATGTATCAACACTTTCTTTTGCTATTGGTATTAGCCCATTCCTAGTTTAGGCTTGAATTAATAAGGTAGCCCACTTTCATAAAGGCTTATATGGACTTGTCTTCCGCTATATTTGCTGAGATTGATCAAGAGACATAGTCCAAGCCTAGTATGATGATAACTTGTGCTTAGGGATGTAATGAATTCTTTCCTTTTTTCATATGTTACTCTACGATCTAGGGTAAAATGGTTAGAGGAAAAGAAAGCAAACTAGACTGAAAGATGAGAAAGGAAAATGAAAAAAGAAAAGGATCTCCCTATTACTTTGAGAGGAAAATCGTTGTTTTTTCAATAGACTATGTGAGAAAGACAAGATCTAGGCAAGCCACCACATGTTCTCCCCTTTCCCTTGAATGATAGAACTACTTATCTTCTTTTAGGTAGCAGTCATATTTGAAAGAGGTTTGATGAGTATCCAAGTAAGAAATCAGAAGTTCCGATTTAAAAAAGAAAAGAAATTATATCTACCTAAGTTACTCTACGCTATCTATACCTTGTTATCCCATTGCTCCCCACCTAAAAGAGTTCCATTAACCAAGCCATCAGGTTGAAGATAAGATGGGATCCTTGGATCTAGTGGCTAGTGAATCACTAATCAAAAACATCTTTTATTAGATTCTTCATGGAATTGGTGAATCATTGATCAAAGAGTGAGCCGCCACAGGTTGAATGATTTGATGGGATCTATAGATGTAGTGGCTGGTGAACCACTTTTCTTCTTCCATAAAGATTCACACACAACTGAGCTTGAGTGGAACTAAACAATATTTAGCGAAAATAGAAATGTCAAATTTTTCTTGAGAAAGTAAAAGGAGGTTATTCAATGGCAATCACATCTTTCATTACTTTTCTTCCATTCCATCCTCTCATAAGAGGAAAAGTCTTTACTTGATCGAGGATATGTGATGTATATCCTATTCCATTGTGATCAATAAATTGACTAACATCTATCACTTTATTGTGAAAGACCTGAATGGGTCGTTCTACCATCAATACCTCTGCAGGATCGATGTTGGTCTCTCAACACCAGGTTATTTCTCAAACTCACTTGATCTCACTCAGATTGATAAAGCAAAATCTCTAACTAAGTTGACAATAATATAATAAGTAAATGAATACAAGAATATATTTTCAAGATACTTGTATATATTACTTCTCAATTCAGTATAACAAGACTCTTACAAGCATGACATAATGAGTTACAATGATAAACTATATGTACTACTGTCTACAACCGGCTATACTTAGAAAATCAGCTAGAATATACAACTAGATAAATACTACATTGCTAGAATTAAAGAATCTAAGGTAAAATACTATCCTAGATTAGGTAGTCATAACATGTACATGACTTACCTTTTGTTACTAACTAAAGTTGGTAATTGTACTAACTAATAAAAGGTAAACACTAGAATAAATTATGGTCAACTACAATGTAACATCTCGTATTTTCGTTAAGTTAAAAAGTTAACTTTGTTAAATTATTATAAGGACTAGTTGTGCCTTTTATGAAATTTGTGGGCTATTTACGTTTACTTGTTGGTTCATCATTAAATTTCTAATAAAAAGTTTTAATAATATAACTATTAAATTACAATAACACTAATATTCATAATAATAATAACCAAGATAATAATTATAATAATACTAATAGTAATGCTAAATAATAATAATAATATCAATAAAAATAATATAATAATAAAAATAATAATCATAATAGTAATAATAATAAAAAAATATTAACTTAAAAGCGTTTAAAACTTAATTAAGAACTTGGGGGTTGTTTTTGTTATTTTATAAACTTTAAAAACAAGGTTTGTACATAAAATGTTAAAACTACAAACAACAGGGACCAAAGGTGTAATTAAACAAAACCCAAAGCCCCACCCCTTCAATCCCGCATTTTCGGCCATCGTCGGCCGCCGGCGACCAACACTCCGGCAACCCCATAAATCGCTAAAAAACACTGATTTGAATGCCTAAACCGTTTCTAATCGCTTCGTGAGGAAGTTTTGAACCTTAAACACACTTTAATTCGAGTTTAAGGCGGGTAATGGGTGTCGTTTGGACTTGGTAACCACTGATCATCAAACGAAAAGCCTTCGACCATTAAACCTTAATAATACTCAATTCAATGAACCAAAACAATCCTCTAATTACACTTAACGTTTACTGTCCTCAATTGCATCTAAAACACACAAAGTTTACACCCCCAATCATCATTTTCGTCGCAAACCTGCATCTAGTCGAACATCACCCTCTAGAGTTCAAGAATCAAAACTGATAGAGGGCTTTTAATCTCATTCATCGGTACAAGCTTTCTGTAAAGTGAATTTGATTCTTATCGTCGTTTGCAATCGAATCCCTTCACGACATAACCACGACTTGTTCTACAAACTAAGGCTGACCATTTGAACTTGAACAAGTAAGTTTCATACACTAAAATGCTCAGTTTAATCTAGGGAGCAAAAGCCCTATGGTTCATTTTATTAACAACCCCAAATCCATGCTCAATTTGATCCCAGAAAAACCTAGGGTTTATCAGATTTGGGGATGTTTGTAATCTTTGCTTTTTAACATTAAGGGCCGAGACCTAACGCGGCCACGACCCTTAGTTAACTAGTTCCATACCACATCTCATACTAGAGGTCCCGGGTTCGAACCCGGCGACCTCCATTATTTATTTAGGATCTTTTGTAGCTTTCTAAAATATATAAAAATTTCTAAAAATTATAAAAAAACATTTTATAAACTTTATTTATTTTAAAACCATTTAATTATTCTTCTGTAATTTATTTATAAAAAAGATCCTTATATTTTTATTAATATTCTAAAGCTAATGACATAGTTAGTATATTTTATAAAATTTAGACTTTAAATACTATTTAATTTACACAAACTATATTTCAAATATTGCCTTTAAATTATTGTTTAAATCGTGTTCATTTTTTAATTATAAAAAATTTTTAAACTTTATAAATATTACAAAATTATTATAAATGTTATTCTTATTTCATATCTTTATATAAAATATAAATATGTTGTTCCCAAAAAAATAATTGATATTCCATTTGTTAAATATAATTGACAAAGCCCCAAACATCAAATTGAACGCTAGTTCACGATAATTCGTTAAACTTAATATTAAACTTTAACATTGTGAATATATATATTTAGGTGCCTTGTGACGATACATCTTGAAACGACGTTTTTTATTGATCTTAATAATCTTCATCATATACTTATTTGACATGTGAGTTTCCTTGCCCCTTTTTATGTTTTCAACACTTTTGGGGTGAACATGATACTATACATCATACACTTATAAACATTTGAACTTGTAAAGCACTTGCAATTCATCATTATACTTTTTCATGGTTATTTGTGTGTTGTAAGTGATTATATGAGATACATATTTGCTTGCAATCATTAACTATTGCTAAGATGTCATTGTCATACTTAGATTGATTGATGAAAACCCTTTCTTCATTTGCCTCACCTGAATTCCATGGAAAAAGTCCAGTTTTCCTATGGAACTCATCTCAAACTTTTTCTTTATGATGCTCTCAAAGTATTTACATATTTGGTCATTTGAGGAATCAAATTATGTCATCAACATAGACTTGAACGAGCAAGATGTCCTTTCCAGACTTCCTTATGAAAAGAGTCTTATCAAGGGTACCTCTAGTGTAACCATTCTTTAGGAGAAACTAAGACAATGTCTCATACCATAGCCTAGGTGCTTGGTGCAGACCATATAGAGCTTTATCCAATTCGTACACATAGTTAGGTTACTGTGGGTCTTCAAATCCAACAACAACAACAACACCAACAACACCAACAACCACGGTAACAACAACAACGGTAATAACAACAACTATGGAAATGGTACTGGTAATGGCGGCAATAAAGATGGAGCCAAGGGGAGAGCCTTCTTCATTGGCTCAGGTGAGGCTCTAAATGATCCCACAACTGTTACTGGTAGATTCTCTGTTAATGGTTGTTTTGCTACGGTACTATTTGATACTAGAGTCGATAGGAGTTTTGTGTCCTTAAAGTTCTATAGTCTTTTAAGTGATATACCCTCTGCTTTAGAATCTAAATACACTGTGGAATTAGCCGACAGTAAACAAATCCATGTAACGCATATCCTTAAAGACTGTAAGATAGACGCTATAGATCTTATGCCTGTTACGCTGGGGAGTTTTGATGTTGTGATAGGCATGGATTGGCTCTCTAGCAAGCAAGCGGAAGTCATATGTCATGAGAAGATCATACGAATCCCTGTTGATGACAAAATCCTTACCGTCAGAGGTGATAGGAGTGGTGCTGTGATAGGCATCATCTCATACATGAAAGCTCAAAAGTTATTACGAAAGGGTCGTGTGGCTATTCTAGCACTTGTAACCGATAAGCAGGTAGAAGAACAGAGAATGGAGGATATTCCCATAGTACGCGATTTCCGGAGGTGTTTCAGAGGATCTTCCTGGATTACCACCTCACCGCCAGGTGGAATTCCAGATTGAGTTGACTCCTGGCGCAGCTCCGATTGCTAGGGCACCCTATCGATTGGCACCAAACGAGCTACAAGAGTTGTCATCACAGCTTCAGGAGCTTTTAGATAAGGGTTTTATTCGACCTAGCACATCACCTTGGGGAGCTCCTATTCTTTTTGTTGAGAAGAAGGATGGCACATTCCGGATGTGCATCGATTATAGAGAGTTAAACAAAGTAACAATCAAGAACCGATACCCTTTGCCTCGTATCGACGACTTGTTCGATCAGCTTCAAGGATCAAGCTATTATTCGAGGATTGACTTGAGATCTGGTTATCATCAACTTAGAGTTCGAGAAGAAGACATTCCCAAGACTGTGTTCGTACTCGTTATGGTCATATGAGTTCTTGGTCATGCCTTTTGGGTTGACCAATGCACTGTTGTGTTCATGGACCTCATGAACCGCGTGTGCAAACCTTATCTTGATCAGTTTGTCATTGTGTTCATCGATGATATACTGATATATTCTAGGACCAAGGAGGAGCATGAAGAGCACTTACGAATGATCTTGGAACTGTTGAAAAATGAGCAGCTATATGCCAAATTCTCAAAGTGTGACTTTTGGATAAGAGAAGTGCAATTCCTAGGTCATATTGTTAATGAGAAGGGGATACATGTTGATCCTGCCAAAATTGAGGCGATAAAGAATTGGACTACACCCAAAACGCCAAGCGAGATAAGACAATTTCGGATTAGCAGGATATTACCGATGATTCATAGAAGGATTTTCTAAGATCGCACAACCTCTCACAGCCTTGACTCACAAAGGAACGACATACAAATGGAGTGAGAGCCAAGAATCAGCTTTTCAATTATTAAAACAAAAGCTCTGTACTGCCCGATATTAGCATTACCAGAGGGAACGGATGACTTTGTGGTGTATTGCGATTCATCCATTCAAGGATGGGTTGTGTCTTGATGCAACGAGATAAGGTGATAGCCTACGCCTCGAGACAACTAAAGGTTCATGAGAAGAACTATACCACCCATGACTTAGAATTGGGTGCAGTGGTTTTTGCCTTAAAGATTGGAGACATTACTTGTACGGTACCAAGTGCACTATCTACACCGATCACAAGAGTCTTCAACATATCTTCAAGCAAAAAGAGTTGAATATGAGGCAGCGACGTTGGGTGGAACTACTAAACGAGTATGATTGCACTATTAAGTACCATCCGGGAAAGGCGAACGTAGTTGCCGATGCCCTAAGCAAGAAGGAAACAGCTAAACCCCGACGAGTGTGAGCTTTACAACTTACTATCAGTACCAACTGCCCAAACAAGTTAAGGAGGTGCAGATAGAAGCTTTAAAAGCAGAAAATGTTGGTTCTGAGTCATTAAGGGGAATGGATAAACAGTTAGTGGTGAAAGAGGATGGAATTTGGTATTTCATGGATAGACATTGGGTGCCTATTTATGGAAATCTGCGAGATTTAGTTATGAGCGAGGCACACAAATCTAAGTATTCTATACATCTGGATCCGACAAGATGTATCATGACCTAAAGGCGCACTATTGGTGGCCTAACATGAAAGCGGATGTAGCTACATATGTGAGCAAGTGTGTTTGACCTGCTCGAAAGTAAAGGTGGAATATCAAAAACCATCCGGACTGTTATTTCCGATCTCAATTATTCCGATCGCGACGCTCGTTTCACGTTACATTTCTGGCAATCATTGCAGAAATCTTTGGTTACACGATTAGATATGAGTACTGCATATCATCCACAGCCGGATAGCCAGAGTGAGCGTACCATATAGACATTGGAGGATATGCTACGTGCTTGTGTGATTGACTTCGGGAATAACTGGGAAATTCACCTGCCATTGGTGGAGTTTTCTTATAACAACAGTTATCATACTAGCATACAGGCAGCACCTTTCGAGGCGCTGTATGGGAGAAAATGTCGATCACTAGTTTGCTGGGCAGAAATTGGTGATAGTCCGCTAACAGGTCCGAGTTAATTCATGAGACAACTGTGAAGATTGTACAGATACGAACCGTATGGCTGCAGCGCGAGACAGACAAAAGAGTTATGCTGACAAGAGACGGAAACCTTTAGAGTTTCAGGTTGGCGACAAGGTTTTGTTGAAAGTCTCACCATGGAAAAGCGTAGTTCGGTTTGGTAAACGAGGGAAGCTAAATCCGAGGTACGTTGGACCATTTGAAATAGTGGAAAGAATAGGTCCAGTAGCCTATCGACTAGCCCTACCTGATTCGCTAAGTGGAATCCATGATGTGTTTCATGTGTCAAACCTGTAGAAGTGCATAACTGATGAAACAATGGTTCGTACCACTAGAAGAAATTCAAGTGGATGAACAATTGCGTTTATTGAAGAACCAGTTGAGGTGATGGACCGTGAGGTGATAACACTTAAGGAAAGCAAGATACCCATTGTCAAAATCCGTTGGAATTCGCGACGTGGACCGGAATTCACATGGGAATGAGAAGATCAAATGAAGCTTAAGTACCCTCAACTATTCGAAAGGAGGATGCCAAACAGACGAAGGTATTGATTTAAATTCGGGACGAAATTCTTTCAACATGTGACAACTCATCCAAAACTCAATCGATTCGATTTCTGTGTGCCAATGCGATAGACCAGTGATGGAACACTCTCAACGATGTAACGCAAATTTTAGGGACAAAAATTCCTTCAACATGGGGATAATGTGACATCCGGTAAATTTCCGTACCAAACTCCGTAGTTCCGTTAAGTCTTGCATACACGTGTCGTGAACACACACTAGTTGTCGTTTAACGTTGGTGACCTAATAATAATGATAATGTTAAATTAAGTGAATCTAATTGATTATGTGATTATTGTGTTACGTTTATGTGGTTGCTGTTTTAAAATGTTAATTAGAAAATTAATCGCGTAACGTAGAGAAAAGTGCCTATTATTCGTAAGTCTTGTGTTTTTATAAAGTAAAATATATAATGATTTTCATTAGTTTGTAACTTATATTATTAAGTTAAATACACATTACAAAAGTTTAAAGCCTAGTTTTATAAAATACAAATTACAAGGGCTTAAAAGGTAAATATGGAAATTAAAATTAAAATAAACAATCCCAAACCTAGCCCACCCCAAATCGCCCGCAAAACACTCCTCTCTTCCCCTCTCCCATTCGAATTCAGCCTAGAATCATCAAGAAAGCATGGTTTGGATCGATTTCAAGGCATACAACTTGTGGGAATCATCAATTTCAAGTTAACACACGTTTAAAGGTTAGATTTTTACAAGTTTCGTGGGTTGTCATGGTGGCCGAACCTAAATTCATGAAGGGTCTTCATGGGTCGATTTGAGGTTGTTTGATGATGTAGTAATTAGTGGATTAAATACATGTTAGTTAACGTCGATTATGTATGAATTGTATGTTTTTAGTGGTTAATCTGGACTTTGATTGGAAGCAAACCTAATTCGAAATGGTAGGAGGTAAGGATGAGTGATGATGTTGATGAATGTTTGATGATTATAGGTTGTATGAATGCTAGGTTATATTGATTTTTCAAGAAATTGATGAATGATGTTGATGTTCATAGCTTACTAATAATAGTAACTTTATTGCATGTAATGTTGATTATTGATGAATTGATGTTATGGATTGTGTTCATGGGATGAGTTAGATGTTAGATTGTTGTTGTGATCATGGGAATAAGAACACATGTTAGTTCATACATTACTAAAGATTAGTACTTTTTAGGATATGAATTGATGAGTTATGATGTTGGATGTTGTTGCTCATGCTTAGATGATGATATGACTTGAATGGTATATATGAAGAATTCAAGAATGCATAGAATGTTTATAGATTTGGGATTGCTTCCCAAAAGGGAACTTTTTTATGCAATGTGAAAGATGACAGTTTGACATGTTTGGGATGTTAGGGATGTTAGTAAAGTTCACGGATGAATTCTAATGTGATAAACAGTTTAAATTAGTTGTAGGGATGCTTGGATAATCATGGGGATGTTTGGACTTTGATGATTCATGTATGATGTGATGTTAGTAGTTAGGACATTGTTTGTTTGGGTCTGGAAATTGATTGTTGTGATGTTGTTGAATGCAATGTACATGGCTAATGAATATGATTATGATCATCATACACGCATGCGAATCTGAGGCCCCTATGTAGGATTGGCAGGGTTTGGATGTGAAGTCGTGAGTGATTCACATGGCATGTGGTGAGTGGTTGATCCTTGTGTGACTGTTAGTTGTATTATAAAATAGTGGACATGTAATTTCTAGATTCGCCATGACTTGTATGATACTGGTTGTATGATGATCTAAGTGATACACCTGGTTAATATGCATACAATGATTTGTGTTGATGTTACTTGTATGATGTATGTGTATGATTACTTGAATGATTGACAAACATTTTTGTTTTAAAAAATAAAGTCACCAACGGGTCAAACGGGTCAACGGGGCAAACATGTCTGTTTGTCTAAAATCTTGAGTCCTTGGTTGTAGTGTACTAGGGTTTCACAGTCCCTAGTTACAGTACTCACTACGTACATGATCTAGGTAACCACTGAAGGTTGTCTGTCATTCTGTTGTCAAGTAGAAACTCTAAGTGTTTCTATTACGGTATCAGGTGAGTTCATGCCCATCTTATTTAATCTGTTGGGGGAGATAGCATATGGTAAATCACAAACGCTTATTATTCAAGTGTGTTATAATAATTATATAGTGTGATATCATGGAAAGTCCCTCACACTTGAGAAGTTAATATTGAATAGGGGAAGGAAATTTGGGTAGTACTAGGGTCTGACGAGCCCCCCCTGTGGACTCGAGGTCAAACGGGGTGCAATTGTCCCTAGAATGAACATTTGTCCACGACCTTTAAGTCGTGTTGACAGGATGGCAACCAACGTAACACGTCAGATCAGCGAAATCACTATGACATAATAGGATTGTTAATTGGACTAGCAATTTGGTTACAAGGCACTACTTGTATAACTGTATTATTAAATGTTTATGTTTGAATATTCTTTGACAGGATCAGTGATCACAAGTTTGATGTATCAGAATACAAAGCAGCGGAATACAAACAAGAATTAGATGAATTGTAGCAAGCAATCGATACTTGTAAGCATTAAGATCGCATACGGTTATAGGGAGAGAATATGTATTTCTGATTTCTAGGAATGTTTATAGATGTAGAATATTTCTAATCAAATCAATCATTCATCCATTCACTTATCTCCTTATGATTACAATAGGTTGTCACTCCTTATATAGAGTGCAACAATCACTGCTGTTATCACGGAAAGTGACAACTGGCAGATCCAATACAAAAATAACTAATTCTTAACAAACTACTGAAATGTTCACAACTACTGAGAACATATCAGCATGTTAAGTACAAAATATAAAACTACTGAAACTACAACGACTGAAGAACAAGCTCTTCAGTCGTTTTACAAAACTACTGAAACAAAAATATAAAACTACTGATATCACAACTACTGAAGAAGTACTCTTCAGCAGTTGTGACAAACTACTGAGGCTTCAGTACTTGATCTTCAGACTTTGACCTTCAGGTGTTCATCAGCTGATGACTTCAGTAGATATCATCAGCTGATGTCTTCAGTCTTTGTCTTCAGACTTGTACATCAGTTGTTGATCTTCAGCACTGGTGAACTCTTCAGCTGTTGTACTTCAGTACTTTGGTCTTCAGCTTCAGCACTGGTTCTTCAGCTGTTGAACTTCAGCACTTGTCAAACTACTGATGAGGCTTTCAGCAGTTGTTGTGATACCATGTGGGACTTAGAGGTTTTCTGATCTTGGCTCATTGGTTCTTTGGTCCAACAAACTCCCCCTGAACCAATGCAGCCAAAACCTCTAACTTATTTATACTCCCACTTATTGATGGCAAAATGTTGGTCTTTTTCCTTCTTGATCAGTAGAGAAGATGACCCATGTAAGCTCCGGCCTGGGAAGAAATCTCAAATATTTGTTTGGCAGAGTATGAATGGGAACTCTGTTTTGGGGAACTGGACACAGAGTTGTTATCCCATTCATGAGATTTACTTCCCCATAATGAGTCTGTATGACTCACGAACATAGGCCTCAAGGAGAACAACTTGTTCCTCCTGAGAGAGTTCTTCTGCTCCTCCTTCGAAGAAGAACTCTGGACCATAGTACTCTGATAAGTACTTCATGGTCCTGCCATTTTTCAGCTCCACCGTAGTTACCTCCCTATATACAATTCATCAGGATGGTTGCCTTCAAGGAGTAACTGGAGCTCATTCTTTGGATGTCTTCAAGCTTTTTATATAACAACCCCTTCTTAATCATCTTGTTTTCTAGTAAGGCTTGAGGGGTTTCTTTGCTTGGTGAGCTTTCTTGAATTCATCAATGATTTCCCAAGGTGAGACTACAACGGCCAACATGATGGTAGACTCTATTGTTTTTCGTACCTGGCCGTTGTATCTGTGTGGGATAGTTCTTTTATGGATTCTAGAACTCACCTGGGGTCTGGCCATACTCTCACTCTCTCCTTCTGATACTGAAAGGTGTGCCTGAGAGTGTACAGCCTTTGAGCATGCCCTTTCATGGCTTGAATAGATGATGACTGAGGAAATTCCTTGTCAACCATCTTCAACAGTTGCTCATCGTGCTGTTTCTGCTGTTCTTCTTCTTCTATCTTGACTCTGACCATTTCCCTTTGAGAGTCAGGTGTGATCATGGGTTGACTTCGGGGTTTTGGTAGCTTCAGAACAGCAGAGAGTGGCAGACTATCATCTTCATCCTCTCTTCTTCTTCTTCTTCCATCCTCAGCACCCTTCTCCTCCTTCTGGGTACATCACTGGATGATGGTTGGGTTGGTGAAGGAATTGGTTTGAAGAATGAGGATGTTTGGATTTTGGCTTAGAGGTTGGTTGGAGATTTGAGGGATAGGATCTGTTTGAGTGGGTGGAAGGGAAGGTTGATCTAGCATCTTGTAGTTAGTTTCGCCTTTGTGAGTTTAGCCATCTCTAACCTTTTACCAGCCCCAGCCTCATCAAGGGCTTCCACAATAATCCCTTTGTTGAATTGCTCAGACAGACAGATTCTGGTGGCTATAGCCAGAATGCTGTCCCTGGTCCATGCGCGGATCTCCATTAATGATCTTCCCAAGTATTTTGCAATAAGCGGATCATTATTTCCAACCTCTCTTTCTCAAGAGCATCATACCCTGCCCATCGGGTTTGTATCTCTTGTACTTCTAACCTTCTGATCTCACTATCCAGTGTGGCTGTGTCAAAACCCTGCCTGAAGAGTTGTTCAATTATTTTATCCATGGAGCGGCTGTGTGTGGTGTCAGCTTCTTTGACCAGCTCCTCCAAGGATTTGTCTTCAGCAGTGTGATCATCAGCACTTCTCTTTCGCTTGTGTAAGTGAGCAGAGGTTGCTTTTCTTTTCCTCCTCTTGGGCTTGCTTCTCTCCTTCTTTTCCTCGGATCTTTTCCTCTTCCTTTCTTTCACTGCAGTACTCTCCCCTTTTTGGTTGCATTGGAGGAAGGGGTTTGTACCGCAGAAAGAGTCTTTTGGACAGCAGCATCAACCAAGGGCTGTAATGTGAGGAAAGCCTCTCATCAAGGGCTTTGATCACTATATCAGTGATTATGGGTGTGATGAGAGGGAGGGAATTTTGGAGTACAGCACCTATTTGCTCAGGAGGGTTCTGTTCCTGAGAAGTAGGGCCTGAAGCAGAGGCAGGTGGTTGATTTTGGGGTGGCTCTGTGTTTGGGAAACCTTCAAGGGAAGGTGCCATCTGTGGGTGGATAGAGGCAGATGGTCTTTCTCCTTGTGAGAGTTGGTCAAGTAGGTTTTGCAGCTACTGACTTTCTCTTCAAGGATGTGTTTGGGCAAGAACATCATAGAAGAAGCCCAGGTCATCATCAGCGAAGCTGAATCACCTGACCTCCTGCTTAGAGCAGGATTTACATGCACTGGGTGTAGACCAGTTGGTGCATGTGCCCCTTGTGCTTGGTACTGGGGACTTCCAGCCTCAGGACAATGTCCATCATCAGCTGTTGCCTCTAGGGAGGTCTTAGCAATGTTACCAGCCTCACTCTGGTCATGTGCTGAGTCAGAGAGAGGTGGCAGCCTCACTAGATATTCTAAGCTCCTTGTCTACACCAGGAGATAGAATGGGAAACCCTGTGCTGTGGGTTCTCAGGTGCACTGTGTTCCTCCCCCTCAATTGTAGAGGTATTCCCAGTAGTAAGTGGTTTTGGGGAGGGGGTGAGGAGTGCAATTGAGTCAGCACTTGTGCAACTATTAAAGTTGGGCTGTGAGGGGCGGTTGTTTGGGGGTGGGGGATAGAAGCAGTGTGCACCTGGGGAGGATGGTGCTCTTCAATGGCAATCTCCTCAAGTGAGAAGATCCCAGATAGTAGGTGCCCCTTGGGTTGCTGCAGGCTCCTGTTGAGAGGAAGCCTGAGCGGCTGTGGCTGGAGGAGTCATTGTATCCACTAGGGGGTTTGGACTAGTGGATATATCCTGCGTTTGTGTTGCAGGGGCATCCTCAGGGGACTCAATTCCCTGAGTAGCCATTTTGGGTTTCTTTTGGTGGGTTTGGTGGGGACTTTGGATTTGGAGGTGGTGGCTGTGGGTTCCAGCTGCGTGGGTTTTCGCAGCTTGGCAGCCATTTTGAGTGTCCGGTCAGAGTTGTGCCGGGAGTATACTTCCGGCAGAACAGCCGTAGCAGGGACTCCCAAGCCAACAAGTCCCTCAGCATTAAGCTGGTCTGTAATAATGGCCATTATGAACCGTGGATATAGTATCCAACGGTTGGCAGTTAGTTTTTGAGCCATATCTTTGAGCTCTGAAAATTAATTCTGAAAAGTTAGTGGTTGTTGCTCAAGGATAGAATACATTACCTGCTGCCATTTGGTGGACATTTGATCCCAAGACGACGTCTTAGGGGCCAAACATACATTACCATGTGAAAAATCAGGCGCTCAGCGTCATTAAAGTGTTTCTTCATGATGGTGGTGGCACTGAGATCGCCTTGATATCCATGCTGAGCAAAGGATAGATCTATGGTGCCCTTCGGATATCCAGCAGGAGAAGTAGCATCATTCAGTTGAAGAATTTTACGGATTGTTGCAGGAGAGTAATGACTACTTCTTTGTTGTTGACGACTGACGGAGGGATGGTGTGTTGCTCTCCTCAGTGGTAACAGTAACGTTCATCCAAAATTGTTCAAGGATTCGGCATGTAAGATGGGGTTCAGAAGGAATGCCTTGTTGTATTGGGACTGAACCATAAGATCGATAGCAGTATCGAACTTAGTCCAGATCGGCGATTTTGTGAGGTAGGCAACACAGTTGTGTCGCGGTTTAATTTGCATAGACGCCATGGAGAAGAGGAAGTTTTGGAGAGGAACGTTAGGTTTGAAGAAGATGAAGCATGGAGAGCTCAGGTTAGGGTATTTATAGGGTACGGGTAGGAAACGACTGAAGGATGTGGTGTTAGTCATCAGTAGTTTTAAACGACCGTTGACATGGTATTATCCTTTCAGACGTTGAAACAGCTGAAGTCGTGGTGTTAGGCATCAGTAGTTTAGAAAACTACTGAAGACCGTGGTTTTGACTTCAGATGATTGAAACAACTGAGGACTTGGTGTTTGTCATCAGTAGTTATGAAACTACTGAAGACAGTGGTTTTGTCATCAGCTGTTGTAAACAACTGAAGACTTGGTATTAGTCATCAGTAGTTATAAAACTACTGAAGACGTGGTTTTGCTTCAGTTGTTTAGAATGAAACAGCAGTTGTACAAACGACTGAAGAGAAAGTTCTCTTCAGCTGTTTTCGTCAATTCTTAGCTTTTCAGCTGTTTCAATCTGTCCTCAACACATTCATCAGTCTTTTGGCTGATTTCAGTTGTTTCATAGGACATCAGTACTTATCTGTTTTTACTGATTGCAGTAGTTGTAACTGCATCAGTAGTTGTAACTACATCAGTAGTTTAGAACAGATGAAGTACTTCAGTACTTGTGAGACATTTAGCCTTCAGTAGTTATAAAAACTACTGAGGTTAAAAGAGCTCATCAGTACTTATATGTGACATAGGTACTCATGATCATCAGTATGAATTACTAAGATCATCAGTAGTTGTCACTTATTCTAGCTGCAGCATACCAAGCCTTAACACCAGGTTTTGGAAAGTTGAACTATCCAAAGGCTTAGTAAAAATGTCTGCAAGCTCATCAGCACTAGGCACAAACTTAGGATCAATCAGACCTTTTTCAAACAATCCCTTATAAAATGATGTCTGATCTCTATATGTTTGGTCCTAGAGTGCTGGACTGGATTTTTGACAATGCAAAGAGCTGAAGCACTATCCATTAACAATGGAGTCTTAGTCTCTGTAATGCCATAATCCAAAAGTTGGTTTTGAAGCCAGAGTACCTGAGATGTACAGCTTGCAGCAGCAATGTACTCTGCTTCAGCAGTGGATGTAGCAACTGAGGTCTGTTTCTTGCTCTGCCAAGAAATCAAGCAGTTGCCTAGGAATTGACATCCACCAGAAGTTGATTTCCTGGTCAACTTACACCCTGCATAGTCACTGTCAGAAAAAGCAACTAATTTACCAGAATGTCCGGTAGAATACCATAAACCTAGAGATGGAGTGCCTTGCAGATATCTAAAGATCCTCTTGACTGCAATCAGATGAGACTTTTAGGTGCAGCCTGAAATCTAGCACAAACACATGTAGCAAACATAATATCTGGTCTAGAAGCTGTTAAATACATCAAGGACCCAATCACATCTGTAAAGTGTTTCATCAACCACTTTACCTTTCTGATCTGAGTCCAGTTGTGTGGTGCTGCTCATGGGAGTAGAACAGGGCTTACAGTTTTGTAAATCAAACTTTTGCAAAAGATCTTTTGTATATTTGGACTGATGAATAAAAATTCCATCAGCCTTTTGTTTGATTTGCAACCCCAGAAAGAACTGTAATTCTCCCATGGCACTCATTTCAAACTTCTGTTGCATCAACTTTGTAAAGGCATCACACAACTTTGGATCAGAGGATGCAAAAATGATATCATCTACATAAATTTGAACAAGTAGATTATGCTGCCCAGCTTTCTTAATAAAAAAGTCTTGTCTATGGAGCCTCTAGTGAAATTGTTTTCCAGAAGAAAGTTTGATAATGTCTCATACCAGGCTCTGGGAGCTTGTTTTACCCATAAAGAGCTTATCAAGCTTATACACCCAATTAGGATGTTTATTGTCCTCAAAGCCTGGAGGTTGACATACATAAACCTCTTCTTTAACTTTTCCATACAAAAATGCACTTTTGACATCCATTTGAAAGACTTTAAGGTTTTGATAAGCAGCATAAGCTAAAAACAATCGAATTGCTTCCAGTCTGGCTACAGGGCAAAGGTTCATCATAATCAATACCTTCTTCTTGTGCAAACCCCTGAACAACCAGTCTGGCCTTGTTCTTAACAATAAGCCCATTTTCATCAGTTTTGTTCCTAAACACCCATTTAGTGCCTATTGCACACTTACCTGGAGGTAGAGGAACCAGTTCCCACACTTGCTGTTTCTTGAACTGAAGAAGCTCAAGCTGCATGGCATCAACCCATCCATTGTCCTTTAAAGCAATGTGATAATTCTTTGGCTCTTGCTGACTGATGAAGAGAGCATAGAAGCAGAAATTTGACAATTGACTTCTTGTTGATACTCCAGCAGTGATATCACCAATGATTTGAGACATAGGGTGATTCTTCAGATCTTGATACACAATGAGATCTGTGCAAGTGTTTGTAGCCGGTTCAGCAGCAACAGATGGTGATGGTGAATCATTTCCTTGAAACCAATCAGTGGATGGTAATTCAAAGGAAGTTGAATTCGAAGAAATCTCATCAGCATTTGTTGTGGATGGTGCTACTGGCGCTACAGGAACATCAGGTCTAGCTGAGTCAGGCAGCTGATCACTAAACCTGAAGAGGTGAGTACTGCAATCATCATCATCATCAGCAGTACCACCAGGTGGTGAACTGTTGACAGGAGCAACAGCAGGAGTTTGATAAGGAACATATTGCAGTATGTCCAAATCAAATAACTCCACAGGACTTTGTGGAATCTTGTCCTTTGGAGATTCATTAAACTTAACATGTAGAGTTTCTTCAACCATCTTTGTTCTGCAGTTGAAGACTCTGTATGCCTTGCAAGTAGATGAATAACCAACAAAGTATCCTGCATCCACCTTAGGATCAAATTTGTGGAGTTGATCCTTTGTGTTGAGAATAAAACAGGGACACCCAAATGCTTTGAAAAATGAAATCAGAGGAGCCAAATGATGGAGAACTTCATATGGAGTCTTCATCAACCTCTGATTTACTAAAACTCTATTTTGCACATAACAAGCTGTGTTGACAGCTTCGGCCCAAAAGGTCAATGGCAAACCTGAGTCAGCCAGCATGGACCTTGCAGCTTCAATGAGGGTCCTGTTCTTTCTCTCCACTACTCCATTTTGTTCTGGAGTCCTTGGAATGCTGAACTGCCTTTTGATTCCCTTTGAAAGATAGAAGTCATCAAGTGTATGATTTCTGAACTCAGTTCCATTATCACTCCTAATACACTTGACTGGAAGGGAATACTGCTTCTCAATGTACAGCACAAAGTGGATAATCTTCTGAGCAGCCTCATCCTTTGAATGTAGAAAGAAAGTCCATACAAATCTGGAGTAATCATCCACAATTACCAGACAGTATTTCTTCTTTGCCATGCTCATTACTCTCACAGGACCAAATAGATCCATATGCAGTAATTGCAAGCAGGCAGTGGACTTGGACACTTCAATAGGAGGGAATGAGACTTTGTGCTGTTTTCCTTTTAAACAAGCAGTGCAGGTTTCATCACAGTGGAACTCCTTTATTGGTAAGCCTCTGACTAAACTATTGTGGCTAAGCTGATTCATGTTTTTGAGATTAACATGACCAAGCCTCCTGTGCCACAGTTTAGATTCTTGAGAAGAGGCTTTGGAAAATAGGCAAGGATTGCCTTTGAGATCTATCTTCTTAGAGAGATCTAAGGCATACACTCTTCCTGTCCTGTTGGCTTTCAGGAGAGTGTGATCATCCAACACCTTGTCAATCAAGTGCAAAACTTTGGATGACAGAATCCTACAGTTTTGACTTGTGAAAAGGGCAACATGGCCTTTATCACACATTTGACTGACACTCAAGAGGTTGTACTTGAGATTTTCCACATGATTAACATCATCAAATTTGATTTCTCCATTGGAGACAAAGCCCTTACCGATGATGTAACCCCTAGCATCATTGCCAAAAGAGACAAATCCCTTCTTTCCTTGAGAGTAGTCATGAAGAAGAGAGATGTTCCCAGTCATGTGCATAGATCCCCCACTGTCTACATACCAGATGCTACTTTGGCATGTTGAAGAACCCTGCAATAATAAACAATCAGTTAGTTTTAGAGACCCAAACCTTTTTGGTTTTGGGCCTGGTCTCATCAATAGATGGTAAACTAACATGTTTATTTGTAACAACAGCCTGAGAAGAAGAAGATGGTGTAAAAGAGGAGTCCTTTGGCTTAGACCTCCTTTTCTGTGGTTTTAACATAGGAGAATCTAGTTGGTTAACTCTACCCAACAGATGTTGTACCATCATCACCAGCTGTGTCTGATTTTGTGATAAAGCTTTCAGCTCATCAGACATTGCTAGTGGAGTTAGATAAGGTCCTATGTTGCACCTTCTTCTTTGAGCACCCTCAGCTGTCACCTGTTTAACCCTTCCTTTTGGATTTCTTTAAGGACTTAAGGGTTACAGGATTTGATGTTGCTGATACAAATGTGGTCTCAAACTCAGTTTTCATTTTTACCATTTTCTCATTAATTTCTTCTTTTGTTTGAGTTTGGAACCTCTTTTGTACCAACAATCATCTGTAAGATGATTGAACAAACCACATACTTCACATGGTTTCTTCTTCATCTTAGGTTGATCATCAACTAAAGATGTGAAGCAACAGAAGACTTGTTCTTCAATGCTTTGGAAGCATTGGTTGCTTTCTTGACACCTCTTTAGTAGTCTTCAAACTCTTTCTACTGCCAGTTTTCTTCTCTTCAGTACTGACAGCAGTTGAAGTTTGAACTTCAGGTGTTAAATCCTGCTCTCCAGTCCTTTCAGGACCTTCAGGATTAACTCCTGAGTTGATCAACTATTGATCATGTGAATGTCAGCATTTGGACCATCAACATCAGCTGATAGGTTCAAAGAGGGCTTGATGCTGACTGCTACTTCTGATTGTGCTGTATCAGAAGGTAGATCACATGATGTGATGGATTGGTTATCACTCTCACCATCAGATTCTACCTCTGCTCTTGGGGTAAAATCTGTAGGTGGAGCAGTGTGATTGTAGCCAATTCCAAACTTCACATTTGAAGCAGATTGCTTACTAAGAAGCATTTCAAAACCTTTGCATGATTGTACCCATCTATCACACTCGACCTGGGTAACTGCAAGGGTTTCTTTGAGATCTTTGTACTTCTCTAGAAGTACATCTTCTCTAGCCTTATCATCAATTATTTGGCAATTCAGTTTATAAACCTCATCATTTTTATCTTTGAGCACAAACTCAAACTCAGCTTTGTTTTTGGAAATTATTTGTTCTAGCTCAATGTTCTTATTAATTAAAGCTACATTTGCTTCTCTAATGGAAGCAAATGCTGCTATGCATTGTTCAGAACATAATTTGGCTTTTGCCTCAGAGGATACCTGTGATACCTGAGGTGTAGAGGCATTGGAAAATGAAGTATCAGCAGACTCCAAAGCCATAAGAGCTAGATTTCCAAAGGGACTGTCACCACCATGTTGACCAGCACCTGAGAACAGTTGATCATGACCAGACAAGTCATCTGGTAAACTGCTCCAGTCAACAACTCCTGGGGTGAAGAAGCTGTGTTGTTGAGATTGAGGTGTTGATGAGATAGGGAAGGCTGAGGTTCTGGTAATGCATGAGGTTGTGGTGTCATAGGAACTTGAACTTGATTTGACTGTGGCATGTAATAACAGGGTACTGATATGGCATTTGACCCTGAGGAACAAAATATGCCGGAGATTGTTGTTGAGGATGATGACTAGAGTGACAGGATGTTGCCCTCTGTGTTGTTGACTATTGCCAGGAAAAGTCACAAAGGGTGCAGTAGAGATGATCCAGTTGATCTACACTCTCTTGCAAAGTGTCCAAGCCGTTGGCATTTGTGACACCTCAACTTGCTCTTGTCAAAACCAACTTTGGTTTTGCCAGAGAGTCCTGGGAATTTTCTTCCAGTTCTTTTGTAGAACTTCTGAGATCTGATATTTATCAAGGCCATTTGGCTCAAAATATCCATCTCTTCTAAGTCATCATCAGCAATCCCCTTGAGATCATCCATAATGAAACATAGATTGTCATTATTACACCAGTAAACTGACCATCAACACTTACAAATGCAGAATCAGAAGTGCTTGAAGAGAAATTAATATGCTCATCATACTGGCATTCAGATGAAGCATATTCTGACTCATGACCCACCAAGGCAGTGTTGCCTTGTATAAAGTCTTCAGTGAGCTTTCCAGATGAAGACAGCTTTCTCTTCTGTTCTATCTCTCTCTCAAAAGTGAGCAATTTCCCATGGAGTTGGGTGAGAGATAGTTTGTCCAAACTTGCACTGGAGCGTAGGACAATAGTATATGTGTCCCATCTCTCAGGCAGTGATCTGAGAAATCTGTTATTCATCTGAATATTGGTGTATTCAAGTTTGACCATTTTTAGTTCAGAGATCAAAACAAGAAAACGCTCATATTGTTGAGTCAGTGTCTCACCCTTTCTATGAGAGAATGTCTCATATTGTTGGGCAAGAATTTCTCTATTATTTGCCAAGACCTCATCTGTTCCTCCAAATTGTTCTTTCAAAGCAATCCAGAGGTCATGGGCAGTTTCATGATGCATTAGCCCAGAATAGATTTCATTGGGCAAGCCATGGCCAGAATTCCATGGGCTTTTGCATCAATCTCAAGCAACTTCTTATCCTCATCTGAGTATTGCTCCCTCCTCTTCGGAACCATTTGATTGGTTTCCGGGTTATTCACCATAGGCTTGTGTGGACCATGTACCACTGATGTCCAACACCCTGCGCTGTTAACAGACAGGTGATGGAGCATACGTCTTTGCCATATGTTATACTCATTCCTAACCAGCATAGGTGGCTTGGTTGAGGAACCAGTATTGTGAGGATCATTGGAAGGAGTGGTCATTTTCAGTTCAAAAACAGTTAGTTCAAGTTTTAAAAAGTTTTAGACAACCACAACAAACTCAATGAGAACCAAGAAAAGATCTCAGGATGAATGAGCAGAAATACAGAAAATTCAATCTCTATAACCGTTTCTTGCAAAAACAAAAGCTAATTCAATCAAACTTAGATCTTGAATAGCAGTTTCAATGATCAATTATTAGATCGATCAATGATTAACCTGCTCTGATACCATTTGACAGGATCAGTGATCACAAGTTTGATGTATCAGAATACAAAGCAGCGGAATACAAACAAGAATTAGACAAATTGTAGCAAGCAATCGATATGTAAGCATTAAGATCGCATACGGTTATAGGGAGAGAATATGTATTTCTGATTTCTAGGAATGTTTATAGATGTAGAATATTCTAATCAAATCAATCATTCATTCCATTCAATTACTCATCCTCATTGATTACAATAGGTTGTCACTCCTTATATAGAGTGCAACAGTCACTGCTGTTATCACGGAAAGTGACAACTGGCAGATCCAATACAAAAATAACTAATTCTTAACAAACTACTGAAATGTTCACAACTACTGAGAACATATCAGCATGTTAAGTACAAAATATTAAAACTACTGAAACTACAACGACTGAAGAACAAGCTCTTCAGTCGTTTTCAAAACTACTGAAACATAAAATATAAAACTACTGATATCACAACTACTGAAGAAGTACTCTTCAGCAGTTGTGACAAACTACTGAGGCTTCAGTACTTGATCTTCAGACTTTGACCTTCAGGTGTTTCATCAGCTGATGACTTCAGTAGATATCATCAGCTGATGTCTTCAGTCTTTGTCTTCAGACTTGTACATCAGTTGTTGATCTTCAGCACTTGTGAACTCTTCAGGTGTACTTCAGTACTTTGGTCTTTCAGCTTCAGCACTTGGTCTTCAGCTGTTGTACTTCAGCACTTGTCAAACTACTGATGAGGTTCAGCAGTGTTGTGATACCGTGTGGGACTTAGAGGTTTTCTGATCTTGGCTCATTGGTTCTTTGGTCCAACACTCTTGAACTCACCAAACATTTGTTGACATTTTAGTATGCTATCTCGGTCATTAGCTTGCTTGCATGGAGCAATAAGGGTTCACTTGCATTTAAGACTCGTTCTTCAAAGAAATTTTTAGCTTTTAATGAGTATGTTACTCTTGGGTTGGCATGTTTTGTCATAGTATACATTTTTATTTCTTGGGGTTGTTTTTAAAACACTTATACACAGTTAAGGTTTGTACTTGGTTGATTTATTTTAAGTTATGCATATAGAGCGTTCTGAGTAGCTATTGACTTTCCTGGTTTGTTCAATGCCTCGCGGTAAAACTCCGCATGTGGATTTTGAGGGGTGTGACAGATGGTATAAGAGCCATTGGTTATAGGGAACCAGGTTTCATACACACTAACTTAAATGCACACAGTTAATTAGTACATGTGCCTTATTCTCTCTACTGTATATCACTTTGGCATACACGTCACACTCTCTGTAGCATGGCATCGTCATCGAGAGCTCGGGTAAGCGACCTGATCATCTCACGATCTGAATCCCCACCTCCCGCACCTGTACCTGACAATGGATTCGATTGGCCCCGACTGGCTTTTCCTCGAGAGGAGATTGACTGGGATCAACCCTTTGCATTGATGAGGCGTGACCCTCCACGAGACTGGCGTTTCTATCCTAGATTCGTTGATCATATGATGTTTAGGGAGTGCGTACCTGTCCCGAGGCGCAGGACTAGGAACAATGCCGACCAACCAATGCCTTCACTCCCACGGACGGTGCAGTCAACGAGCAACTGATTGCTACACTAGTGGCTGCACTGGACACTGAGCAGCATCGAGTCAGGCGGCTCACGGTGATGTCTGTACACTGCAGCAAGAGTGTACAAACTGAGACATCAACTGGATGAACTCGAGTAACAACACGGGAAGACCCTAAACGTGTGTCACCATATGCAAGATGGTCTCATGGCACTCCAAGGGTGCGTGACTGCTCGTGAACAGCGGGACGCCATAGCCGATAATAGGATTGCCATTTTAGAAGCTCAACTAGCGGCACTTCAGATTGCTATAGCTCCTACTCCTGCAGCAGACCCTGAGGATGAGGATACCGAGGAGGGACCCGAGGAGGAGGAACCGGAGGAGATGGAGGATGACAGTGATGGGTCAGATGTTGTCGATTGACTTCTTTATATGACTTAGACTACGTAGTGTTTTCTTTTTGAAACCTATGTGGGAAGGGTTGTTTCCCCACACGAACGACAAACTTAAATTTTGACATTGATAAATACATTGTGACTCATTTACAATTTATTTACTGGGTTATTATTTTTGTTATGAATGTTGTGGTTGTGATGATTCATTATTTCTCTTATTTACTGTTTACTGTGTTTCAATGAGATAAATGTGTTTGATGTTACTCATTATTGTATTTGTGAATGTAAAGTGAAAAGAATGGACGCCCGTGGACGTGGACGTGGACGTGGTCGTGGACGCGGACGTGGACGTGGCACGGAGAACAGGGCCTTGGTGCTATTAACATGACCCCGCATAATTAGCTGCTCTAATTAATGAGCATGTTCAGGTGACAGTGGCTGCTGCCCACGTGGGTCAGCCAGCAGGTAAACAATGATAGAAAGATAAATCTGATATCCTTCATAACTATATGGGATGTCTGATTAATGTGTGTTGTGTTAAAACATGACCACCAGTGTGTACCTACAAGTCCTTTATGGACTGTAAACCACACACCTATAGCGGTACAGAGGGTGCTGTAGGGCTTGTACGATGGTTCGAGAAGACTGAGTCTGTTTTCTCCAAATGTAACTGTCCACCTGTGGATCAAGTGAAGTATGCCACCGGCACTTTGGAGGGTGCTTCTCTGTCTTGGTGGAACGCGCAAGTCCAGATGCTAGGACAAGCGATGGCGAATGGACTTCCATGGGAAGAGTTCAAAGCAATGATGACTGAGGAGTACTGTCCTCGCAACGAAGTGCAGAAGTTAGAGATGGAGTTCTGGCAATTGAAGATGCAGGGCTCGGAAATCGAGGCTTACAGCACCAGAACCCATGAATTAGCAACTTTGTGTCCGGGAATGGTGAATGAGGTGCATAAAAGGGTAGAGCATTACATACGGGGATTGGTACCCGAAATCCAGAGTATGGTAACTGCTTCCAACCCCGCCACAATTCAGCAAGCCATCCAGCTAGCTCACAGGCTAACTGACCAAGCCGTGGAGCAAGGACGTCTACCCAAACAGTGCGATGTGGCAAGCATTCCTGACAACAAAAGAAAGTGGGATAATGCCAACAACACCAAAGCATCATCATCTTCTAGCGGTCAACCTCAACCTCAACAGCAACAACAGCCGGTTTAGCAGCAACGGAGGTTCGACAATAACCGTAACTTCAACCAAACGCCTGCAAATAATCAAGGACCCAGTGGTTGTGGTGGTAGACATCCTAAGTGCACTCGGTGTAATTACCATCATGTGGGAAGGTGTGATAGCTTCAAGTGTCAACGTGTGGAAAAATTGGACACGCTGCTAAGGATTGTCGTGGTGAGCTGGTAAGGATGCCATAACAACCTCAAGAAACTCCCAAGGGTTGTTTTGAATATGGGAAAGAAGGGCATTACAGGCGAAACTGCCACAACTAAGGAGAAATGGTAATGGCAACAATAACAACAACAACAACAACAACAACACAACACCAACAACCACGGTAACAACAACAACAAGGGTAATAACAACAACGGTGGAAATGGTACTGGTAATGGCGGCAATAATGATGGAGCCAAGGGGAGAGCCTTCGTCATTGGCTCAAGTGAGGCTCTAAATGATCCACAACTGTTACTGGTAGATTCTCTGTTAATGGTTGTTTTGCTACGGTACTATTTGATACTGGAGCCGATAGGAGTTTTGTGTCCTTAAAGTTCTGTAGTCTTTTAAGTGATATACCCTCTGCTTTTGAATCTAAATACACTGTGGAATTAGCCAATGGTAAACAAATCCATGTAACGCATATCCTTAAAGAGTGTAAGATAGAACTTACTGGTCATACTTTCGCTATAGATCTTATGCCTGTTACGCTGGGGAGTTTTGATGTTGTGATAGGCATGGATTGGCTCTCTAGCAAGCAAGCGGAAGTCATATGTCATGAGAAGATCATACGAATCCCTGTTTCTGACAAAATCCTTATCGTCAGAGGTGATAGGAGTGGTGCTGTGATAGGCATCATCTCATACATGAAAGCTCAAAAGTTAATACGAAAGGGTCGTGTGGCTATTCTAGCACTTGTAACCGATAAGCAGGCAGAAGAAAGGAGAATGGAGGATATTCCCATAGTACGTGATTTTCCGGAGGTGTTTCCAGAGGATCTTCCTGGATTACCACCTCATCGCCAAGTGGAATTCCAGATTGAGTTGACTCCTGGCGCAACTCCGATTGCTAGGGCACCTTATCGATTGGCACCAAACGAGCTATAAGAGTTGTCATCACACTTCAAGAGCTTTTGGATAAGGGTTTTATTCGACCTAGCACATCACCTTGGGGAGCTCCTGTCTTTTTGTTAAGAAGAAAGATGGCACATTCCGGATGTGCATCGATTATAGAGAGTTAAACAAAGTAACAGTCAAGAACGATACCCTTTACCTCGTATCGACGACTTGTTCGATCAGCTTCAAGGATCAAGCTATTATTCGAAGATTGACTTGAGATTGGTTATCATCAACTTAGAGTTCGAGAAGAAGACATCCCAAGACTGTGTTTCGTACTCGTTATGGTCATTATGAGTTCTTGGTCATGCCTTTGGGGTTGACCAATGCACCTGTTGTGTTCATGGACCTCATGAACCGCATGTGCAAACCTTATCTTGATCAGTTTGTCATTGTGTTCATTGATGATATACTGATATATTCTAGGACCAAGGAGGAGCATGAAGAGCACTTACGAATGATCTTGGAACTGTTGAAAAATGAGCAGCTATATGCCAAATTCTCAAAGTGTGACTTTTGGATAAGAGAAGTGCAATTCCTAGGTCATATTGTTAATGAGAAGGGGATACATGTTGATCCTGCCAAAATTGAGGCGATAAAGAATTGGACTACACCCAAAACGCCAAGCGAGATAAGACAATTTCTGGGATTAGCAGGATATTACCGATGATTCATAGAAGGATTTTCTAAGATCGCACAACCTCTCACAGCCTTGACTCACAAAAGAACGACATACAAATGGAGTGAGAGCCAAGAATCAGCTTTTCAATTATTAAAACAAAAGCTCTGTACTGCCCCGATATTAGCATTACCAGAGGGAACGGATGACTTTGTGGTGTATTGCGATTCATCCATTCAAGGATTGGGTTGTGTCTTGATGCAACGAGATAAGGTGATAGCCTACGCCTCGAGACAACTAAAGGTTCATGAGAAGAACTATACCACCCATGACTTAGAATTGGGTGCAGTGGTTTTTGCCTTAAAGATCTGGAGACATTACTTGTACGGTACCAAGTGCACTATCTACACCGATCACAAGAGTCTTCAACATATCTTCAAGCAAAAAGAGTTGAATATGAGGCAGCGACGTTGGGTGGAACTACTAAACGAGTATGATTGCACTATTAAGTACCATCCGGGAAAGGCGAACGTAGTTTCCGATGCCCTAAGCAAGAAGGAAACAGCTAAACCCCGACGAGTGTGAGCTTTACAACTTACTATCAGTACCCAACTGCCCAAACAAGTTAAGGAGGTGCAGATAGAAGCTTTAAAAGCAGAAAATGTTGGTTCCGAGTCATTAAGGGGAATGGATAAACAGTTAGTGGTGAAAGAGGATGGAATTTGGTATTTCATGGATAGACTTTGGGTGCCTATTTATGGAAATCTGCGAGATTTAGTTATGAGCGAGGCACACAAATCTAAGTATTCTATACATCCTGGATCCGACAAGATGTATCATGACCTAAAGGCGCACTATTGGTGGCCTAACATGAAAGCGGATGTAGCTACATATGTGAGCAAGTGTTTGACCTGCTCGAAAGTAAAGGTGGAATATCAAAAACCATCCGGACTGTTACAACAACCTGAGATTCTAATGTGGGAATGGGAACAGATCTCCATGGATTTTATTACTAAGCTACCCCGGACTAGTACTGGTTGTGACACGATATGGGTTATTGTGGATCGATTGACAAAGTCTGCTCATTTCCTTGCAATTAAGGAAACGGATAAGATGGAAAAATTAACTTGACTGTACCTTAAAGAGATCGTTTCGAGACACGGTGTACCGATCTCAATTATTTCCGATGGAAAAATTAGCTCATTTCAAGTCACATTTCTGGCAATCATTGCAGAAATCTTTGGGTACACGATTAGATATGAGTACTGCATATCATCCACAGACGGATGGCCAGAGTGAGCGTACCATACAAACGTTGGAGGATATGCTACGTGCTTGTGTGATTGACTTTGGGAATAATTAGGAAATTCACCTGCCATTGGTGGAGTTTTCTTATAACATCAGTTATCATACTAGCATACAGGCAGCACCTTTCGAGGCGCTGTATAGGAGAAAATGTCGATCACCAGTTTGCTAGGCAGAAATTAGTGATAGTCAGCTAACAGGTCCCGAGTTAATTAATAAGACAACTGAGAAGATAGTACAGATACGAAACCGTATGGCTGCAGCGCGAGACAGACAAAAGAGTTATGCTGGCAAGAGACGGAAACCTTTAGAGTTTCAGGTTGGTGACAAGGTTTTGTTGAAAGTCTCACCATGGAAAGGCATAGTTCGGTTTGGTAAACAAGGGAAACTAAATCCGATGTACGTTGGACCATTTGAAATAGTGGAAAGAATAGGTCCAGTAGCCTATCGATTAGTCCTACCTGATTCGCTAAGTGGAATCCATGATGTGTTTCACGTGTCAAACCTGAAGAAGTGCATAACTGATGAAACAATGGTCGTACCACTAGAAGAAATTCAAGTGGATGAACAATTGCGTTTTATTAAAAATCAGTTGAGGTGATGGACCGTGAGGTGAAAACACTTAAGCAAAGCAAGATAGCCATTGTCAAAATCCGTTGGAATTCACGACGTGGACCGGAATTCACATGGGAACGAGAAGATCAAATGAAGCTTAAGTACCCTCAACTATTCGAAAAGATGATGCCAGCAGACGAAGGTATTGATTTAATTTCGGGACGAAATTTCTTTCAACATGGGGATGATGTGACAACTCATCCAAAACTCACTCGATTTCGATTTCTGTGTGCCAATGCAGTGGACCAGTGATGGAACACTCTCACCATGTAACGCAATTTTCGGGACGAAAATTCTTTCAACATGGGGATAATGTGACATCCGGTAAATTTCAGTTACCAAACTCCGTTAGTTCCGTTAAGTCTTGCGTACACGTGTCGTAAACACACACTAGTTGTCGTTTAACGTTGGTGACCTAATAATAATGAATAATGTTAAATTAATGAGAATCTAATTGATTATGTGATTATTGTGTTATGTTTATGTGTTTGCATGTTTTAAAATGTTAATTAGAAAATTAATCACGTAACGTGGAAACGTGCCTATTTATTCGTAAGTCTTGTGTTTTTTATAAAGATAAAATATATAATGATTTTCATTAGTTTGTATCTTTATATTATTAAGTTAAAAACACTTTACAAAGAGTTTAAAGCCTAGTTTTTATAAAATACAAATTACAAGGGCTTAAAGGGTAAATATGGAAATCAAAATTAAACAAAACACCCAAACCCTAATTCCCACCCCCCCCCATTCGGCCGCAAACACCCACACACACCCCTCCCTTGCGAAATCAGCCAAGAACAAGCAAGAGAACTTGAAATTGGATCGATTTCAAGGGTTACTACACGTTGGAATCATCAATTGCAAGTTAACTCGTGTTTAGAGGTTAGATTTTACATGTTTTGTGAGACTTTTCATAAGGGCCGAACCTAGTTGCAAAATTGGTGTTCCTGGAGTCGAATTTGATGTTGTTAGTACGTTAGTTAGATTGTATACATGTTAGTTAACATCGATTATGTATGAATTGTATGTTTTTAGCGGTTTAATCATGGACTTTTATGGAAGCAAACCCTAATTCGAAAATGGTAGGATAATGGATGAATGATGATTGTTTGATGAATTTTTGATGATTAATAGGTTGTATGAATGCTAGGTTACATTGATTTTGCAAGAAATTGATGAATTGATGTTGATGTTCATAGCTTACTAATAATAGTAACTTTATTTTGCATGTAATGTTGAATTATTGATGAATTGTTGTTATGGATGTGTTCATGGTGATGATTAGATGTTAGATTGTGTTGTGATCATTGGGAATTCAAGAACACATGTTATAGTTCATACATTACTAAGATAGTAACTTTTTAGGATATGAATTGATGAGTTATGATGTTTGGATGTTATTGATCATGCTTAGATGATGATATGAACTTGAATTGTATATTATTGATGAATTCATGATGCATAGGATGTTTAATAGATTTTGGGATGTGCTTTCCCAAAAGGGAAACTTTATTTATGCAAAATGTGAAGATGATAGTTTGAACATGTTTGGGATGTTAGGAGCATGTTAGTAAGTTCACGGATGAATTCTAATGTGATAGAACATGTAAATTAGTTGTATAGGATGCTTGGATAATCATGGGTGATGTTTGGACTTTGATGATCATGTATGATGTTGATGTTGATTAGTAGTTAGGACATTGTGTTTGGGTCTGGAAATTGATTGTTGTGATGTTGTTGAATGCAATGTACATGGCTAATGAATATGATTATGATCATCATACACGCATGCAAATCTGAGGCCCCTACTTAGTAGGATTGGCAGGGTTTAGGATGTGAAGTCGTGAGTGACTTCACATGGCATGTGGTGAGTGGTTTGATCCTTGTGTGACATGTTAGTTGTGTTATAACTAGTGAACATGTTAATGTTCTAGATTCGCATGACTTGTATGATACTTGGTTGTATGATGATCTAAGTGATACACCTGGTTAATATAGCATACATATTATCTGTGTGAATGTTAACTATGTATGATGTATGTGTATGATTACTTGAATGGTTTACAACACATAAAGTCACCAACGGGTCAAACGGGTCAACTGGGTCAAACATGTCTGTTTTGTATGAAATCTTGAGTCCTTGGTTGTAGTGTACTTAGGGTTTCACATGTTCCCTATTTACACGTACTCACGTACTTATATGATCTATGTAACCACTGAAGGTTGTTTGTCCATTCTGTTTGTCAAGTAGAACTCTAAGTGTCTATTACGCGTATCAGGTGAGTTCATGCCCCACTCTTTATTTAATCTCTTTTAGGGGAGATAGCATACTGGTAAATCACAAACGCTTTATATATTCAAGTTGTGTATAATATTATATAGTGTTGATATCATGGAAAAGTCCTCACACTTTCGAATTGTTAATATTGAATAGGGGGAAATTTGGGTAGTACTACTGGGTCTGGCGAGCCCCACCTGTGTGACTTGAGGTCAACGGGTGCAATTTGTCCTAATGAACATTATCACGACCTGTTAAGTCGTGACAGGAGCCAACAACGTAACACAGTCAGCTTCAATTGCGAAATCACTATGAAATAATATTTATTGTTAATGGACTAGCTATCTGTTACAATGCACTACTTGTATATCTCTATTATTAAACTGTTTATGTTTGAATATCTCTTGAACTCACCAACCATTGTGTTGACATTTTAGTATGCTATTCTAAGGTCATTAGCTTGCTTGCCATAGGAGCACTACATGGTTCACTTGCATTCTAAGACTCGGTCTTCAAGACATTTCTTAGCAATTTAATGATTAATGTTTACTCTTTTGGGTTGGCACATGTTTTGCCATAGTATACATTTTTTTATTTCTTGGGTTGGTTTTCAAAACGCTTCGCACAGTTTAAAGTTTGTACTTTGGTTGATTTATTTAAGTTATGGCATATAGAGTCATTCTAAGTAACTGTTGACTGTGATCCTGGTTTGTTCACACGTCTCGCGGTATAACTCCGCATGTGGATTTTGAGGGTGTGACAGTGTACAGTGGAAGCACAGGAAGGGATCAGAGCCTACGTGGGAGACTGAAGAAGAGATGAGGCAACATTACCGACAATTGTTTGAGGAATAACAGGTTTCGGGGATGAAACCTATATAAAGGGGGTGGACTTGTAACACCCGGTTATTTTTAAAGTCAAAGAAAGAAGAATAAAGTGAATATTAAAGAAAAAAAAGATATTTTACCCAAGTTAAGGGGGTAAAAAGTGTCAAAAATGACAAAAGGTTAGAAAAGTGGGTGTAAAGTGGGCATGGCCGCGCACTCTCTTCTTACACACTCAAATCTTCGGATCTTTTACAGAGAAAAAGAAAAGGAACTAGAACTCTCGGGTATTTTGTTGGAGCATATATTGTCATATATAGTGTGGAAGTCAATTATGAACTTCGGCCCAGTACCCCATTTTTTGGGGCAAAGCTAATGACACTGATCCAGATAGTGATAAAGAATGTGATAGAGTAGGAAAGGGTTAATAAAAGTATATGGTGAATAGTAAAGGAAGATAATAATGATATTATCTATGTGTATGTATTATGCATGATCACGTATGAAAGTATAGAACGGTTTTAAATGAAAGTAAAGTATGTTTTATTATAAAACTAGAACTAACTAAGCAACGCTGAATTTTATGTATTTTTTCATTTGGCAGGTGAGCATTGTTGAGGATGGCTGTTGGTCCATGTGATCGAATTACAGTGCAAATGATGATAAGAAACGTTCAATATCCCACAACTATACTAAACAACAATCACAAAGGAGATTAAACACAATAAGAACTCATTCATAATAACATAATGATCAATGACAATCAATAACATAAAGCACAAGGATAATTCTGTGAATTAACTGCTTTGAAATGGTAACTTGCAACAATGATAATCGATTAGGGTTTTGCAAGCTTACCCAAAATGAGAAGAAACAAAACAATATATAGCAGTCTATAGTTTCGCAGACAGTTTCGCTAACAGCGAAACTGTACTGCCAAAACTATAGTTTCGCCAGACGAAACAACAGTTTTGTCAGGGGAATCAAAACAACAAATCGTGAGCGAACTTATAGTTTCGCTCACAGATTCGCTAGACTGCTAAAATACAAAAAGGCTTAGTACTTACAAAGGAAAACTAACAAAAGATCTATTACACCGAAAAGTAAACAAACTAAACTAAAGATAAGTCCAACCTACACTAGATCTTCAATACCCCCTAGGTTGGACCTCACCATCTTCACCCGGCTTGATTAGTCTCTGTAGCTCCTCTTGTAACTCCAGGATAATCAAACTTGAATCAAATCATGAAAAACTAGATCAAAATAATAATAATCACAATAAAACCCCTTTGATCTCTATTGATTGCTAATAATATTGTTTACAAGTAAATGCCTCAATCAATTGGTCATCAACTCTTAGTCTAACCCTAATAGCAATTAGGATATTTATAGTGAATATAATATTCACTAATTACATTTAACCCCCTAGACTTAGGAATATTAATGAAATTACATATAAGATAAAATATATTTTGTTCACACAAAATATATTTATTACAATAAAACTCCTAGTCATCTAAATCTTCAACGTCTCGTCTCGGATCTTCGTCTCGAACGTGTCAGGTTTGACGTTTGTGACTTTGACTGTGTTGATAATATAGACTATCTTGTATAGCTCTAACAATGGCGCGTGGCAGCTACTTTGCATTTTGGATGACATTCTTTTGTTAATGTTTTTGCATTGTAATACGAACAAATGAAATTGTGTACGAATGTTGTATTATTTTGCAAAGGCATTTGTAATGAAAATGTTGTTTTAAAATGTTTCCGTTTCAACATTTATTGCAAGTTAAAGTAATTATATGTTTTATGAGCGATGATTGGCCAGCTGTAAGCGTCCTAGGAACGGGGCCTTACAACCATCCATTATCCATGATCCAATATTGTTATTCTTTTCATATGGATGTCCCTGCACATAAGATAAGATGATTAGTTATGATTGGAAACCCAATCCTTGTTGGTCTTGGGTTCTTCTAATGATAGTAACGTAATTGAACCAAAGTTTAAGCATGGAGGTTCAATGGATGTCATTAAAGAAGAGGTTTGGGCTACATCATCTTTCTTAATCTTCCAATCCATCTTTTGGTTGATCATGGAGGATGAGCTTGTTGAAGCTTTTGCAGCATAGCATTCTTCCAAAGCTTCTTTCTTTTCAGAAGAAGCCTTCACCACCTTTCTTCCAAAGTAGTCTTCTTCTGGGATGGTTTCAAGGGGACTCTTTTGTTCTTTTGAGTCTTGACAACTTTAGCTTCCGAAGCCATTTTCCCTTCGGAAGAAGGACTTTCTTCCGAAAGCAACCTTGCTTCAGAAACAAGCTTTCCCTTTTTCATCATTTGAACTATTTGATAAGGTTCAAATTAGAAACCTTCCCTGACTCCTTCTCTTTTAACATTATTTGCATAATGTGTGCTAGCAGGATTGTAATAACAATCTTTGGCCATGTGGTTTTGCAGACCACACATTATGCATGCAATGTTAATCTTTTGGGAACTTGAGGATTGTTGTTTCTTGTTCTTTTACTCTTAATCAACAACCTTTCCCTTTAACTTCTGATCCTTTGGTACTACACCTTTCCTGAATCAGAGTTACCTACCACTTGAAATCCAATTAAGATAATACACCCTTTTGTTTCGGGTCTATCTTCAGTCTGGACTCAGCCACTTTCTTGGTAGTTTTTCTTGCTACTTTAGCTCTGCTTCTTCTGGCTTTGGTGGTCAGTATTTTATCATCACCGGTAGGAGTGGGTAAAATTACCTGGTTCTTCCCTGTGATGGTCTCCATGGTTGTATCACTTTTTGACTCATAAGAAGGTGGGTCAGCAGATGGAACCTCTTGCTCTTTGGTACCACACCTTTGTTGTCTTATATACTCATAAAAGTGTGGTTGAGCAATTTCAATGGTTCCCAAACCTCCTTTATTTTGGTAACAAAGTTTTGAGTGAGAGGATGATCCAAAAATGGTTTGGAAGTTTTGCTCAGAAATAGCATACTTCCTGGCTTGGGCCTCAGCTATGACGAGCTGGGCTTGAGCCTCAGACAATTTGGATATTAAATCCTTTATTTGAGTCTTATAGTTTGTGTATTCATGTTTTAATAAGGACATAGTTTTCTCCAACTCCTCAATTTTTCTTTGATAGTCAGATTCAGCCCTTTTAAAAACAGGTTTTAAAACATTTAGAGACTCAATATCAGATTTAATCTCCATATTGTAGTCCTGATACAATTTAACCTTAGAAATACAGGCAGGAGTACAGAGATGTTCATATACCTTATTGTCATTTGTTCCAGCCATGAGTGCTTGAGCGGGAGTCACATCCTGTACCATAAAGCTCCAGTCAACTTCTTGAGCCATTGCAACTGTCTCTATTGACTTTCTAGTGGGCTTTGGTGTAGAGGGATGTGCGGAGGCCTGTGGGGTTCCCAGATTTGACTTGGGAGCCTTGCATTCCCTTGCAAAATGACCAAGTTGGTTACAATTGTAACATTTGGCCTTAGTTTTGTCAAACCCGAATTTGCTGTTGGTTGGGTTCTGGGAAATTGCCTTCCAGTTCTCTTGAAGAAATTCTTTGCTCTCTAGGTTAAAGAGTCATTTGTTGGACTATGTCCACATATACCACATCATCTGGGCTGAAGCACTCTAGATCATCAAAGCAATACAGATAGTCACTAGAGTTCCCACTTCTTGAGACAAAGGCAGAACTGTCCTGAAAGGAACTATGCTAAGCCTGTTAAGACCTTGAAGTATCAGGAAATGTAATGTATGGTCCAGAAGAACAGGATGTCTGTTAGGTGTATGTCAAGTACCGTTGATGTTAAGTGGGTCCTGAGCCTTCAACAACCATTAAAGCATTGCTAGCAGGAAGACTCAAAGGTCTGCTTGTCTGATGGCCTCTCTTGTTTTCCATCTCCAAACGGTATCCATCAAGGATGCCATAGAGTTTAGTCATGGTGAGGTGTTCAGATTTTCTGTCCTCTTGATAGAGACACAGTAGAACATCCACTCATTAGGGAGTGCACTCATGAACTTTCTTGTGAGGTCTCTAAGTTTAAGAGAAATTCCCATAGACTGAAGGGAAAAAATGAGGTCCATGTACCTGAAGTATTGCTGGCTGAGTGTCTCTCCAGCAATGTAGGTGAAGTTCTCAAATTGCTACTTCAGTGAGTCCTTCTTGTAGTCATTGGAGCTGGAGTACATATTAGCAAGTGCATCAAACAATTCTTTTGCTGACTTGCAATGCTCAAACCCCACCATGATGGAGTTGGGTATTGCAGTCATAAGAATAGTCATTGCATTGTTGTCAATATCCAGCTTCTTCCAGTCCTCATCAGAGTAGTCTTTAACAACTTTCTCTATCATGGCATCATTTCCACCTGGTGCTGCCACCTTAGGTTTATATGGGTCATTAACAATAGATTTCCATATCTTGCTGTCTTGATACCTGATGAAGCCTTCCATGTGTCTGCTCCATGACCTGAAGTTTTTAGGGGCGATGATGTGTGCTTTAGTCATCGTCCCCATTTCTACTTCAGACTTGTTGAGGGCCATTTTGAGTGTGGTGTAAGGAGGAGTGAAAAACATGTTGATTAGGATGGTAAGATCTCACAATCAAGAGCCTAAGAAGCTCTGATACGAATTGTAGGATCGGGTTTTGTCACTTTACACTTGGATTTCTCTCAAACTCACTTTTACTGCACTCAGATCAGATAAAGCAGAATCTCTTCTAAGACTTGATAATAATATAATAAGTAGCAAAAGAACACAAAAAATAATTTTCAAGGTACTTGTATATATACTTCTCAACTCAAAGTATTACAGGACTTTTGCAAGCATATTACATGAGTTACAATGAGAAACTACATATACTACTACCTACAACCGGATATACTTTGATACCAGCTGGAAACCTACAACTCAAGCATATACTACAATGCTAAAGTTAAGGTATCTTAGGTAAAGTATTATCTAAGATATGGTTGCCATGACATGTCCATGACTTACCTTTTGTCACCAACTAAAGTTGGCAACTGTACTAACTGATAAAGGTAAACAGTGGAATAAAGTATGGTCAACTACATGGCTTTTGAGAAAACGCCATGCAGTATCTCATAGGTTTGCAGCAGAGTGCCAGAGAGACCATACTTATGTCCACTGGTTCATAGTAGTGTCTTTCGAAGGTTAGTTAGCTTCGGAAGAACAAGTTCTTCCAAGGCCACTTATACATCGGAAAAGGCTACTTCTTCTGAGGCTTGAGGACATCTTCTTTTCTTGATACTTTGGAAGTTGACTTCTTATCTTTTCTTCTAAGTCTTGATCTTTGGAAGTGAATACTTTGTCTTCGGAAGTTGGAGTTTACCTTCGGAATTTGATCTTACACTTTGTTTTTGGAAGAACTCCTTTTCATTCAGAAGTTCCACACTTAGCTTCGGAAGTCCTTTATTAATTGTACCAAAATAGTCTAAGTGATTTGGTTTTGGTTGCACAAGCCTTCTTTTTGATCCAATGAATACTATTTTAGCAATCTAGTCATAAATATCTAACATATTCACACCTAAGGCTTTCCACAAACATGTATAAATAATGAAAATTAGGGGTTTTTGTCAAGCTCTAATATCACAAATTGTAGTATATGGGCTTACAGTTCGTATGATCTTGAGTTTATCAATCTTCATTTATTCATGTGGCAGAATCCCTTCTTATACAAGTTATGTCGTTACGGACCATAAGAAAACAATCTTATGGTTCATAATCTTCTTTCTCAACCAAATCGTCAATCTATTATCGAATTTCATCAATGTTTAAGCCAAATTTCTTTTCTACTCAGATTAGATTTAATTTTCAACACCACATGCAAATTCACAAATTCACATAATACGCATCAAAATCTAATGAACTTGCATCAAAACTAGTCTAAAATGTGGAAATAAATGTATGAATTACATATGTGTTATATAACACGTTACATATATATATACAGACATGTTCAAATGCAAATATATATACACATATGCATACATAAACACAAGTATACAAATATATATACGCATATACATACATATGTATAAGTATACAATTACACAATACAAAGTTTATACATATACATATACCTATACCTATACATATACATATACATATACATATACATATACATATATATATATACATATACATAACATATACATATACATATACATATACATATACATATACATATACATATACATAACATATACATATACATATACATATACATATAATATACATATACATATACATATACATATACATATACATATACATATACATATACATATACATATACATATACATATACATATACATATACATATACATATACATATACATATACATATAATATACATATACATATACATACACATATACATATACCTATACATATACATATACATACAATACATATACATATACATATACATATACATATACATATAACATAACATATACATATACATACATATACATATACATACCATATACATATACATATACATATACATATACATATAAATCGACATATACATATACAATATACATATACATATACATATACCTATACATATACATATACATATACATATACATATACATATACATATACTATACATATACATATACATATACATAACATATACATATACATATACATATAACATATACATATACAATACATATACATATACATATACATATACATATACATATACATATACATATACATACATATACATATAATATATATACATATACATATACATATACATATACATATACTATACATATACATATACATATACATATACATATACATATACATATACATATACATATACCTATACATATACATTATATACATATACATAATATACATACATATACATATACATATACATATACATATACATATACATATAACATATACATATACATATACATATACATATACATATACATATACATATACATATAAATAACATATACATATACATATACATATAATATACATACATATACATAATATACATATACATATACATATACATATAAATACATATATACATCATATACATATACATATACATATACATATACATATACATATACATATACATATACATATACATATACATATACATATACATATACATATACATACGTATACATATACATATACATATACATATACATATACATATACATATACATATACATATTGTGACATCGGTAAATTTCCGTACCAAACTCCGTTAGTTCCGTTAAGTCTGCATACACGTGTCGTAAACACACACTAGTTGTCGTTTAACGTTGGTGACCTAATAATAATGAATAATGTTAAATTAATGAGAATCTAATCGATTATGTGATTATTGTGTTATGTTTGGTGTTTGCATGTTTTTAAAATGCTAATTAGAAAATTAATCGTGTAACGCGGAAACGTGCCTATTTATTCGTATGTCTTGTGTTTTTATAAAGATAAGATATATAATGATTTTCATTAGTTTATATCTTTATATTATTAAGTTAAAAACACTTTACAAAGAGTTTAAAGCCTAGTTTTTATAAAATACAAATTAGAAGGTTTAAAAAGGGTAAATATGTAAATTAACTTAAACAAAACACATTAACCCTAATCCCCACCCCCATCGGTCGCGAACCACCCACACACACCCATCCCCACTTCAAATTCGACCAAGATCAAGTTCCTAAACCTCGGTTTTGTTCGATTACAAGGCGCACAACTTGTTGGAATCATCAATTGCAAGCTATAACACGTTTAAAGGTTAGATTTTTCATGTTTTTGTGGGTTCTTGTTGAGGGCCGAACCCTAATGCGACTTTGGGTCTTCATGGAGTCGAAATTGATGTTATTTGTTGGTGTTAGTATGTTAGTTGGATTGATTACATGTTTTTTAATGTTGATTATGTATGAATTATGTTTTTAGTGGATTGATCATGAACTTTGATTATAGGCAAACCCTAATTCAAAAATTGGTAGGATTATGGATGAGTGATGATTGTTTGATGAATGTTGATGATTAATAGGTTGTATGAATGCTAGTTATATTGATTTTGCAAGAAATTGATGAATTGATGTTGATGTTCATAGCTTACTAATAATAGTAACTTTATTTTGCATGTAATGTTGAATTATTGATGAATTGATGTTATGGATGTGTTCACGATGATGATTAGATGCTATATTGTTGTTATGAATGCTAGAAATCTTTGAATGGAGGTTGTTGTTCATAGCTTGCAAAAGTAGAAACTTTTGTTCATGAAGATTGTTAGATTATGGTGTCACATCCGGCGGAAGCGTGAAATATTTAGGGAGTGACCTGATTGTTCAGAACTTATTGTCAAATACTAATTAACAGACAACACATAATCATACATATTTCATAATATAATTTTAAAGTTAGGATTACATAAAATCATAATAGTCAAAATTTGAAATTACATAATCCTATTACATCATGTTTTAACAGCTACATCTTCAGAGACGATGGAAGTGAGCATCCACCGACACACTGAAGTCATACAGGTTCACAGTTAAGTTCACACAAACTTTTCCTACAACTTCACCCCAGCCATTAAAAACATCAAAGGAGAACATTAGGTTGTTAGTCATGATGAATTCCTGAAAAAGCATACCAAAAATAGTCAAACAAAGTTGGTGAGCTTCACAGTTTTATTAAACAGATAATATTGATGCATTATATATACAACCAAACCTTACATAGCAATCAGATCATCCATATCTGTCATATCATATTCTCATAAATCAGATAACATAGCATTATAACACTCATTCTGTAATGCAGGAGATATCTCCTAAGTAGCGCTACCAATGTTATCTAACGGTTCCACATCCAAACTAATGGTTGTAACATAAATTTTAGTAATAATGCATCAATTCATAAAATAGTATGCTTTTTCCCCAAAACTTAATAAAAACAAAATGGGCATGAAACTCACCTTTACTCCAAGTAGTAACCTATAAACAAAAGAATTTTATAGTTTAGAAAACTTAACTATTTTCTTCAAAATTTTCAGTACCTTAATTAATTTTGAAAAATTTTCTATGAATCTTCTGTATATCCTGATAATCCTAGAAATTGGCGTACTTCTGTTGTGTCTTGGGATCCTCCCAATTCTTAACAGCTTCTATTTTTGCTGGATCTACCTGTATTCCTTCTTGATTGACTATGTGTCCAAGGAATTGCATTTCTCTTTTCCAAAATTCACATTTTGAGAATTTTGCGTATAATTTTTCTTTTCTTAACAACTCCAAGGTCAATCTTAGATGTTTCTCATGATCCTCCTTATTCTTAGAATAGATTAAGATGTCATCTATAAAGACTATGACAAACTTATCTAAATAGGGTTTACAGATCCTATTCATTAGATCCATAAATATGGCGGGAGCATGGTTAATCCAAATGGCATTACCAGAAATTCATAATGTACATACCTTGTCTGAATGCTGTCTTAGGTATATCTTCATCCTGTATTCTTAGCTGATGATATCCTGATCTCAAGTCTATTTTTGAAAAGTAACTAGATCCTTGTAGTTGATCAAATAGGTCGTCTATTCTAGGTAAAGGATACCTATTCTTTATAGTTACTTTATTGAGTTCCCTATAGTCTATGCACATTCTAAATGTTCCATTTTTTTTCTTGACAAATAAAACCGGTGCTCCCCAGGGTGACACACTAGGTCGTATAATCCTTTATCCAAAAGTTCCTGAAGTTGGCTCATTAGTTCCTTCATTTCAGTAGGTGCTAAACGGTAGGGTGCCTTAGCAATAGGGGTGTTTTGGCATCAATTCAATTTGAATTCCACTTGACGTGGGGGTGGATCCAGGTAATTCATCAGGGAATACATCTGAATATTCTTTGACAACTGAAACGTCTTTCAGGTTTGCTTTGTCTATCTTAGTATCAACAATGTGAGTCAGATAAGCCAAACATTTATTCCTTAGACATTTTTGTGCATTCTTGCAAGAAATTATCTTTATAGTACCTCTAGGTTTTTCACCATATATACACAGTATTCTATTTTCTTTAACCAAAGGAATTTTGATCATTTCTTACCACATATTATTTCAGCTTGATTTTTACTTAACCAATCCATTCCTACAAACACGTCAAATCCTCCTAAATCAATAGGAATCAAATCTATGTTGAAATAGTTTTCATCTAGATTCATTGTGCAATTAGGAATGATTTCATAAGCTTCGATTACCTTACCATCTGCTAACTCTATCATATATTTTTGATCTAACTTTTCTGTGGTCAAGTTAAGTAGTTGCCTAAATGTATTTGAAAAAAAACTACGGGTTGCTCCAGTATCAAATACACACAGTAGCATACTGATTGTTTACAGGGAACGTACCCGTGACAACTTCTGGTTCATGTCGCGCTTCTTCTGCCTGCATTATAAATGCTCTTCCCCGAGGGTGTTCTGATTAGCTGGTGCTTTTCTTTCAGCTGTGGACATTCGTTTCGGCGATGATTTTCATTCCCACATTGATAGCAGATTGGTTTTGGATTTGCAGGGTTTTTGCAGTCTCGGATATATGCCCCTTTTCTTGCAGTTGTAACAGATTACCATGGCACAATTGCCTTGATGGTATCTTTGGCAAGTGCTGCACCATGGTGGTTTTCTGTCTGGGGTTTCTTTTCCCGTGTCATTCCTAGGTAGTTCCGAGGGGGTTGTCTAACTATTCGTTTCTGAGGGGTTCCCCTAAATCTTTCCCCTGTGTTATCATTATTCCACTTTCTCTTTTCTCCGGATCTGGGGTTATTTAATGATCCATTTCTTATCATCTCATCTGTCAAATTCCTGATAAACTTACAGTATCTTGAAAAGTTTTGGGCCTAGCTGATTTTACTAATCCCCTTATTTGTGGCACTAGTCCCCAAATATATCTTCCTATTCTTTTTGATTCTGGGGTTACTAGGTGTGGCACTAACCTCGAGAGTTCATTATACCTGTCGGTATATTCCCGATATGCTGCTCCTTTCATTTCTAAAGCTAGAAACTCAGTTTCTAACTTTTCTATTTCATTATAAGGCAGTATTTTTCTATAATCAAATTCCTGAATTCTTCCCAACTTAATTTATTCATAACGTGCCTACCTTTGATGGTCATTTCCATCTTCCACCAGGATTGTGCTTTCCCTTTAGTGAGTGTGAAGCAAACAAGGTCCTGTTGTTATTGGCACATTTGCTGATTTCCAGAGTTGACTCCATTTCATCTAACCAGCGTAAGGCCTGTACCGCTCCGCCTTTACCATCAAATTCTCGAGGTCTACAGGACATAAAAGCTTTGTAGGAACATCCTCTTCCTATTATAGCTTCCTCTTCTGGTTGTTCCCTCATGGTATCATCCATGGGTTCTCATTACCTGGGTTGTTGTTCAAGATTTAGGTTTTGTTGAAGCTGAGTTACTAGTGTGGGTATGGCAGCCTCTAATTGCTGTGCTACTATCGCGTGATCCTTTCATCTTCATTGGTGTTTGGGTTTATAGGGGTTTCTTCCCCAAGTCTGGTCTAGGTCGTCCTACTCGCGCCGTTCTTCTTACAGGCTGTGTGTCCTTTCTTGGCGGCATGCTTTTCTATAATTAATTATAGTAAATATTAAGAAGAATTTTAGATTCTTAACACATAAACAAGTAATAGCTTAAACACAAAAGATATTTTTCATTTAAGTTCTTATTTAAAGATTTCACATCAAAAGTTAGTTTCTAATTTCCCTGCACCATTTCCATATTCTTGAGAAGATGTTTCCCTAGGTGCTTTCAGTTCCTTAACATCTTTCTGAATATTCTTGATTTCTTGTTGAATTTTCTTGAGCTGTTTAAGGGTTGGTTGAGTGACTGGTTTTGATCTTCATCTACCCTTTGTCTCTTAACTTTACTTCCTTCGTTCCTGAGGGAGTTAGTTTCTTGTATCTCCTTGCCTTCGTATTGCTGGGTTTAAATTTGTTTCCGGGTCGTACCTTTTCCTAGGAGTTTTAATGGTATAATCCCTACCATTACAGGTGTACGACGGACATAAAATTTAGGTTCAGGATTATCTTCTTCTTTGGTTGGAAGAGTTTCTAGAATTTGCTGAGGTTTAGGTTCAGGCGTAAGTCCTTTGTGATCATTATAATCCAAGTATTCGGATGAGTCAGTATCACAAAATTTGTTATCGGTACTCATGGCTGCAAAACAAATCCTTTCATGGTTTGAACCCAATAGTTAGTTATCTATTTTTATACATATTATAAGTTCTCTGCATGAAACATACTTTAATATACATGGAATCATAACGCACAAAATCATATATATACACATAATTATACAGATATGAGCTTATGGTTATAGTCTAGGTATTTTATGGTACCTAATTCTCTATAACCAATGGCTCTGATACCAACCTGTCACATCCCGGCGGAAGCGTGAAATATTTAGGAAGTGACCTGATTGTTCAGAACTTATTGTCAAATACTAATTAACAGACAACACATAATCATACATATTTCATAATATAATTTTAAAGTTAGGATTACATAAAATCATAATAGTCAAAATTTGAAATACATAATCCTATTACATCATAAAGTTTTAACAGCTACATCTTCAGAGACGATGGAAGTGAGCATCCACCGACACACTGAAGTCATACAGGTTCACAGTTAAGTTCACACAAACTTTTCCTACAACTTCACCCCAGCCATTAAAAACATCAAAGGAGAACGTTAGGTTGTTAGTCATGATGAATTCCTGAAAAAGCATACCAAAAATAGTCAACACAAGTTGGTGAGCTTCACAGGTTATTAAACAGATAATATTGATGCATTATATATACAACCAAACCTTACATAGCAATCAGATCATCCATATCTGTCATATTATATTCTCATAAATTATAACACTCATTCTGTTAATGCAGGAGATATCTCCTAAGTAGCGCTACCAATGTTATCTAACGGTTCCACATCCGAACTAATGGTTGTAACATAAATTTTAGTAATAATGCATCAATTCATAAATTAGTATGCTTTTTCCCCAAAACTTAATAAAAACAAAATGGGCCATGAAACTCACCTTTACTCCAAGTAGTAACCTATAAACAAAAGAATTTTATAGTTTAGAAAACTTAACTATTTTCTTCAAAATTTTCAGTACCTTAATTAATTTTGAAATTTTTATAACGAATAGATTTAATAATCTGGAATATCACATTAATTTCTTGTTTCCAAGAAATTTACAGATTATTTTCTATAATTGTTATAAATTCATCATAAATTGCCAAAAATAGTTTCTGTAGTCCATAAATTCCCAAAATTTTACAGAGCGTTCAACATAGTAATTAGAACTTCTTATAAATTTATCAAAGTCTAACACATAACAGATTAGTTTCTGTAATTTTTACAATAATCCCAATTCTTCACAAAAATAGCTATATAGCTTCAAAAATTATTAAATTTATACATTCTGCAGGTTTGGATTTATCAATTTATCCATGATTTTCTCAGATTTTATTATGCTATTTAAGTATTTATTTTGATTTTTCTACTACAGAACATGTAAAAATTCATATCTCAATTATAAACAAGGAATAAATTCTGAAATAATTCCAGGGACCTTAGTACTCCAAAAGGATCATTTGGTGAATTTATTAGAATTTTATAGAATTTGTTTATATTTATTGCTTATTTCTAAATTATGTCAATTTCTAAGATTTGGAACAATGTTTGTTCCCATAATCTTTATATGCCTTTATGATGTAAAAATTCTTTGTAATATGTTCACATATAATGCTTTTGATTATATGTGTTGTTTGAACACATATATCATACATATATCTATATGTTGACATACAAGTTTAGCTTAGGAATTTGATACCTTTGGTTGTTATTAACTATGAAACCGAGAGATGTGTTTGTTACAAGAACTAAGTACACGATGGTGGTGGTGATAGCTATAGGTGATGGTTGATGTTGGGGTTTCAAAGAAAAACCCGAGGACCTTCGGTTGAGGTGGTGGTGTGTGTACCTTAAAGGGTATCCGAGGAAGAGTGAAAGATCAGGTGGGGTGTGTGGTGTTCGGGAGGTGATGGTGACTGAGAGTGGAGATGATGGTAGTGGTGTGTGATCGAGAGGTGACCGAATGGGGATGGGTTTTTTTTTTTGGTGATAGCTTGGTGGTTTTGATTTCCCATCGGCCGAAACCTTCAAATAGTGAAGGTGTAATTATGAGGTCTACATCCTAGAGCTATGTGTTGTAACTAGGTGTGATTAGTTTGCATGAAAGGTGGCGGTTTGTGAAGGCTCTTGGTGTACCGATGGCTAGGTGGCGAATGGGTAGGTGCATGAGTCACCAAACACTCATTGCAAAACTAATCTAATGACTTTAGTTGGTTTATTTGGTGATTAAAGGTGTTAATGATCCGATCTTGAATCTTTAATGGGTATTTTGGTTTAAGTTTAGGTGTAAAAGATTTGTTTAGGTTTGTTTCGATATTAAGTTCTCTTGGTGTTAACTTGTGTTAGGATGTTTGGTTGGGTTGTGTTTTGGTTTGTTTGATGTTGTTGGTTGATGTATCTTGATCATATATGGTTCAATATTAAAGAGTTGTTGCTTTTGAATACATGCACACGTAAATTATACATGCATGCAACCATGCATACGTGCAACACTCATATTCACATAACATATATAATATACATGTGTATATGTTTCTTAGCAAAGATGGTACATGCACACGTAAAAAGGTATGCATGCGACCATGCATACGTATACTTGTATATATATACAAGTGAACAATATACTTATGTAAACAAAATGAAAGCATGCATACGTTTATGCATGTAATAAGATATATATTAACCTAGGTGTGGCTCAAATTATATGAATGAACTTAGTGTATAAGATTTCTTAATCTAGGGTTGTCACATATGGTGATTAGGTATTGTTGATCATGTCTAGATATTGTTATGAGCTTGAGATGGTATAATTATGATGAATTCATGAATACATTGGGTGGTTGATAGATGTTGGGATGTACTTTCTAAAAAGGGAAACTTTAATTGCATAAAGTCTGAAAAATAATAGTTTGAACATGTTGGGATGTTAGGAGCATGTTAGTATGATCATGGATGAATTCTAATGTGGTAGAACATGGTAATTTGGTTGTATGTGATCCTGGGGTAATCATGAATGATATTTGGACATTTATGATCATGTATGATTTGGATGTTGATTAGTAGTAGGACATCATGTTTAGGACTGGAAATTGATTATTGTGGTGTATGCTGGATGTAATGAATATGATTGTGATCATCATACACGCGTGCGAATCTGAGGCCCCTACTTAGTAGGATCAGCCGGGTTAAAATGTGAAGTCGTGAGTGGCTTCACATGGCATTTGGTGCGTGATTTGATCTTTGTGTGGCATGTTAGTTATGTTATAACTAGTAGACATGTTAATGTTCTAGATTCGCATGAATTGTATGATACTTGGTTGTATGATGATCTGAGTGATACACCTGGATAGTATAACATACATATGATCCATTTGAATGTTAACCATGTATGATATATGTGTTTGAATTGCTGGAATGGTTTTACAACACATGAAGTCACCAACAGGTCAAATGGGTCAAGTAGGTCAAACCTGTCTGTTTTGTTTGAAATCTTGAGTCCTTGGTTGTAGTGTACTTAGGGTTTCACATGTTCTTTGATTACACGTACTCATGTGCTTATATGATCTAGGTAAACTCTGAAGGTTGTCTGACTATTCTGTTTGACAAGTCAAACTCTAAGTATCTATACGCATATCAGGTGAGTTCATGCCCCACTCTTTATTTAATCTCTTTTGGGGGAGATAGCATACTGGTAAATCACAAACGCTTTATATATTCAAGTTGTGTATAATATTATATAGTGTTGATATCATGGAAAAGTCCTCACACTTTCGAATTGTTATTATTGAATAGCGGGGAAATTTGGGTAGTACTACTAGGTCTGACGAGCCCCACCTGTGTGACTCGAGGTCAACCGGGTGCAATTTGTCCTAATAAACATTTTCACGGTCTATTAAGTCGTGACAGGAGGCAACAACGTACACAGTCAGCTTCAATTGCGAAATCACTATGAAATAATATTTATTGTTAATGGACTAGCTATCTGTTACAATGCACTACTTTTATATCTTTATTATTAAACTGTTTATGTTTGAATATCGCTTGAACTCACCAACTATTGTGTTGACATTTTAGTATGCTATTCTCAGGTCATTAGCTTGCTTGCCATAGGAGCACTGAATGGTTCACTTGCATTCTAAGACTCGGTCTTCAAGACATTTTTAGCATTTTAATGATTATTGTTTACCCTTTTGGGTTGGCACATGTTTTGCCATAGTTATACTTTTATTTCTTTGGGTTGTTTTCAAAACGCTTCCGCACAGTTTAAAGTTTGTACTTTGGTTGATTTTATTTAAATTATGGCATATAGAGTCGTTCTGAGTAACTGTTGATTGTGATCCTGGTTTGCTCACACGCTTCCGCACAGTATATGTATACGTATACGTATATGTATACATAGGGGAGAGTTAGGTTAAAATGGGTTGGTTGCATAAAAACCCTAGGAAGCATTTCTAGCCATTGGATGTGTTTAATAAATGGATGAGATTTAATGTGTGGCAATTTTGTTAATTGCGTTCTAAGGATGTTAGGTTTCTTTGAATTGAAGCGGCAAATCTGTCATTTAGTTAAAATATATAGAAGGTAGTTAACCGTCACACCAATTAAGGGTTTTAAAAACTGCAACCCAAGATTACAGGGGATAGTGGAGAAGAAATAGGACGATCAAAATCAATGGAGCGTGATAAACAATTCCGATTGCATTATACTAGTGAGTTCATCGTATTTGATTGTGTTTTTTGGTGGTATTTTAAGCTTTTTGTTTGTATTCACATTGCGATTAAATGATACCAGGGATGAAGAAGAAAGATGATTGTAGCAACTTTGGAAGGTATCACCTTCTGAAACAACGACAAAGTAAAAAAATCAGAAAATATGATGAAGATTGACGAAGGTAAGTGTCTAGTTTCATGGATTTTTCTGTGATTTATTGAAGGAAATTTTAACTTGTTTCTGCATTTTGAACACAAGAGGAACCGTGAGTGTTAATCTAGTCATGTGTTTTATAAGGATATCAATGTTGAGTATTTAGCGGTCAACTGTGCGTATTTAGCTGACAACTATGCGTATTTAGTATTATAACTGTGTGTATTTAGTGGACAACTGTGCGTATTTAGTATAATAACTGTGTGTATTTAGTGGACAACTGTGCGTATTTAGTATAATAACTGTGCGTATTTAGTGGACAACTGTGCGTATGTGGATGTCACTGTGAATTTGATAAAATTATTATGAATAGTTTGTATTATGGTGCCATTGTGTGCCCTATTAAAATATTAAACTGTGAGTATTAAAGAGATTATCCTATGAAATGTTACAATGATATTAAGGAGTTTGTTTTGTGCGTATTGAGCTGACAATCTCAAAACCACCGTACATTGTCCTCATGATATTAAATGCTCTAACTGTACCAAGATTGATAGTTAACAAACCATTAATCATTTTCTCTTGTATATAAGTAAGTTTTCTTGATGCGGTTAACAAATGTATATCATCTTGATCCATAAAGCTACAGTTGTGTTCCTCTAAAAATTTATAAATTTTATATTTAGAGTTATCAATTAACTCTAAACGTATATGAGCCTGGCAACCAGTTGTCTTTGACGGCTTCTCCCGTGACTCCTTAGGTTTATCAGACTCCTCCAATGTATTAACAACCTTATGAGATTTATAACCTTCTTTTGTACATACCAAATACTTTAGTTTTACAGTGCCATCCTTTGTCGTGTACTGAGTATTCTTTCTAGCACTAAATCCACCAGCAAGTGCATATCTTTGATAGAAGCCAAAAGCACATTCAATGGAATCAAACACCATCCCAACCATTGGCCTCTTTGACTCATCTACGTTAGGAGTATAATACTTCTTACCGGTGCGCGGGGAAATACGCATAGAGCCAACCTCAGTGTAAGCTTCGGTGTCTAATTAACACGTAAAACATAAAACACATAACAAACCATCATTCCATTTATCAAAACATAATACACATACGTTTACATTCAATACGGACAGAACAAAATTATGGTCGCACAATAACATAATCTACATAATCATATTAATACGCATAGTTTGGCTTATAATACGCACTAAACAAATAATATGCACAATTAGGTAAAACACATATCTACCTTAACACACATAGTTCGGTATATATCTTATTACACAACTTTGAAACAATTATACATCCACACAACCAACACATCAATACACACTTAACAAAAAAAACACTGAACAAAATATACGTGCACAATTGAAACAAAAAACACATCAAACACATCAATATACACCAGACATATCAATACGCACAGAACAAAAATATGTTCATAAAACCCCACTCTAAATACGCTCTGTTAACAAAAGATACTTGCATAATTGATTAAAAATTATGGCCTCATATACATGTATCCATAAAATAATCAATATAATCATATTTGGATCATTACTGAATACCAACAAAAACAATTAAATCGGCTATCCTCTCGAATGAATAAAGCCATCTTATATAATTCATTACCCAAATCAAATGTAGAAGATAATAAAAACAATTAAAAAATATAGATGAATGTGTCCCTAGTTTCTGAACTTAATGTAGAATTTCTTTATTGTCTTACACATATGTAATTGAATGGGTACTTAATGAAATACAATGTGTGGTTGTGCTTATAATGTTGAATATTTCATTGCTTGGTATGTAGTAACACTTATTGAACTAACTATATAGGTTGTGGTTGTTTGAATAAATCTAAGTCAATTAATGATTGTGAAACATATTCAAACTTAATCATATGAAGTTCTCATGCGATTGGACCATGCTAATGGACCATACGCATGAACAACTTCATGCTAATGAACCAGTCGTACGAATAAACCAGGAGACTGGATCAGTTGCATGATTGTCACATGAGATTGACTCAGTCACACGACTGAACACTCAGTCGTGTGAATGGATCAACCGCATGACTCAATCGCACGATTGAACCATGCAAATGGTCTAGTCACACGATTGAGAAACCCTAACCTATAAATACCACTTAAATCATGGAAAAACGTGACACTTTGAATAATTCGATACCTACACGTACCCTAGCCGTCTAGAGACCTCTAGCAACCTGTTCCAACTTCATATATCGTAGTAGATCGATTGCTAATCGTTCTTAACGTTTAGATTCAATCTTTACTTGATTGTACGTGCGTTCTCACTGATTGGATCGCCAATCAAATAGGATTCCGCACTATTTGATTCGGTACATGCGCAAATATGTTAGTATTCATCCAGTACACAATCCTAACAAGTGGTATCAGAGCCTTGGCTCTAGATTTACGTATGATTCAATCGTTTTGATATAAAAATTGTGTTTTTACACTCAAAAACGCAATTTTTTATGTCAAATCTTGTTTTAGACGTCTCCTAATCGTAAAGTTTAGTTTTTCGGCATACGACAATTAGGGTTAGCAAGAAATTCATGTTTTTACATCCAAAACACCTTAAACCTATGAATTTTCGAAATCTGCAGGTTCAGTCACACAATTGACTCAATCGCACGACTGAGTTCATACGCATTCCCCCATACGCATGATTGGACTCATTCGTACTCCCATTCATACGACTGAGTAGTTTATTCGCATTGTTCAACCGCATTAGTTCATTCGTCCGACTGAGCCATCCGCATTAGTTCAGTCGCACGATTGAACCATCCACATAGTTGAATCGCCCGAATAGCCCAATCGCACTCCTTCATTCGCACAAATAAAACAGTTGGTTTAAAGTTAAAGTTTATAGCAATGGAGGACCAATACTCAGCATTCACAGCAGGAAGAGACTCACGTATTCAGAACTTACTACTACTGGAGAATGAAGCGGGGAATCATAACAAACCCCCACAGCTTATCACGTTAGATGAATACCCACAATGGAAGCAACGTTTCGAGATCTACTTAAATGGAGTAGATCCCAATCTGTGGAAATCTACAGAGACGGGGTACAACATGCCAATAGGAGATGATGGTGTCAAGCTTACACTAGGTGGCATGACTGATGGACAAAAAGTCAAGTACAATGCTGAAAAGAAAGTCTATGCTTTGCTTACACAGTCAATTCCAAAGGATTTTTCCATCAATTCTCAAAGTATACGCAAGCAAAGAAACTATGGGATGCATTGGAGAAAAGGTATGACGGAAACGCATCATTGAAGGCCATAAAGGCTAAGCCTTTAAAGAAGGAGTTTGACAACTTCTTCTTGATGGGAAAAGAAAGCCTGGATGATGTTATCGATAGGTTCTACCACTTGATGAGTGAGATGCACACTCATGGAGTAACAACGTCAATAGAGGACAAAGTGTCTAACTTTGCAGATGGGCTGCCGGAGAAATGGGTTACATTTGTCTCCAACCTTAGACAAAATGATATGCTAACGAAGTTAGATATAAATAATTTCATTCTGAAGCTGAGAGAGGAAGAGTTGAGGATGAAGTACAGAGCATAAAAGTCTTCCTATGATAAGAATCCAGCACTGTACGATGCGAATCCACAAGCCAAAACATCTGGAGCACCTCTTCAGACAACTTTTGTATCAAGCTCGGCTGGTCCTTCTCAAGCCTCTACTTCAGGGTCATAAATGCCAGGGTCGTCTGGTACCCAATACACCATACCTGAAGCCAATGCAGCAAAACTGAAGACCGAGAATTTCGGTAATGTAACAGTTGAGGTAGCTAAAGAGCACATGGATCTCTTAGCTGCGGTAATCCACTCCTATGATAGACTAATTGCTAGTAAAATTGGGAACTGCCATCTGGCTGATGAGGATTACGAGCAGGTGGACGAGACAGAGCTGGAATGAATGGATATAATGTGGGCCATAGCGAGTGCTGTTTGGCGAGCCAAGAAGTTTGTCAAGAAAACGGACAGAACTTGGTTGCAACTAAGGACACTACCTTGGATTTGACAAGACCAAGGTGACTTGTTTCAACTGTGGTGAGAAGGGGCATTTCAAACGGGAGTGTGTGAAGCCTAAGAAGACTGGTAATGGGAATCCTTTCTCCTCCTTCAATCGTCAGGATAAACCCACTAGCAGCCCTTCTTCGTCAAGTAAGGATCCCAAAGCCTTGACTGCTCATGATGATGAAGGACAGGACTGGAGCTTTCGGTTTGCCTCACCGGGAGAATCCAATATCGCTAGTGTGGAGGATATAGATGATGATTCTGCTAGTGAAGGAGATATTGCAGTCGAACTCGTGATGTCAAACATAAATGAGACTGCCCCAGTGGTCAATTACCTGCCTGAAGAAGTGAAAACTACAACAACATTAGAATCACAAGCACTAGAAACACCAGACTCTGCATTGATGGCTGATTTATCAAAACCCTCTCAGGTAAGTACTACTGACCAACTTTTCAATAATCATGCTTGTTCTGATTGTAATAAATTTAAGGAAAGTATTGATTTAAAATTTGCTAGGTTATTAGATCATAATGATAACTTAGTAAAGGACTTGGAACTGTGCACTGAAGCTAACAGAGTTCTAAAACAAAATGAGCATAGTTACAAAGAAAAGATAGACCTTTTAAACAAACAGCTTAGGGAAACATAAGTAGTAGCCTTTAACCAAGCTAATGACATTAGGTACTATCTAAACTCCCTAGAGGACACTAAGAAACGAAAGGCAGTTTTAGAAATAGAAGTTAATTCCTTAAAGCAAAAACTGCATAGTTGGACAAGCTCTTCACATATAGTCTAACACTTAGTGAGAGAGCGTAATAATGGGGAGGGATTGGGTTATAAAATGGTTCCACCACCACATGAGACTTTGATGAATGCTAAAAGTAAACCAATAAATAATAATCCAATCAAGGATCATGTGGTGTCTACTCCTTTTGTAAGTGATCTAGATTCCACATGTAAATCAAATGAATCTGGTACTAAACAAAAGGAGGCCACTTCAAAGGCAAAAGGTAAAATGCCTTGTTTTAATCTGGACAAACAATTTGAATAGGTTAAGGTTTGTGTCAACCATAGTCAAATCAGAATCTAAAAAAACCTGTAAAATTTAACCAATCACATGCATCATGTCAAAGTCCAGGTAAACAAAATAGAAGATATGTTAAAAATGTTAAAGCAATTAACTTTGTTAAACTAGACAAAACATCGAAACAAGTAGAGTCAAAACCTAAACAGAGTAAGGTCACACGTGTATCACATACATCTCCACAAAAATAGTTAAATCGTAAAGTCGAAAGCAGATCATGCTACAACTATGGAGAGTATGGACATATTGCGTCTCATTGTCCTTATTATCAGACACCAAGAAGGAAATTTAAACTTTAGAAACCAAAACCTAGCTCTTTTAAGAGGAACTCAATGACACCACCTAAAAGGGATAGTGAACCTGAAGTTTAACACATTAGCCAGTCATCTGTTTATCAAAAATAGGCCTTACACAAAGTTGGCTTGTGGAAGGAAAAATCAACCTCATTGTCTGATAATGAGAACAAGAAGACATCTGGGCTTCCCTCACCCTCTAAAGGTCAATGGGTTACATTTATGATGTGTTATGCCTCTGGGACACCCAGGCCAGTAAAGGCTTGGGTCCCTAACCTGAACTAATGTTTTCAATTGAATGTGCAGGGTGTTTGCTATAGTGCTGAAACCAACACGTGGATTATAGATAGCGGAGTATCCAGGCACATGACAGGGAACAGGGTTCTCTTATCAAACGTCAAACAGATAAAAGGAGGTCATGTTTCGTTTGCTGGAAACAAAGGTGGGTACATCACAACTCAAGGGGAAGTAGGTAATCAGAAAGTGAAGTTTGAAAAGGTAAACTATGTTCAACAACTTCAAAATAACTTGCTTTCTGTTTCTCAAATCTATGATAAATGGTTTAAGGTAGTTTTTGACAACAAGAAGTGCTACGTCCTGAAAAAGGATTATGTCATCCCGGAGGATCAAGTCTTAATGTCTGCCTCAAGATATAAGGACCTTTATGTTTGGATCTATCAAAGGCCTCCACAACGGATCATGAAGTTCAGTGCCTCTTGTCAAAAGCTATTGAGAAGGATTCCATATCCGGGCCTAGGAGAATGGGACACATTAATCCACGGAAGATGAATCACTTGATCCAGAATGATCTAGTGAGAGGAGTTAACATCAAAAACTTCCAACTTCTAGATATCTGTGTGGCGTGCAAGAAGGGAAAACAGACGAAGAAGTCTCATAAGGAAAAGAAATTTCATTCCATCGAACTTCCTCTTGAACTTCTTCACATGGATCTGTTTGGTCCAACCAGTACAAGAAGCATCGCTGGTGACTTGTACTGCTACGTCGTTACTAATGACTACTCAAGATTCTCTTGGGTGATGTTTCTGAATTCCAAATCAGAAACATTTGAGACATTCAAGGAATTAGTAACTACTCTAGAGTCCCTATACAAGTTGAAGGTACGACAAGTGCGCTTAGACAACGGAACCAAGTTCAAGAAGCAATGGATGGAGGCTTACTGCAAGGAAAAGGGAATTATGCATCAGTTCACGTCTGCCTACACTCCTCAGATGAACGGCGTTGCTGAAAGGAAGAATCACAGCTTGATAGAGATAGCACGGACAATGGTAGCAGACTCGAAACTGCCTATCCAATTCTGGAATAAAGCAGTTGCAAATGCGTGTTATACGCTAAATTGAGTTCTGGTAGTTAAACGTCATGGAAAGACATGTTACGAGTTACTACAACGACGTAAACCTAATCTAGAGTATCTCGAGCCATTTGGCGCTCTGTGCACCCTACTAAAGAAGACTCAGGAGGGAAATTTCAGCGAGAAGGCTGATGAAGGTATCTTTTTAGGATACAACATACCGAACAAGAGAGTTTACAACAACTCAACGGGTCAAGTAGAAGTGTGATGTAACGTTGATGTTCAGAGATACACCACATCGCCTGTTGGAAAAGGACCCGCCTTCTTTTTCGACTATGATGGATTCTTCAAGTCCTTCAACATCCCACTCTCCATGTCTGATGATGAGTTGCAAACAAAGATGATGTATGATGTTCTAAACACACCATATCAGGAATCTACATCATCCGGTTTACAAGGTGATTCATCTACCAACTCAGGGGGAGCACTCGAGGAAAGTGACTCTTCCTCTGATGATGAAGAAGTGGATAATGATCAGGCCACTCAGGAACAACAGGTTCCTCCTACGGCAAGTCCATAAGCATCTGACATTGATGACTCTGAGTCTTCGAAACCTCAGACTCCTACTGCCTCAGATACTGAACCAAATGTTCATACTCTTGATTCTGAGGTAGTTATTCCAACCACTCCTGGATCATGCCTAAATGTCTATCATCCCTTGGATAATGTCATTGGGGATGTGAGATCAGGAGTTCAAACCAGAAATCAACTGTACTCAGCTGATTATGCCTCAGTGATGGAAAAGGGATACCTTCACGATGGTGCATATCGTTGCTTTGTGTCTCAGTTTGTGCCAAAGTATGTTAGTGAAGCTCTGAATGACGAGGCATGGGTGAGTGCCATGCAAGAAGAACTTCTTCAGTTCAAGAAATTAGGTGTATGGACTCTGGTGGATAGACCTAAAGGTGCTAAAGTCATTGGCACCAAATGGGTCTTGAAATGCAAGAAAGATGATCAAGGAGTGATCATTAGAAACAAGGCTCAACTTGTTGTTCAAGGATTTTGACAAGTCGAGGGCATAGACTTCAATGAAATGTTTGCACCTGTGGCAAGAATGGAAGCAATCCGTATCTTCCTTGCCTATGCATCATACATGAAGATTAAAGTTTATCAATTGGATGTGAAGAGTGCATTCCTTCATGGTGAAATCCGAGAGATAGTGTACATCAGTCAACCCAAGGGATTTGAGGATCCATAACATCGGGACAGAGTTTACAAACTCGACAAGGCTTTATACGGGCTTCATCAAGCTCCTAGAGCCTAGTATGAGAAACTCTCCACTCACCTTGTGAAACATAGGTTTCGCAGAGGTGTTATTGACTACACACTGTTCATTAAAGAAAAGGATGGTGATTTACTGCTGGTCCAAATTTATGTAGATGACATCTATGTAAAGAGTTTGAAGCAGTAATGAAGGCAGAGTTTGAAATGAGTGCCTTGGGAGAGATGAAATTCTTTCTTGGGTTACAGGTGGATCAGACACCAAAAGGGATTTTCCTACATGAGACCAAGTATGTAGGACATATTCTCAGTCGATTTGACATGGAGAATGCTTCCACAGCTGGGACTCCACTTGCTACAAACCATGATGTAGCACCCGACGAGAATGGTGATATGGTCGAAGCCACCTGTACCGAGGAATGATTGGATCTCTCATGTACCTCACTGCCTCAAGACCTGATATCATGTACGTGACATGTTTATGTTCAAGATATCAGGCAAAGCCAAAAGTTAACCATCTGATAGGGGTCAAAAAGATTTTCCGTTATCTGAAGGGTACTCTAACACTTGGGTTGTGGTATCCTCATGAAGATGACTTCGAGCTTACGACCTATAGTGACTCGGATTATGGTGGCTGGAAGATGAAATACAAGTCTACATTAGCGGGATGTCAATTCTTTGGAGATTAGTGACCGACAGTGTAAGAAGCAGACCTCGGTTGCTTTGTCAACCTGTGAAGCCGAATACGTTGCTGCTGCAAGTTGCTGTTCACAAATCATATAGATTCAACAGCAAATGCGAGACTATGGTTTGAAATTTTCCTCTACTCCTATTTTTGTTGATAACTTTGCTGCAATTGTAGTAACTAAAAATCCGGTCCAACATCCTAAGACCAAACACATCGGCATAAAATATCACTTTATACGTGATTGTTTTAAAAAGAGCCTAATCGATGTGGTTAAAATAAATACTGATTTTCAATGCGCTGACCTCTATACAAAGGCTTTTGATAAACCATGTTTTCTATATTTGTTAGAGGTCAACGGTGTTAAAAAGAAAAATGATGTAATTCCTGAAGATGACCATGTGTAGTCCGATGCTATAGTCTATATTTTTTTTAATTTTATTTTTTTTGTTTTTATTTGTTTAAATTTAAGAAGTTTCATTAAATTGGTGTTATTTCGTCGCCTATTAAAATCCTAAAAAGCATAAATCGGTTACAGTTTTAGAATTTTAGGGGGAGAATAGGTTTAGTAAGTAACATTAAAAAACGAGGGAGGAGGAGAGGCTAGCTGATAAAAACTAGATCGTATCTGTGATACCGATTCAATGATTTAGAAAATGATAGTACCCAGAAACAAACCAATTGGGACTTTAAGAGTTTAAATTGAATAACATGTGAAATTCAAAGTATAAGTCTGTGTAGTCTGAACAATATAAAAGGAAAAATGATAGTAAAACTAGCTACTACTAAGGTAACACAAAGAAAGTAGACCTAGAGGTTGCTAGACCATAGATGATATGTCGGTAGATCCAATACAATTGATGAATAGACCTTGTTGGTGATCTCAAGAACAAACTAAGTCGTTCAACAAGCTATGGGTTATCATCTTATCCTTGGTTAACACAATCAACAAAATTCCAATAAGGGGTGACGAGTAGAATAAACGCCACAAATGTGAGCATAAGACCAAAATATGAGCAAAAGCACATGAAAAAAATGCAAAAGCAATAAAACTAATAACCTATGTTGTTGGTGAGATCTGTGCAAAAAGAATTAAATTGCTCAAACAAGAAGATAGGTTGTGTGCCTCTCTGATGTGCGATGGCACTGACCTGAGGATAAGCATAACCTATATATTCTAGAATTCATTGTTGTTTGCCGCCTCTCTGCTGTGCAGTGGCACTGACCTGAGGCTTGGCTTCTCTTTGAAAGTTCTAAGAATAGTCTCTTCTTGAATACTACCCTGAGACCGCTCAAAATATCCTAAGGAATGTTGATTACCATATAAACATGGGATCCATAAATGTTTGTTTGAAATAATCGAACCTTAAACTATCACCAATCTGTGTCAAAAGTCTGTGTATAGATTTAAATGGACAAGCATACTGACAATCATCGCGGCTACAATTCTTGAAAGTCCAAATCAATGTGGGGATCTAATAGTACTAGTATGATTTCTTAAACTTGCTAACGACTCTAGATGAAAAACAAGAATCGAGCATCAAAAGGTGTTGATAATCTGTCCCGAATGATTTGACTTACCTATATGATTCCAATTGAATTGGTCCGTTTACACCTCCCAAAACATCAAAAACAAGTTTTAGTTTTGTATTTCAGTTTTAAGTCTTTTATTTGTTTAAATTTCGTCAATTCAGTTTGTTAGATATCGAACTACGCTATGGAATTCAATAGGGGTTTTAATCACCTACAAGGGTCACGTCTGAAGTGACCACATGTGTTTTCAAATGTAAAATCAATCACGTCTGAGTTGACAAATTGTTTTAAAAGGATCACGTCTGAGGTGATCAAAGGTTTACTAAATTAAAATGATCATGTCTGAGATGATCGAATGCTTAAAACATCAAAGCAAAGGTTAATAGGGTCTAAGTGTGGAATGGTCATAAAGTCAAAATCATGAGTATGATCCAATCGCACGACTGGACCATGAGTATGGACCAACCGTACGAATGGACCATACTCATGCACTAGATAGCCGTATGGCACATGAGTATGAACCATTCACCAGAATGGCTTATCAGATTGACCCAGTCGACCGAATGGAGCTGTGCGAATGAGTCAGTCGCCCGACTGAAATCCAGTCGGCCGACTGAATGTGATCGACTGAACCAATCGCACGACTGAGGTCCAATCACCCGAATGAACAGAGCAAATGGGTCCAGTCGGCCGATTGAAACCAGATTCAGTATAAATAGGGCCATAGTCGATCGTATAACCTCATCACCCCCTAATCGCCCTAAAATCGCACACTGTACCGTTACTCTGTCGAAATTTTCACTGACCGATTTTCACTCCATATTTTGACATTCTGATGAGTTCTACTTGTTATACAGGTACAATGCGGTGTTGTGTAACCAAAGTTTGTTTGATTTAAGCCCTAATTTATGATTCTCGACCTTTACAAGAACCGCAACTGAAAATGGACAAATAACCTAACTAAACTATGCAAAATGTTAAAATCAAGGTTATTAGGTTATTAGTATAATGATTGTAAGTCTAAGGAACCAATACACAACATCTAGTTTCAAGATTTGGTTCAAATTTGAATTTCAGTTGATCGAACAGTGGGTCATGTGACTGGACACCAGGATGAACCCAATCGCGCGATTGAGCTGGTCGAATGACTCAATTGGTCGAATGGATACTACGAGTGAGCTCAGTCGGCCGACTGAACCAATCGCAAGCTCAGTCACCCGTTTGAACTCAGTCGCCTACTAAGTCAACCGATTGAACCCAGTCGCATGCCAGGTCAACCGACTAAACACAGTCGCAAGGTTCAATCGCATGATTGAACCAGACGGAATTCAACCAATCTCATTAGAATTGATTTTTGATATGTGGTGATCTAACATCTATGTGTCTTGTATTATAGATCAATGGCTGACAGATGGTCCATCAACCCCAAGCATAACATATGTGCTCATTTAGATGCCACTACTCGGAATGGCGCCAAGTTTGCGGGGATTATCGCATTCCTTAAGAGATCTAGGATATACAAGGCTATTTCCACACCGTGCACTCCCTATAGGTCTATTCAGCAGGCCTTCTGGGAGGGGGCATCGGTTGACCGTACACACGAGCCTTACAGCATCCGTAGTAGTATTTTTGGTCAGACGATTGAGGTCACAGCTGAGGATATACGACATGTACTTGCCTTGGGTGACGATGCTGATCACCCTACCAAACTTCACCCGCTGATAGTGAGAGGGTGCTTCCTAAGGATGAAGTACGCTGGGGATATTAATGCAGGTGTGCTCAACAAGAGCAACCTATGTCCCCAGTACAAGTACTTAGCACATGTCATCCTTAAGTGCTTGGCTTCGAGAAGAGGTGGGTTTGATGATCTTTCAGACCAGATTCAAAATGCCTACATGGCACTAGTTCTAAACCCCCCTTTCAGCTTCTCGAGCATGATATTCTCTTATCTGATAGAGAATCTGGAGGCTAAGGGTAAAGAGGCTTTTTGCATGTACCCTAGGTTTCTCCAAATGATCATTGATGAGAAGTTGCCCTCTCTACCAAAGGAGAGCCAAGAGGCGGTGTCGTTGGAGGTAATGGATGACACGACACTAGGTCGCATGAAGGTCTACCAGGGAAAGCAGGTCAAACCCTCGATGAAGAGACTCTTCAGGCATCTAGCCCAGGTTGATTACATGGCGCTAGGTAGGCGAAAATGGCGCCACGCAAACAGTGATTCTGATGTTGAGCAACTTGTGCTCCCGGACGATGATGTAGGGCCCACTCAATTGAGGGCCCCCATTGCTGATATAGCATCTCCAGCATCCACCAAGGTGGGACAGAGGCAGCAGGTTTCCATCAGGACTTCCAACCTGATGAGGAGGAGGAGGGGATGAGGAGCCGTTGACTCGAACGGTGGGCAGCAAGGTGGTTGCCACTGAGCGAGGGATTAGGGCGGCTGGTGAACGCCCGGGAGGGTCTGGGGAGACTATGACTGATCCAACCTACTCCCCAGATCAGCCTAACGTCCTAGGGGGAGCATCCACCTCGAGGGGTTCAAGGAAGAAACGGATGGCTCAGCCCCACGGGATGAAGAAGAAGAGGAGGATGATGTTTATCACCATCACCACTACTACCACCACTTCCACCACTCCACCTACAGCCACCACTTCCACCACTCCACCTATAGCCACCACTACCACCACTCCACCAACCACCACTACCACCATTCCACCTACCACCACTACCACCATTCCACCCACCACCACTACCACCTCATTCACCACTACCACACCCACTCCACCAGTTACACACTTCCCATCCACCACTACTACAGCTCATCCACAACCATCCACATCTATACCACCCCCAATCTTCTCTACATCCACTACCACCACCACCAGCCATGGAATCGGGAGCTCATCATAGGTCCCACTTGTTTTTGGATCCTCTTACCTATCTTTCGGGTTGGAGGAGCAGCTGGCTAACCTTAACCGGTTAGTGCTGAAGCTGCTGGTCATGGATGAACAGCGAGCCTCTCAGCTTAATCAGCTGATGGAGCTCAATGTATCCCAAGCCCAGAGGATAGAGGCTTAGAGCCAACAGATTAAGGAGCTGCATGAGACAAATGCCTCATCCATTCAGAGGATTGAGGCTCAGAGCCAAGAGATCATAGAGCTGAGAAAGATGCATACATTTTTCAGTACAGAGGATATAGGATTTAGAGGCCCAAAACAAGAAGCTTATGCTGAGACTGAAGGGAACCAAAGATGAGCCTCTAAGATCCGAGAAGGTGATCATGATGGAGATGATGATGACAGTGATGATGATAAGGATGCTGATGATGATGATCATGGTGATGACACAGAGGGAGGTGATGATGCAAGCGATGATGATGATGATGAAGGAGAAGGAGATACTTCTACTACGGGTGCCACATCAACAAGTGAAAGGAGGACCAAGAGAGCTCAAGACAAAGGTGCCTCTACTTCAGCCCCGTCAGAAGAGGAGCACATGATTCAAGACAAGAGTAATGCATAGTTGTTTATGTTATTTAAAATCATGTGTATTTGAATATTGTATCAAATTAATGTAATTAATGTTTATATTTATTATTGATGTTTATTGCTTTGAATTGTTGACTAATGGTTGATGTGTTACATGTTTTAAATCAAGCAGATCCAAATTTTCAAGGAGATGAATATGATGTTGCTCCCCTCTAATAGATCAAGACTCAACTCACAATGATTCTTGATCTGCAGGGGATAGTTAGGAGATCGGTTAATTACACTCCTGAAGAAGGAGAGATAATTCATGATCTCACCGAAGAGCAACTCGCTGAGATGTACCGATTAAATCCCGATGAGATTGTGAAGGATGCTCCTACAGTCCAAGGGGAAAGTGACGATGAGCTTCATGATGTTGATGAGATCGAGATTGAAGATGTCACGGATCAACATTATCCAGAGTACACTGACAATGAGGGTAATGTCGTTCCCAATCTGGGCGACAATCTTGTCAGTGATACTTTTGAGACTCCGGATAAAATGGAACAAGAGTGGGAAAAGAATAAGGAGCAGGACCAAGCCTCGGATGCCGAAGTCAACATCAGAAAGGCTGAATGGGTTACATGCTTTGAAGAAACTAGAGCCCAACGCAGTGCTCCAACGTCAACTATCTACACCAAACTTTACAAAGTGAAGAAACATCACAAGGTGTCGGGCAAAATCATAGCATGGGCATATTTTGAAGATCTCAACGTTTATGTAGTTAACGTGAGAAGGGGATTGAGTACTTTAGATTCCCACACGATCTGAAGACTCTTCTTGGATTTGAGCTTAATCAGTTAGCAAAGTTAAAATTGCTATACGCTGACCCTCGTAAGATGTCTGGCTGGTTTGAAGCAGCTCTAAAGAGAGAGTACCACACCAGATGGGTAAACTTCAAACCTCAACAACCAACGAGGTATATCAGACGATCTGAGGTTGATGCCATAAATAGAAAACCAAAAATAGTGCTGAAGTGGAGTCCTCTACGCATAATGTCTAAGATCCCTCTACGGGAAATGCCACAAGACTTCACTCCACACTTCAAATGGTGGTACTATGATTGGAGAACAGGATAGGCAGTCATAGTGTTGAACAAGAATGGTATTATGGAAACCATCAGGGTGTTTGACCCGATGTGGCTTACTAACTTGTTTGCTGATGATGTCTATACATTATACAAGTGTCATAAGACTCTGCTTTGCGTTCGAAATACATGCAGGAGTCACAAGAGAAGAGAACTACAAGAAGTATGAGGAGCTTATGAAGGATGTAAGACATTAGATGAAACTAGGTCCAAGGGGGAGTTTGTAGATGAACGTGTCCCTAGTTTCTGAACTTAATGTAAAATGTCTTTATTGTCTTACACATATGTAATTGAATAGGTACTTAATGAAATACAATGTGTGGTTGTGCCTATAATGTTGATATTTCATTGCTTGGTATGTAATAACGCTTATTGAACTAACTATATAGGTTGTGGTTGTTTGAATAAATCTAAGTCAATTAATAATTGTGAAACATATTCAAACTTAATCATATGAAGTTCTCATACGATTGGCCCATGCTAATGGACCATACGCATGAACAACTTCATGCTAATGAACCAGGAGACTGGATCAGTCATATGATTGTCACATGAGATTGACTCAGTCGCATGACAGAACACTTAGTCATGTGAATGGATCAACCGCATGACTCAATCGCACGACTGAACCATGCAAATGGTCCAGTCGTACGATTGAGAAACCCTAACCTATAAATACCACTTAAATTGTGGAAAAACATGACACTTTGAATAATTCGATACCTACACGTACCCTAGCTGTCTAGAGACCCCTAGCAACCTGTTCCAACTTCATAGATCGCAGTAGATCGATTGCTAATCTTTCTTAATGTTTAGATTCAGTTTTTACTTGATTCTACGTGCGTTCTCACTGATTGGATCGCCAATCAAATAGGATTCCGCACTATTTGATTCGGTACACGCGTAAATCTGTTAGTATTCGTCCAATACACGATCCTAACAAAAAACATCTTAAAAAACGAACCATTCATTCCATCTATCAAAGCATTTGCCATTTTCTTCTCCAATTCTTCTCACAACCGTTGCCTCATGATTTAGATAAAATATGTTTATCATAATTAATTGATTGAAATATGTTTAGCGTATTCAAATCAATGGATCCCCTAAAATCAGCTTATAAATATAACTGAATATAACTTCCTTTTTAACACAAAGACTAATTACAAATATACCCTTTCATTTAATATATATATATATATATATATATAATATATATATATATTATATATATATATATATATATATATATATATATATATAATATATATATATATAAATCTACTTGTCACTACAACAAGCCTTCCTAGACTTTTTAAGTAAAATTGTCTCTTTAGGAGAACCCATACCCATATACATATACATACGTATGCATATGCGTATATGTATGCATAAGCATATATATGCACAAGTATACTATTATATAAAGCATTTGAGGGGGACATGATTGTAATTTTATTCATATTTTAAGACTTCTACAATAACGTTTACGCATAAGGTATGAGTGTTTTATGTAATAGTTCTAAAATTACCCTCGTTTAATAAACTTAAACTTATTCTAATTGATATATTATTTAATTCATATTAGATTATTTGATTCATTACATTAAGTATTATATTATATATAATACTATAAATTAATATTATAGATACATTCACTATTTATATATTATAACTAAATATTATTTAAATTAAGTATTATCTTATTTAAATACATATGTATGTAATCACTAAATAATTAGATGATGATGATGATGATAATAATAATAATAATAATAATAATCAAATATAATAAGTGTAACACAGGTCATGTTAGATTGTGTTCTCCAAAAGAGACTCGACGACACCCGTCGCATCACGTAGGTGAATTCACTAATACATATACAAACACAAACATATACATAAATACGCACATACATACGAACGTATAAATGTACATAAGAACACATGCATTCAAACATATATGATACAAACATATAAATATACATTTCATACCACATACGCCTACCAATATGTGAAAAGATACACAATTGTTAAGAGAATTCAAGAAACCATAAATTTACTGGTAATTTACTCTTATATTTATTAGTCATGACCATGAATAGTATTGTATAACTTCTTCTAAGAGGATGGTATAACTCTCTACAGCTTGGCTAGAGTAACATCTAGTTTATTGTAAAACTTAATATACATGAAAAACATATAATATACAAACACAAACATACACATCATAAGTTTACCTATAAATTTCTTCAAAACCTTAAAATACCTTTAATACGCTACTAATGCTATCAAAACTCAAACCCTTAACTTATTTAGAGAAAAAAAGTTAATGTGTTAAATTTCAAAAACGAATGGAATTTTGTCAATCTTTAAATCCCTTTAAGTTTTGGTTTAGGGAGAAATGAAACATATACCAACAACAATAGTTTTCGGTCTATCATATTTTTGTTGGTGCTCGGCTTCTAATTGGAATATGCAGTACGACAAAAACAACTATGAGAGCAAACCTTGATGTCATCCAAGCCTAGCCTAGAATAATCTCAACCTTTTAAACTAATATAAAAACTATTTTGTTGGTATAAGGTCCTACTAGATGATACATTTTTTTCTTTTTCACTAAATTAGTAAAAAAATTAAATTTACCTATAGTGATACCATGTTGTCAACATAAGGTCCAATTAAACAACAATTATTTGTTTTTCACGAAAACAAAAAAAATTACCTATGCTGATGATGTGTCTTCATTATAGGATCCACTAAATGTCTTTGCATTTTATTAAAAGAGAAAATAAGATAAAAAAGAGTTTTTATCTATGACAACATAACTTCAGCACAAGTTTTTAAGATGCTGCATAATATTCCCTTCACTGTTCCAACCTTTATAGCGATATTATGCCGCCATAATGTTTGACCGGTCAAGAATCTAGGAACCTCTATGCCGACGACATCTCGTCGTTGTAGGGCTACGGGTGCTGATAACGTTTGTCGTTTCTATAGCCTTCATCGATGGAAGCTTGTTTTCTTGTAATGATGGTCAAGTAATATCCTTCATTGAGTACTCAAGTATAATTAAAATCTTGATGTATGCTATTATAAGAACATAACATTATATGTCATCATATGCACATAACATTATGTTGCTTATTCAGTTGTTATTTCGAGTAGGTAATTATTCAAATGCATAAAAAGAATTATGAACTAGATTTTCATTATGCTATATAGAATTGTTAATTATGGGAATGATTGATCTCCTCAAGGATATAGAGGAGCCATATATATACAGGAAGAATTAACATGCAACATACATCAAATATAGATAAGATACAACATAAACTCTTATACTACTACATAGTTACTTTTGTTTAATATCCCCCCGCAAGTGAAAGGGTGGTGGACTAAGGCCAAGTTTGTGCCGAAAAAACTTAAATTGAGAGCAAGATAGACTCTTGGTAAAAATATTCACAATCTAAAGCTTGGTAGAGATGAACTTGGTGTGAAGCTTGCCAGCTAACACAAGTTCCCGAATGAAGTGGTAGTCCAAATCAATATGTTTGGCCCATTTTTGGGAGACCAGATTTTGGGTGAGAAATAATGCACATTGATTTTCATATAAGAGAGTTGGTCCACCAAGAGGTAGAGCATGCAATTCTCATAATAGATGAGTAATCCACATGATTTCGACTGCAACATTAGCCATAACATGATATTCAGACTCACAACTTGAATGAGAGACCATTAGAAGCTTCTTTGCACTCTAAGAAACAAGGTTGCCACCTAAAAATTGGAGTATCCATAACTGGAGTGACAAGTCTCTATAATCTAGCCCTGTTGGCATCATAATAACCAATGATAGATGTTTAGGACACCTATAAAATGTGAGCCCAAAGATATAGGTGCCTTAACGTATCGAAAGATGCGCTTAACTTGTTGAAATTGCTTAACAGTAGGGCATTACATGTACTAACTAACTTGTAAAGATTAAGTATTGAAGACCCCGTACGAGTGACCAATAAAGAGATGGATCCTTAAAAGGTTCCGCGATTGAAGTGAAGTCTTCTTTTGTTGAGTGGAGTGTGAACTTGTTTTGAGTATTTCATGTTGGCTCGATCAAGTATGTCCATAACATATTTTGATTGACATAAGAATAGACCTTGGTTTGTATAAAGAACTTCAAGGCCGAGAAAGTAATTGAGGTTGCCAAGGTCTTTGATAGCAACTTCATTGTGTAACTTTTTGAAAATCAACTGCATGATATCTTCACGATTACCTATAAGAATTAGGTCATCCACAAAAACCAACAGAAATAGAACACAAGCATCATGCTTAAAAATGAAAAATGACATGTCCGTCTTGCTATAGCTAAACACATTTTGTAGTAAAAATAAGCTTAGGCGGTAAAACCATGCACGTGGTGCTTGATTGAGTCCATATAAAGCTTTGTTTAGATGACACACATGATTGGGAAAATGAGAATCAACAAATCCAGTAGGTTGTTCCATGTACACAATCTCATTCAGGTGAGCATGTAGGAAAGCATTATTGACATCGAGTTGATGTAATTTCTAGGAAAACTTCACAAAATAGTAATCAAGTTTTAACAACATTCCAATTAAGTCACTAATATTGGTATTTGTTGTAATCAGGTCACTAAAGTTTTAAATGTATTCTAATTGGGTCACTAATACTTTTATTTATTCCAATCAGGTCATTAAAGTTTTAGGATTATTATAATCAGGTCACTCATGTTTTTTAATTGCTTTAAATATTTCACAACTTTTTTCAAAATAATTAGTTTTTTTATAAATATTGTTAATTTATTTAAAATTTTCAATTTTTCTAAAATTTTTTGCAACTTATGAATGATCTAATTAGAACAATCCCGAAACTTTAGTGATCTGATTTGGACAAAAAGTTTACGAGTGACCTGATTGTAACAAAAAAACTTTAAAAGTGACCTAATCAGAACAATTTTAAAACTTTATTACTATTTTACAAACTTACCCATAATTTCTACTTGCTTAGGACAGCTAAAGATAGAACAATACGAATGGTTGAGGCTTTAACTACTAGGCTAAATGTATAGGAATAGTCAAGCCCGGGTATTTGACCAAAGCCTTGGGCCACAAGACGAGCCTTATATTGTTCGACAATCCCATCAGAACGATATTTAATGCGAAATAACCATTTTGAGCCAACGATGTTTTGGTTCATCGGGGGAGTCACCAAAGTCCACGTATTATTATTAGTTAGAGCGTGAAGATCTTTTCGTATAGATTCCATCCAATGAGGATGCTTGGTTGTAGAATTGAATTCTTTTGGTACAATGTTTGTAGAAAGAGTAAAATGTAGAGTGTGAGATCCGGCAAAAAAGAGATCCGCTGAGCTTTGGGTTTAAAAACACCCTCTTTTACACGAGTGATCTTGGGGTGAGCGGAGGTGGTGGGCTATTGAATTATGGCAATTGGAGATGGTGGCACGGGTAAATTCTCGATAGGTCCAGTGGGGTTGGGTTAGGTGGAGGTGATGACGGGTTCAGTGAATGGTATAGTTTGGATAGGCATGTTAATTTGCTCAGGCTAGATGTTCACAGGATTAGGGGAGTTGTTGGATAGTTGGGATGGGCTGGTAGAAGTGATTGAAGGGTTGGATGATGTTAGTGGGCTTGGGTCTATTGGATCACATAAAAAATGATAGGTGGGCCTTGGTGGACTAGTGGGTTTTGTCACACCCTCAAAATCTACGTGCGGAGTTTTACCGCGAGGCGTGTGAAGAAACCAGGATCACAGTCAATAGTTACTCAGAACGACTATATATGCAAACATTAGAATAAAATTAACCAAGTTCTTTGAAAACCATGCACAAGCATTTTGTAAGTAAAGAAACCCAAAGTACATAAATGCATAATATGGCAAAACACGCGCCAACCCAAATGTTTAAACATTAATAAATAAAAACCAACAAAGATGTCTCTAAAAATAGAGTCTTAGAATGCATGATGAATCTGTGTAGTGCTCCTAATGGTAAGCGAAGTTAACGACCTGAGAATAGCATACTAAAATGTCAATACAATGGTTGGTGAGTTCAAGAGTTGATATTCAAATATAAGCAATTCAACAGTTGAGATATATAAGTAGTGTATTGTAACAGATAGCTAGTCTATTAACAATAAATATTAATTCATAGTGATTTCACAATTGAAGCTGACTGTGATAAGTTGTTGCTTCCTGTCACGACTTACCAGGTCGTGATAATGTTCATTAGGACAAATTGCACCCGGTTGACCTCGAGTCACACAGGTGGGGCTCGTCAGACCCAGTAGTACTACCTAAGTTTCCCGCTATTCAATATTAACAATTCGAAAGTGTGAGGACTTTTCCATGATAAACAAAACTATATTAATATTATACACAACTTAAATATATAAAGCGTTTGTAAATTACCAGTATGCTATCTCCCCCAAAAGGGGTTAAGTAAGGAATGAGGCATGAACTCACCTGATATGTGTAACAACTACTTAGAGTTTACTTGGAAGAAAGAGTGGACAGACAACCTTCAGAGGTTACCTAGATCATGTAAGTACATAAGTATGTGTAAACAAAGAACGTGTGGAACCCTAAGCACACTACAACCAAAGACTCAAGGTTTCAGAACACAGACATGTTTGACACAGTTGACCCGTTTCACCCATTGGTGACATCATGAGTTATAACTCAATTAAGCAAACGTGAACATATAACATACATGGTTAACATTTGAATGGATGACCTGAGGTGCTACTTTACCCAATGCATTACCTAGATCATCATACCACTAAATATCATACAAGTCATGCGAATCTAAAACATTAACATGCCTATTAGTTACAACATAACTAACACGTCACACAAAGATCAAATCACGCACTACATGCCATGTGAAGCCACTCACTACTGCACATCCTAAACCCTGCCAATCCTACTAAGTAGGGGCCTCAGATTCGCACGCGTGTATGAGGATCATAATCATATTCATTAACCATGTTCATTGCATTCAACATACACCACAATAATCAATTTCCAATCCCAAACATGATGTCTTAATTACTAATCAACCATCAACATCATACATGATCATAAAAGTCCATACATCACACATGATCATCCAAGCATTCCATGCAACTAAATTAACATATTCTATCAAGTTAGAAATCATCTGTGAACATACTAACATGCACCTAATATCCCAAACATGCTCAAATATCATTTTCAAACTTTGTGCAAATAAAGTTTCCTTTTTGGGAAAGCACATCCCAATATCTATCAAACACCCAATGTATTCATGAATTCATTAATAATACACCAATTCAAGTTCATATCAACATCTAAGTATGATCAACAACATCCAAACATCATAATTCACTAACCTTCATGATCAAAAGTTTCTACTTTTGGAAATCTACGAACTACAACATTCATTCCTAGTTTTCTAGCATCCATATCATCAATCTATCATACATACATCATCATAAACCCTTCAATAACATCAATCCATCATCAAATCATCATATCATGAAAATAAAGTTACTATTATTAGTAACCTGTGAACACAACCTTCAATTCATCAATTTCTTGTAAGATCAATGTAATCTAGCATGCATACAACCTACTAACATCATATAATCATCATACAATCATCAATCTCATATAATCACATCAATTTTCTAATTAGGGTTTACCTTGAATGAAAGTTCATGAACAATTCATGAAAGACGCATCATTCTTGCATAATCGACGTTAAACAACATGTATACTATCTAACTAACATACTAGCATCATCAAACAACAACAACTTCAACATCCATGAACCCAAAACCGATTTAGGGTTCGGCCAAATCAAAAAGCTCATAAAACTTGTAAAATTCTAACCTTTTCACGCGTAATATCTTGCAATTGATGATTCTAACGTGTTCTATAGCATGAGATCGACCAAAATCGAAGCACAATGATTGTTTGAAGGCTGAATTTCGAATGTGGGGCTTGGAATGGTGGTTTGTGGCCGATTTAGGGTTTTGGGGATTAGGGTTTGTTAATTTTGTTAAGTTTTAGTTTTAGGTAATTACACTTAACCCCCTTTATTTTATATTTTATAAAAACTATTCTTTTAAACACTTTTTAAATAATCTAAACTATAATTTATAAATATTATTAACCAACAATAATAATCCTAAACATTTACCACAAGTCACATAACACATAGAATATATATATAACACGTTATCACGTAAAATTTATAAAACAATCATTTAAAATTCTATAACATCATGAACCACATAATCACAACTAATAATCAACATTATTGATTAGATTATTATTGTTAATCTTAGATTATTAATATTAAGTCACCAACATTCAACGACAACTAGTGTGTGCTCACGACACGTGTATGCAAGACTTAATGGAACTAACGGTGTTTGGTAACGGAAAACTACCGGATGTCACATTATCCCCATGTTGAAAGAATTTTCGTCCCGAAAATTACATTACATGGTGAGTGTTCCATCACCGGTCTACTGCATTGGCACACAGAAAACGAAATCGAGTGAGTTTTGGATGAGTTGTCACATCATCCACATGTTGAAATAAATTTCGTCCCGAAATTTTAATCAATACCTTCGTGTGCTGGCATCGTCTTTTTGAATAGTTGAGGGTACTTAAGCTTCATTTGATCTTCTCGTTCCCACGTGAATTCCGGTCCACGTCGTGAATTCCAACGGATTTTGACTATGCGTATCTTGCTTTGCTTAAGTGTTTTCACCTCACGGTCCATCACCTCGACTGGTCCTTCAATAAAGCGTAATTGTTCATCCACTTGAATTTCTTCTAGTGGTACGATCATTGTTTCATCAGTTAGAAACTTCTTTAGGTTCGACAGATGAAATACATCGTGGATTCCACTAAGTGAATCAGGTAGGGCTAGTCGATAGGCCACTAGACCTATTCTTTCTACTATTTCAAATGGTCCAACATACCTCGGATTTAGCTTTCCTCGCTTGCCAAACCGAACTACGCCTTTCCATGGTGAGACCTTCAATAAAACCTTGTCACCAACCTAAAACTCTAAAGGTTTCCGTCTCCTGTTAGCATAAATCTTCTGTCTGTCTCGTGCTGCAGCCATACGGTTTCGTATCTGCACAATTTTCTCAGTTGTCTCATGAATTAAATCGGGACCCGTCAGTTGACTATCAGCAAATTCCGCCTAGCAAACAGGTGATCTACATTTTCTCCCATACAACGCCACGAAAGGTGCTGCCAGTATGCTAGTATGATAGTTGTTGTTATAAGAAAACTCCACCAATGGCAGGTGAATTTCCCAGTTATTCCCGAAGTCAATCACACAAGCACGTAGCATATCCTCCAACGTTTGTATGGTACGCTCACTCTGGTCATCCGTCTGTGGATGATAAGCAGTACTTATATCCAAACGTCTACCCAAAGATTTCTATAGTGATTGCCAGAAATGTGACATGAAACGAGCGTCGCGGTCAGAAATAATTGAAATCGGTACACCGTGTCTCGAAATGATCTCTCTAAGGTATAGTCGGGTTAATTTCTCCATCTTGTCAGTTTCCTTAATTGCAAGGAAATTAGCAGACTTTGTCAATCGATCCACGATAACCCATATCGTGTCACAACCAGTATTAGTCCGGGGTAACTTGGTAATAATATCCATGGAGATTTGTTCCCATTTCCATATTGGTATCTCGGGTTGTTGTAACAGTCCGGATGGTTTTTGGTATTCCACCTTTACTTTCTAGCAGGTCAAACACTTGCTCACATACGTAGCTACATCCGCCTTCATGTTAGGCCACCAGTAGTGCGCCTTTAGGTCATGGTACATCTTGTCAGATCCAGGATGTATAGAACACTTAGATTTGTGTGCCTCACTCATAACTAAATCCCTTAGATTTCCATAGATAGGTACCCAAAGTCTATCCATGATGTACCGAATTCCATCCTCCTTCACCACTAGTTGTTTATCCATTCCCCTTAACGACTCAGAACCAACATTTTCCGCTTTTAAGGCTTCTATCTGTGCCTCCTTAACTTGTTCGGGCAGTTGGGTACTGATAGTAAGCTGTAAAGCTCGCACCCGTCTGGGTTTAGCTGTTTCCTTCTGGCTTAAGGCATCGGCAACCACGTTCGCCTTTCCCGGATGATACTTGATAGCACAATCATAGTAGTTTAGTAGCTCCACCCAACGTCGTTGCCTCATATTCAACTCCTTTTGCTTGAAGATATGTTGAAGACTCTTGTGATCGGTTTAGATAGTGCACTTGGTACGGTACAAGTAATGTATCCAAATCTTTAAGGCAAAAACCACTGCACCTAATTCTAAGTCATGGGTGGTATAGTTTTTCTCATGAACCCTTAGTTGTCTCAAGGCGTAGGCTATCACCTTTTCTCACTACATCAAGACACAACCCAATCCTTGAATGGATGCATCACAATACACCATGAAATCATCTGTTCCCTCTAGCAGTGCCAATATCGGTGCACTACAAAGTTTCTGTTTTAACAATTAAAAAGCCGATTCTTGACTCTCACCCCATTTGTATGTCATTCCTTTGTGAGTCAAGGCTGTATGAGGTTGTGCGATCTTAGAGAATCCCTCTATGAATCGTCGGTAATATCCTGCTAATCCCAGAAATTGCCTTATCTCGCTCGGTGTTTTGGGTATAGTCCAATTCTTTATCGCCTCAACCTTGGTAGGATCAACATGTATTCCCTTCTCATTAACAATATGACCTAGAAATTGCACTTCTCATATCCAAAAGTCACACTTAGAGAATTTGGCATACAACTGCTCATTCTTAAATAGTTCTAAGATCATTCGTAAGTGCTCTTCATGATCCTCCTTGGTCCTACAATATATCAGTATATCATCAATAAACACAATGATGAACTGATTGAGATAGGGTTTGCACACACGGTTCATGAGGTCCATGAACACAACAGGTGCATTAGTCAACCCAAAAGGCATGACCAAGAACTCATAATGACCATAACGAGTACAAAATGCAGTTTTGGGGATGTCTTCTTCTCGGACTCTAAGTTGATGATAACCGGATCACAAGTCAATCTTTGAATAATAGCTTGATCCCTAAAGCTGATCAAATAAGTCGTCAAATGAGGTAAAGGGTATCGGTTCTTGACTGTTACATTGTTTAACTCCCTATAATCGATGCAGATCTGGATTGTGCCATCCTTCTTCTTAACAAAAAGGACAGGGGCTCCCCAAGGTGATGTGCTAGGTCGAATAAAGCCCTTATCTAAAAGCTCCTGAAGTTGTGATGACAACTCTTGTAGTTCGTTCGGTGCTAATCGATAAGGTGCCCTAACAATCGGGGCTACGCCGGGAGTCAACTTGATTTGAAATTCCACTTGGCGGTGAGGTGGTAATCCAGGAAGATCCTCTAGAAACACCTCTGGAAAGTCACGCACTATGGGAATTTCCTCCATTCTCCTTTCTTCCGCTTGCTTATCGGTGATGAGTGCTAGAATAGCCAAACGACCTTTTCGCAAAAACTTTTGGGCTTTCATGTATGAGATGATGCCTATCACAGCACCACTCCTATCACCTCTGACTGTAAGGATTTCATCACCAACAGGAATTCATCTGATCTTCTCATGACATATGACTTCCGCTTGCTTGCTAGAGAGCCAATCCATGCCTATCACTACATCAAAACTCCCCAGCATAACAGGCATAAGATCTATAGCGAAAGTATGACCAGCAAGCTCTATCTTACAATCTCTAAGGATATGCGTTACATGGATCTATTTACCGTCGGCCAATTCTACGGTGTATTTAGATTCTAAGGCGGAGGGTATATCACTTAAAAGACTACAGAACTTTAAGGACAGAAAGCTCCTATCAGCTCCAGTATCGAATAGTACAGTAGCAAAACACCCATTAACAGAAAACCTACCAGTAACAGTTGTGGGGTCATTTAGAGCCTCACCTGAGCCAATGACGAAGACTCTCCCTTTGGCTCCATCGTTGTTTCCACCATTACTAGTACCATTGCCATTATTTTTGTTGTTACCATGGTTGTTGTTGTTGTGGCCATTGCCGTTATTGCTATTACCATTTTTCCTTAGTTGTGGGCAGTTTCGCCTGTAATGCCCTTCCTTGCCACATTCAAAACATCCTTGGGAGTCTCCTGAGGTTGTTATGGCTGCCTTAACAATTCACCACGACAATTCTTAGCAGCGTGTCCAATCTTACCACATCATTGACATTTGAAATTATCACACCTTCCCATATGATGGCAATTACACCGATTGCACTTTGGATGTTTACCACCATAACCATTGGGTCCTTGATTGTTTGAAGCCATCTGGTTGAAGTTGTGGTTATTATCGAACCTCCATTGTTGTTGCTGAACTGGTTGTTGTTGTTGTTGAGATTGGGGTTGACTGCTGGATGATGATGATTTGTTGTTGTTGGAACTATCCCACTTCCTCTTGTTTTTGGGCACGCTAGCCACAACACCCCGCTTAGGTAAACGTCCTTGCTCCACTGCTTGATCAGTTAGCTTATGAGCTAACTGGATGGCTTGCTGAATCGTGGTCGGGTTGGAAGCAGTCACCATGCTTTGAATTTTAGGTACTAATCCACGTATGTAATGCTCAACCCTCTTGTGCACTTCGTTCACCATCCCCGGGCATAGGGTGGCTAGTTCATGGGTTCGGGTGGTGTAGGCCTCGATTTCCGAGCCCTGCATCTTAAGTTGCCAGAACTCCATCTCCACCTTTTGTACTTCATTTTAAGGACAGTACTCCTCAGTCATCATCTCCTTGAATTCAGTCCAGGGAAGCCCATTTGCCATCGCTTGTCCTAGCATCTGGACTTGCGCGTTCCACCGGGATAAAGCGACACCTTCCATAGTCCCGGTGGCATATTTTACCTGGTCAACAGATGGGTAGTTGCATTTGGAGAAAACAGACTCTGTCTTCTCAAACCATCATACTAGTCCTATAGCCCCTTTAGTACCACTGTAGGTGTGTGGTTTACAGTCCATAAAGGACTTATAGATACACATTGATGGTCCTGTTTTAACATAACAAACATTGATCAGATATCCTATACGGTTACTCAGGATATTTGATTTTACTTTCTGTCATTATTTACCTGCTAGCTGTCCTGTCTGGGCAGTAGCCACCGCTGCCTGAACATGCTCGTTTATCAGGGCAGCTAATTCTGTAGGGGTCATGTTTATAGCACCACCGCCATGGTCTCTGGCGCCACGTCCATGTCTGCGCCCATGCCCACATCCACGTCCATGTCCACGGGCGTCCATTTTTCACTTTACATTCACAAATACAATAATGAGTAACATTAAACACATATATCCCATTAAAGTACAGTAAACAGTAGGGAATAATGAATCATCACAACCACAACATTCATAACAAAAATGATAACCAAGATAAATAAATTGTAAATGAGTAACAATGTATTCACCAATGTCATAATTCAATTTTGTCGTTCGGGTGGGGATACAACCGTTCCCACATAGGTTTCAAAAAAAAAAAGAAACACTACAAAGTCCAAGTCATATAAACGAAATCAATTGACGATGTCCGACCCATCACTGTCATCTTCTGTCTCCACCGGTTCCTCCTCCCCGGGTTCCTCCTTAGGATACTCATCCTTAGGGTCCTCTGCAGGAGCAGGAGCTATGGCAATCTGAAGCGCTGCCAATTGAGCTTCTAAGGTAGCAATTCTGTCATCGGCTACTGCATCTTGCTGTTCACGAGCAGTTACGCGTCCTCTAAGTGCTATAAGACCGTCTTCCATGTGGTGACACCCATTTAGGGTATTCCCGTGTCGCTCCTCGAGTTCATCCATTTGATGTCATAGCTTGTACACCTCGTGCTGCAGTGTACAAACATCACTTGTGAGTCACCTGACTCATTGCCGCTTAGTATCCAGTGCAGCCACCAGTGCAGCAATAAGTTGCTCATTAGACTACACCATCTGTGGGAGTGAAGGCATTAGCTAATCAGCGTTGCTCCTAGTCCTGGGCCTCGGGACATGTACGCGCTCCCTATACATTATATGATTAATGAACTTGGGGTGGAAACTCCAATCTCGTGGGGAGTCACGCTCCATCAATGCAAAGGGTTGATCCCAATCAATCTTTCCTCGAGGATAAGCTAGATGAGGCCAGTCGGGTACAGGTGCGGGAGGTGGGGACTCAGATCGTGTAGGTGATGCAGGTCGCTTACCCGGAGTTCTCGATGACGATGCCATGCTGCAGAGGGTGTGATGTGTATGCCAATGTGTATACAGTAGAGGAAATAAGGCACAGGTAACTAACTAACTGTGTGTGATTGTAGTCTAGTGTGTATGCAACCTAGTTCCCTATAACCAATGGCTCTGATACCAATCTGTCACACCCTCAAAATCCACATGTGGAGTGTTACCACGAGGCATGTGAACAAACCAGGATCACAGTCAATAGTTACTCAGAACGACTCTATATGCCAACATTAGAATAAAATCAACCAAAGTTCAAACTTGAAAACTGCACGGAAGCGTTTTGTAAGTAAAGAAACCGAAAGTACATAAATGCATAATATGGCAAAACACACGCCAACCCAAATGTTTAAACATTAATAAATAAACCAACAAAGATGTCTCTACAAATAGAGTCTTAGAATGCATGATGAATCCGTGCAGTGCTCCTAATGGTAAGTGAAGTTAACGACCTGAGAATAGCATACTAAAATGTCAACACAATGGTTGGTGAGTTCAAGAGTTGGTATTCAATGTGAAGTTTGGAATTGGTTATAATCACACTGCTCCTCCTACAGTTTTTGCTTCAAGAGCAGGAGCAGAATCTGATGGAGAAAGTAATGACCAATCCACCTCATCATGTGATTCACTACTTGATAAAGCACCATCAGTAGTTGAAGTCAGTAGTAATCCCTCTGTGAACCTATCAGCTGATATTGATGGTTCAACTGCTGACACTCACATGATCAATGAGTTGATCAACCCAAGTGTTATCCCTAGAAGTACTAAGGGTACTGGAGAGCAGGGGATAACATCTGGAGTTCAAATCCTAATGACTGACAGCACTGAAGAGAAGAAAACTGTCAGTAGGAAGGATTTGAAGCCTACTAAGGAAGATGACAAGAAGGCAAAAAGTGCTTCTAAACTGCTGAAGAGCAAGTCTTCAGTAGTTTCATCTTCTTTAGTTGATGATCAACAGAAGATGAAGAAGAAACCATGTGAAATATGTGGTCTATTCAATCATCTCACAGATGATTGTTGGTACAAAAAGGGATCCAAACTCAAACAAAAGGAGAAAATTAAAGAAAACTTGGCTAAAATGAAAACTGACTTTGAGTCCAAGTTTGTACCAGCAGCATCAAATCCTGTTACTCCTATATCCAAAAAGAAATCTAAAAAGGAAGGAGTGCAACAGGCAATAGCTGAGGTTGCTCAAAAGAAGATGGTGCAACACAAGAACTCATCATCAAACACCAATACCAATGTGTCTGAAGAGCTGAAAGCTCTCTCCCAGAATCAGACACAGCTGGTAATGATGGTTCAACATCTGTTGGGAAGAGTTAACCAACTTGATGGCCCAGTGTTGAAACCCCAGAAAAGGAGATCCAAGCCAAAGGATTCCTCTTCTACACCATCTCCTTCACCTCAAGCTAGTGTGTCCAATAAACCTGTTAGTTTACCATCTGTTGATGAGACCAGGCCCAAAACCAAAAAGGTTTGGGTCTCCAAAACTAACTGATTGTTTATTTATGCAGGTTTCTTCAACGTGCCAAAGTAGCATCTGGTATGTAGACAGTGGGGGATCTATGCATATGACTGGGAACAACTCACTTCTTAATGACTACTCTCCAGGAAGGAAGGGATTGTTTCCTTTGGCAATGATGCAAGAGGTTACATCATCGGGAAGGGCTTTGTTTCCAATGGGGAAATAAAGTTTGATGATGTCAACCATGTGGAAAATCTCAAGTATAATCTCTTGAGTGTCAGTCAATTGTGTGACAAAGGCCATGTTGCCCTTTTCACAAGCCAGAACTGCAGGATTCTGTCATCCAAAGTTCTGAGTTTGATTGACAAGGTATTGGATGCTCACACTCTCCTGAAGGCCAACAGGACAGGAAGAGTGTATGCCTTAGATTTTTCCAAGAAAAATGATCTCAAAGGCCATCCTTGCCTATTTTCCAAGGCCTCTCCTCAAGAATCTAATCTATGGCATAGAAGGATGGGACATGTTAACTTCAAAAACATGAATCAACTGATACACCATAGCTTAGTAAGGGGACTGCCTATGAAGGAGTTCAAGTGTGTAAACAACTGCACTGCTTGTTTGAAAGGAAAACAACACAAGGTTTCATTTCCATCTATTGAAGAACCAAAGTCCACTGCCTGCTTACAACTTCTTCACATGGATCTCTTTGGTCCTGTGAGAGTGATGAGCATGGCACAAAAGAAATACTGTCTGGTAATTGTGGATGATTACTCCAGATTTGTATGGACTTTCTTTCTTCATTCAAAGGATGAAGCTGCACAGAAGATCATAAACTTTGTGTTGTATGCTGAGAAGCAGTATTCCCTCTCAG